>OY757024.1:1272500-1693000 GCA_963580285.1 Lucinisca nassula | reverse complement strand
TGTCCAGTGGAATGCCCTATCTGAAGCCACTGCATGCTCACCAGACCTGGAATCATTCAAGGTCAAGTTAGTGAGCTGCAGCACTCCAGGCCCTAGATCCATAAGCTGTTGTGTTTAACTTGATTTTAGCTCATCTTCACTATTTTAACCTATGCATCTTTCGTACCCTTCACTATCTGCTTTTAACTTTTCTTTTCCATTAATTGCGTTCGACAGCGCATCTGCCTAGAAAGTCCTCATGGGCGTGTGGCAGTATATGAAGATAGATAGATATCCTTTGTCTGCCTAGGTGGAAAGGCCAAGTCGGCTAAGGAATCCTGAAGTCCTAGTTGCTTTAGATGTAATCTCAGAGATACAGTCAAACCTGCCTTAAAGACCACCTGTGAACAAAGACCACCTGTCTACAAAGACCACTTCCAATTCCTCCCATCCAGTTTGACTATATAATGCACCTGTCAACAGAGACCATCTGTGCACTAGGACCAGAGGACAGTCAAAATTCTTCCCAAATGCATATTTACCCTTAACAAAGACCACTTTGTGCTTTGAATAGCATTGACCAAAGTTTTAATTGGGCAAATAATTCTTTGTGGACATCCTTAAATGAGCCAAATTAATTCTTTTAGTGATTCATTATTAAAACCTGACATAATGTTACCTTCAGGGGATTTAATCAGTGAACCAATCAGGTGTAACTGGGATTTTCCAATACATATCTGCATAAATGCTATGAAGTACCTTGCCTTCTAAAGAGGTGGAGCAGTTGATGCAAAACTGACCCTCTGAATAAAGACCACCTGTGGACAAAGACCATATTTCTTCTTTCCCTAGAGTGGTCAGGCTTTCAAGTGACTCCTGGTGAAAAAGTAGGAGAAAAGTAGGAGCCTGAGATATCAAAATGTAGGAGAAAAGTAGGAAAAAAGTAGGACCCTGATATAAAAAGTAGGAGCTAATGGACACAAACATACCTCCATTTGTCTCACATTTTACTAGTTTTTTCATTTTGGGCAGTTTTATTTGTGCATTTGAGTCTAATGTGTCTGCATCAAAGTTAGCAGGCACCTGAAAAATGTTAGTGGCTAACCCATCTGGTACAGTTATTCATGACTGCAGCCTGAACTTCCAATGCTTTTGTCAAGAGTTTGCCACTGGCAGATAGATATCTGTACCTAGATATTGGCATAGGTCAAAATATTAATTCAAAAGAATTAATGAATTTTGAATATTTACATTTGTGAGAAGCATCAGCTACAAGATGTCCAGGTGAAGGCATCATAGCACTGCTAAAATGAATTCCTGTCATGCAAACTAAGACAGCATTTTAGTTGCTCACTTAAGTCAAGGCTTTAAAGTATTGCCGCAATGAATTTCTGTCATGCTAAACAAGACAGAGCTCTAGTTGGTCACTTCAATCATCACAGCATTGCTGCAATGAATTTCTGTCATGCTAAACATGACAGAGCTCTAGTTGGTCACTTCAGTCATCACAGCATTGCTGCAATGAATTTCTGTCATGCTAAACATGACAGAGCTCTAGTTGGTCACTTCAGTGATCACAGCATTGCTGCAATGAATTTCTGTCATGTTAAACAAGAAAGAGCTCTAGTTGGTCACTTCAGTCATCACAGCATTGCTGCAATGAATTTCTGCCATGCTAAACAAGACAGAGCTCTAGTTGGTCACTTCAGTCATCAATGAATTTCTGTCATGCTAAATAAGACAGGGCTCTAGTTGGTCACTTCAGTCATCACAGCATTGCTGCAATGTATTTCTGTCATGCTAAACAAGACAGACCTCTAGTTGGTCACTCCAGTCATTAATGAATTTCTGTCATGCTAAACAAGACAGGGCTCTAGTTGGTCACTTCGGTCATCACAGCATTGCTGCAATGAATTTCTGTCATGCAAAACAAGACAGAGCTCTAGTTGGTCACTTCAGTCATCACAGCATTGCTGCCATGAATTTCTGTCATGCTAAACAAGACAGAGCTCTAGTTGGTCACTTTAGTCATCACAGCATTGCTGCAATGAATTTCTGTCATACTAGACAAGACAGAGCTCTTGTTGGTCACTTCAGTCATCACAGCATTGCTGCAATGAATTTCTGTCATGCTAAACAAGACAGAGCTCTAGTTGGTCACTTCAGTCATCACAGCATTGCTGCAATGAATTTCTGTCATACTAGACAAGACAGAGCTCTTGTTGGTCACTCCAGCCATCACAGCATTGCTGCAATGCATTTATGTCATGCTAAACAAGACAGGGCTCTAGTTGGTCACTCATGACATCACAGCACTGCTGCAATGAATTTCTGTCAAGCTAAACAAGACAGAGCTCTAGCTGGTCACTTCAGTCATCACAGCATTTCTGCAATGAATTTTTTTCATGCTAAACAAGACAAGCTCTAGTTGGTCACTTCAGTCATCACAGCATTGCTGCAATGAATGTGTGTCATGCTAAACAAGACAGAGCTCTAGTTGGTCACTCCTGTCATCACAGAACTGCTGCAATGAATTTCTGTCATGCTAGACAAGAAAGATCTCCTGCTGGTCGATCACTGCAGTTAAGACATTGCATTACTGCTGCTATGAATTCCTGTCATCCTCTGCAATTAATGCATCATAGCACTGCTTCAATGGTTTTCTGTCATGCTTAACAAGACACAGCTCTATTTGGTCACTTCAGTTAAGTCAACTCAGCACTGCTGCAATGAATTCCTTCCATGCTCAACAAGACGGAATTCTAGTTGGTAATTTCCATTAAGGCAACACAGCACTGCTGCAATGAACTCCTGTCATGCTCAATTAGACAGAAGACAAAATGGTCATTGCAGTTAAAGGCATCAAAGAATGGCAACAATGAATTAAACTTATCAATACAAGACAATAATTCTAGTTGGTCACTGCATTTAAGGTAAATTTAAGCAGCACTGCTGTAATGAATTTCTGTCATGCTCAGAAAGTCAGGGCTCTAGTTGGTTAACTCAGTTAAGGCACCACAGAAGTGCTGCAATAAATTGATGCCATGCTCAACAAGACAGAACCCTAGTGGGTAACTGCAGTTAAGGCATCACAGTACTGCTGCAGTGTATCCCATTCATGCTCAAGACAGAACTCTAGTTGATCACTGCAGTCAAGGCATCACAGCATTGCTGCAATAAATTTCTGTCTTGCTCAACAAGACTGAGCTCCAGTGGGGCTCTGCAGTATAGTCATCAGAGCACTGCTGTAATGTATTTGTGTCATGCTCAACAAGACATAGCTCTAGATGGTAATCACAGTTAAGGCATCACAGCATGGCTGCTGCAATGAATTTCTACCAAGCTGAACAAGACAGATCTTAGTTTGTGACTGCAGTTAAGGCATCACAGCACTGCTGAAATGAATTACTCTTGTGCTAAAGACAGAGATCTAGCTGATCACTGCAGTTAAGATGTCAAAGCATTGCTGCAATAAATTCCTGTCATGCTAAACAAGACAGAGCTCCAGTAAGGCATCAAAGCATTGCTGCTATGAACTACTGGTCAGTTAAGGCCGCAAAGCACTACTGCAATGAGTTCTTCGCATGCTTACCAAAACATAGCTCTAGATGATCACTGCAGTTAAGAAATCCAACCACTGCTGCTATGAACTGCTGCCTTGCTTAACAAGACAAGAGCTCTAGTTGGGCAATGCAGCTGAGGCATCAAAGCATTGCTGCAATGATTTTTTGTCGTGCTAAACAAGACAAAGCTTGAGCTTTGTCATGCTTACAAGACAGTTATAGCTGGTCACTACAGTTAAGGCATCACTGGACTGCTGCAATGAATTTCTGTAATGCTAAACAAGACCGAACAGTTTGTCACAGCAGTTAGGGCATCAAAGCATTGCTGAGTGAATATTCTGCCATTCTCAACAAGACAGAGCTCCAGTTGGTCATTTAGTTAAAGCATCACTACACTACTGACTGCAAAAATTCTTGTCATGTTCAACAAGACAAAACTGTAGATGGTCATAGCAGTTTTGCTTTACATCAACATATTCCAATTAGTGGTACAGCTAAAAACAGCATGTCTTAAATGAATGTAGATGATCATCAGTACATAATTATGTCACGTAATTCTATAAATAGTTTGAGATACATGTTATACTTTTAAATGCTTAATTTGTTTATTTATTTATTTAGGATCTTAGTTTTTGAACAAATCAAAAAAGTAGGAGAAGTAGGAGTTTTTCTGGAAAAAGTAGGAACAAAGTAGGAAGAGACCCAAAAAGTAGGAAAAGTAGGAAAAAGTAGGACTACTTGAAAGCCTGAGTGGTCTTTGTGGACTTGTTAGACTGTATGTTGACCCTAATCAAGATCACCAGTGACAGTGATACCAAGATATTTGACGGATTGATCATGCTCCAAAATTTGCTGGTGAAGTGTATAGTCAAACTTAATTTGCTTGTCCTGAGGGTGTCTAAACACCCTCATTGAATGACATTTGGCCACAATGAACTTCATCTGCCAATCCGCCTCCCACTGTGATAGTTGATCCAGGTCATCTTGTAAAACAAGAGCACAGCATGCGGGTGCCAACGCTCAGCTGAAGTTTCTTTTAGTTGGTATGAGTTCCCCTTTTCATAATGAACAACTATTCCGAGTTTCAAGTTAATATGTTCAGTAATGACAGAGATATTACAAAATGTCCAAGTTTTAGCAAAAATTCTAAGTCCAAAAAGGGGCATAACTGTGTCAAAAATATTTTGAGAGCTACCTCACCTATTGGTATGAGTTCCCCTTTTCATCATGAACAACTATTCCGAGTTTCAAGTTAATATGTTCAGTAATGACAGAGATATTACAAAATGTCCACGTTTTTGCACGTCCAAGACGCAGACGACGACAGAGCTATGACAATACCTCGTCGTTTTCTTCGAAAACAGCCGAGCTAATAAGGCAGTCAGGAGAATAATTTGATAAAATAATACTATTTACAGGCGTATTGAATTTTCATTGGTCCGTAAGTCTGTGTTTGTCAACGGGCATTCGGCTAAACTCTTCTCATTTCACTTTGATGAACATAACTTTTAGTGTGGCGGACTCCAGACAGAGGTATATTCTACTAGGGGACGCACCAGTGACTTTTATGCGATTTCTCGGATATATGGGGATTTTGTCCAACAAAATTTGCAAAAACAAGAGGCCCATGGGCCACAATGCTCACCAGAGCTCAGGCGGGCACTACCCACTGGCAGCCATGTATGGTTTCAGGTTTTAATTTATTGATTATAAAGTCTCCCAAACAAACCCCCATTTCCAAATGAGCACCCATGTGGACTGTATCTGAAATATTAGGCCTTTTATGAGGAGGAGGGATGAGACATGGACCCAACAGAGCCCAGGCTGGTATCACTGAATCCCTCTTATCATAAGGCACAAGAATATATATGGTTTAGGGGTTGGGATGTGTACTGTTTCTGAGATATGAGGCCCTTTTATGACGTGGAAGGGAGAGAAATAGCCCCTGCGACCCCACAAGACAGGGTTGACTGAATGTGTCTAATAACAATGAACAAGAATATATGAATATATGTGATTATAGGATGGGGAATTGAATGGTTTCTGAGATATATCTCCTATTGTTAAGTTATTGTTATCATCAGGAACAAGAATATAATATGGTTTAGGGGCGGGGATCTGAACGGTTTCTGAGATATATGGATTTTAATGAAGTAAAGGGGTGGGACATGGCCCATGGCACCCCGGGGGGACCCCCATGCTAGTGTCACTGTTTGCATCTTATCATAAGGAACAAGAATATATATGGTTTAGGGGTGGGCTCTGAACAGTTTCTCAGATATATGGTCTTTTGTGAAGTCGAGGGGTGGAGTATGGCCCGAGCGCATCATGGGTGACCCCTAGGTTGGTGTCACTGAATGTGTCTTATCATAAGGAACAAGAATATATATGGTTTTGGGGTGGGGATCTGTAAGGTTTCTGGAATATTTAGACTTTTATGAAGTGGAGGGGGTTGGGCATGGCCCCCGCACATCCAGGGGGACCCCCAATGTGGTGTCACTGTATGCGCCTTATCATAAGGAACGAGAATATATATGGTTCAGGGGTGGGGATCTGTAAGGTTACTGGGATATTGGGCCTTTTATAAAGTGGAGGGCTTGGGGCATGGCCCCGGCACTATTACCGGGGAACCCCCAGGTTGGCGTCACTGAGTCCATCTTATCATAAGAACAAGAATATATATGGTTTAGGGGTGGGGATTTCAATGGTTTCTGAGATAAATAGCATTTTATGAAGTGGAGTGGGTGGGGCATGTCCCAGGCACATCCCGGGGGACCCCCAGGTTGGTGTCACTTAATGTATCTTAGCATAAGGAACAAGAATATACATATAGTTTAGGGATGGCGATCTGAATGGTTTCTGAGATAAATGGCATTTTATGAAGTAGAGGAGGCAGGGCATGTGCCCGGCACGTCTCCGGGGGAACCCCAGGTTGGTGTCACTTAATGCATCTTGGATCTGAGATATAAGGCATTGTATGAAGTGGAGGGGGTGGGGCATGGCCCCGGCACAACCTAGGGGACCCCCAGGTTGACATAAAAGCATATGGCTGAGAGAAGTTTACTCAAGGAACATCTTTATGTAAGTTTTGTCAAAATATCTGCAATGACTTGGCAGTAAATGCCATTTTTCAGTTTTCCTCCTTATACATGTAAGTCAATGGAAATTCTAAGTTGTCATAGCAACAAAACTAAAAAGGCCAAATTTCATAAAAAGCACAAAACCTGTAAAGGCAAATATGGTGAATACTTTCATAAAGTCTCAGCCTCCTAGAGCATATGGTTTCTGAGGAGATGATTTTTTAAGTATTTTTTTGTCTATTTTTTGCATTTTGGTTTCCATGGCAACCAATAAAAATGAGCAGAAGGCCTAAAATCATACCGCAGATAGTAGATCACCTATTCATCATATTTGCATTATTTGCTGGCTCCCAGCTTGCACATTGGCAATATTGGAAAAACAGGTAACCAGACCCCCCTTACCTTAAAAGGTCAGGGGGTCTGGTTATCTGTTTTTCCAAAGGTGATAACCTTCAGACTAGGAACCAGTAGATAAGGGTGCGTTTACTAACTGGAACGTACCGGAACGGACTCAATAACCGGAACGGCCCTGCAATAAACAGAACGGACCTTTTTTTCATCCCCCTGTTCTATTTGCTATTAAAAATGTTTATGGAAGGTCGGCAAAACACCATTTATTACTTTTGGAATCTGTATTTGACATTTTTGTCAAGGAAATTAGCCCATGTTTTTATAACAGAAAACGGTACCAGTATACAGCGCAACAGGTCTCTAAAAGGCTTTATTTATCAAAAGAGATCTGAGAACAATGACTAATTATTATAGCACCAGACCAGACAGCGTATAAGCTCTCAGCTAATTCTACAGCAGTTGAATAGTCTATACCATTTTTAAGCTTTTATGCTTAATTTATACGACACTATTATATAGTCTTTCAAAACGCAGTGAGACGTGACTGCACTTTTAATTTTGGACTCGTCCGTGTTTTAGGTAAGTCGCCTGTAGTGGATATTTTTTTACACTGGGCGATAGTTACCGTCATATTCTTAATCTGGCGCGTCGTGTAACCAGATTGACGACCAGTCGAGACACTTTAGTAGCATGTCTTCCATCTTGGAGATCTGGGGTTCGAATCTTGGGCAGATGTTTTTTTTTTTTTATTATTATTATTTTTACTTTTCTTTAACATTTTTTTGAACCTATAAAATTGGAGCACATGAGATGTTTTGTTTGTTTGATTGATTTGAGGTTTATTGTCCCCGTCAAGGTTGGAGAAGTTGCTTCCAGTTTTGTGGGTTTTTTTACCCGACTCTGAGCTGAAACGACATCTCAAGCTCTGCCTACCAATAAAATTAAATGGGTTTAATAAGTATGGACGGTCCAATCCGCACCACTTTGCCTGGGCAGGTTCGGACTTACCAAGCGGTTTACCATTGCTCATGTGTTGTCAGTTTCAGATCCGCTTGGAAGCAACGTGCAGCTCGATCTATTTCTCTAAGCCCCGATGGGCGGGGTCATCACATTAGATGTATATTCATTTTATTGAAAAGATGGAACGAGCACAAGCGAATCGTTGCAGCTCGGATTCAAGAAGTATTATCAAAAATGCTACTATGATTGAACGTACGTTCATAGCCGTCAGTGAAGGCAAATGCGCTGTTGAAATGAATCTGAAATTTGAATTGGGCTTTTACGGCCCAGGCAACACTATTTAGGTCATTTATGAGCCGGTCAGTTTACTAATCCACACTTATCCTTGGCAAGCTTATACATAAGCAGTTAACCAGTACAATGCACATTCTTTCCCCAGAAACTAACAGCTGCCCTTCTTGCATCAGCAGAAAGGAGGGAATGGCCGTGGAAAAGATTTCATGATCAATCTCCATGGGAAATAATGTTGCTGACCCCGGCAGGTATCGAGCCCGCGTCCTATTGACCAACAGTCAGACGCGCATCCGACTGAACTACCGAGGCCGCGGCCGGCATCCAACATAAAATATAATTGTTGAAAATAAAACAAAGGAAACAAAATATAAGTGATGTAAATATATAAAAAAATAAAGAAAATAACTTTAAACATAAAAAATATAAAATAAAAATGAAAAATCAAATATAAAAAAAATGTGCCACTGGGACTCGAACCCCTTGCTAAAAGATTTTACTGCGTGACTCGCAGCACATCGCATTAACCACTCGGCCATGAGTTCTAACTATATAACATCAAAACATTGATTTATATCTACGAGAAAAAAAGTATCCGCAACCTGCTTCCCCCAAAAAATGGAATCGACTCGTCTCGCTTAAACTTTGAACTCTCAAAGGTCGTTGATGAACTATACCTGCTGCGATATTTACTCTATCAATGGTATGATATGTCGCATCATCATGAACACACGCTTATGTAGTTTTCACCCACTTAAGCCTCACTTTTAAATAGTAAAACTGGGGATCCAGGTGGTAAACGATATTTTTCTTATTTCTGTTTAAAATCATAGATTGTGAGTTCTTGCCGAGGCGGTTCTAACGAGTACCAACTATCCATGTTTTGACCAGAAAAAAACGTCAGATTTTATGTCATAGGGTAAAGACCGATCTGGCGGACCGGGTTCGATCCCCCGCCGGGCCAAAGGTATGTAGCATTTTTTCACCTGTTACATTTGGCGCCCACCAACGTGGAAAATATAATCTGCACAACAAAATGCACTGTGTGACAGTAATATTCAGAAAAGTACCACTTTTGTTTTTTTTTTGGAGTTTTTTTTGTATTTTGTTTATAATTGAATAGGCGTGTTTTCATAATGCGGCCATACTCCTTTTGTGACAAGAATTTTTATGGGTTGTATTTAAAAAGAACAGAATACATACTCTATCAATTTAATATTCCTTCTTTAACCTATCCTCTGTAATACATCAAAACCAGCAATATGTTATTATTTTATAGCATCAGTAAAATATCTTATTGAATTACAAAAAATTGTAATCCAGTTATTTGAGCAATTTAATCGGGTGTCAATAAAGATCAGCAGTAATTAAGGAACGTGTCAAAACGTCAGCGGTTAATCTCGTAATACACACACTAGGTGCGATAAATGAATGCGGCGATAAAAGAAAGCAAAGTAAAAATATTTCATTGGGCGGCAGGGCTTGAAATGTCATTTCATCCAAATTAATGGGAAAAGTCCCACAAAATCGGAAGCAACGTCTCCAAAATGATCTAAATAGTGCTGACGGGGACGTTAAACCTCAAATCAAACAAACAACAAATGAACATCAAAAGTAAATAGCTCGCAGGATAGACTACGGAATACAGCTATAATACTATTGTATTTCATTTAATTGATGTTATTAACATCTGGTCGTCCTGTTGCTGATGCTGTACGGGAATCTTATTTATTATTATTGTGGTCATGAATTGTGTCTTTTAACCTGAGCGACGCAATCGGATTTGTCTAATATTTCCGTAAGAATAGAATACACTATTTCGGCAGGTTTTCATGGCTTCCCTTGATGTGAAACCAATTAACTTTATGTATGGATATAATATTTATATGAATATTGGGAATCAGATACGAAAAAAATACTTAGAAAAATGAAAATTAGGCCGAAAATAGGTCCGTTCCGGTTATTGCAGGTCCATTCCGGTTATTCAAGGCACCGAGCAGGTAATACAAATAAGGTGAATGGAACATATCTATGAAAGTTTTGTCAAAATATCTGCAGAGGATTGGCAATAAATGCCATTTTTCAATTTTCCCCATTACAATGTATAAGGCTATGGAAACTACAAGTTGCCATAGCAACCAAACTAATGAGCCGATTTAGATAAAAAACACAAACTTTCAATCCTCCAACCCAAGGATGCTACAGATAAAATTTGGACCCAATCGGCCCAGTGGCTTCAAAGGAGATGTCGTTTAAAAGTGTTGATGCAGACGGACAATTGCCTATCCTATTAGATCCCCCGGAGCCTTCGGCTGGTAACTGGTCAACTCGTACCTAAGTCAACTCGTACCTGAGTCAACTCGTACCTGTTTTTGGTCAACTCGTACCCGTTCTTTGGTCAACTCGTACCCCCGAGTCAACTCGTACCTATTTTGGTCAACTCGTACCCCAGGGGTAGGTGGGGTACTCTATTTTTTTGCCGAACAACAGTTGAAATGGGTTATAACTTGCCCCGAGACATGTCTTGAGTTCACCGGAGGCCAGAAAGAAGTACTTTGGGTCCTTTTATTGTAACATGGTTTTCACAGCGCGGGGATTTGCGATCGCGCGCCATCAACCTGCTCTAGTTATTATTATTATTATTCTCATTATTATTATTATTATTATTTTATTAGTATTATTCACTTTAAACCCATTCCGTCCCTGAAACCCACAAAGGGGTACCTTGTCAAACACTGCAGGCCAAGATCCGACGCCGCAGAACGCGGGGAGGTGCAATGGCGCGCCATCAACCTGCTCTAGTTATTATTATTATTATTATTATTATTATTATTCACTTTTAACCCATTCAGTATCAGAAACCCACAAAGGGATGCCTTTTCAAACACTGCAGGCCCAGATCAGACGCTGCCGAACGCGGCGTCGTATGATCAGGGCCTTCGCTGTTTATTAAGTTTAGCCACTTCCCGAATAAATTTTGAAGAAAACACAACCTGACACCCCTAAATTTCGAAATATATAAGATGGCAAATTCAATTTGGGTAGTCAAACACTGAATGCCCAGATCAGACGCCGCAGAACGCGGCGTCGTCTGATCAGGGCGGACGCTGTTTGAAAAAGTATAGCCACTTCCCGAATAAATTTTGAAGAAAACACAACCTGACACCCCTAAATTTCGAAATATATAAGATGGAAGATTCCATTTGGGTTAATTTAATTAACACTTTAGTTAATCGTGTACCGATTAATGTGGGTGTAAAAAAAACGATTATCGGTACTAGTTTAATCTAATCGTCCTTCATTAAAGACTGTTTTTAATTGCTTTAATTTTGCCGGCGAGCGGCTGTTTTTGTTCTGACAAAACTTAAAACTAAATCCCAGTTTTACTATTTATATATAAAAGTGGGTTTCAAGAGGGACAAATTCATATAGGCTTGCATTCGTGATGATTGTTTTTTATTTAAGAGTTTGTCAGTTAAACGGTATAACAAATGTTTATAATTTAAGCAATAAAATTATATAAATAACTGAATTTATTTTTATTGTGCTACCTGTACATCCCGCTGTGTTTATACTCGCCGACATGTAACCGGTTTTGTCCGTGCAAGTGGCACACCCGTAAACCTCACTTTATATAGAGAAACTCGGGTTTACGGGGGTATACATTATCTTTCTTTATTTATGCTCCAATACATAGGTTGAGGGTACTCGTTAGAGTCGTTCCAACTAAAGATCACAGCCTATGTTTGAAGTATAAATAAGAAAAAAAAAACAGAAAAAAACACGGATTTTCTTCAGAAAAATTGCCATTTTGGAGATGTGAAAAACGCACCATATTGCACGGGTGTGTTATCGTAAAGTAACAGTAATAAGGAATATGCAACATTTATGTTAGCCAACATTTATGTTTTGAGCATATATGAGAACAAATTATAATTGTATAACTACATTTTATTTGCAACTGAGCATGAAATGTAAGTTCTACAATTATATTGTTCTCGTTATTTTCATTTACATATTTACATATGAAGTTCGTCTTATGTTGAGCATGGTGTTATGTACCAATCACATCCCTCTGGAGCATAGATTGTTGGCACTCGTTAGAGCTGCCCCACAGGGATAGTTCTAACGAGCACCCATAAATTATGTCTGGCTAAAGAGATATGGGGGTCATACACATGAAAGGCGCCATTTTGGCGCACGTGCGTAATGGCGTCATGCACACACTATGTATCGTCTTCATCGTCGGGAAAAGGATCAGGAGTCTGCATAGACCATAAAGTTGACCTGTATATATGTGTACTTAAGTCAAACCTACCCCAAAACAAACTTTATTTTTACTAAGGTACGAGTTGACTTAGGTACGAGTTGACTAAAGTACGAGTTGACCAAATTCAGGTACGAGTTGACTAAGGTACGAGTTGACTTAGGTACGAGTTGACCAGAAACCCTTCGGCTCTGGTGAGCTTAAAGAAAAACAAAAAAACAATCGGTCGCGAAAACTGATGATTTTTTTATATTAAACATATTAACACGGAAGTTCAGGAAATTTGAATGGATTACTTTGAAATGTTGATCTCTATATGAACTCAAACTGGCAGAGCCCAAGCCTTTTGAAGAAATCATTGTGTTTTATTTGATACACCGACCGATCCACAACTTTCTTCTGCGTCTTTGTTCTTGAAACGCTTGCTGTCGCTGTTGCTCGATTGGCACGAGTACGTGGCGCATACTAATCTACGGTATTTCGGTCTCCATGTACCGGTATCGTTAGGGGTATATGATTTTGGCATGCCCTAGAATCATAACTACTTGATGAAAATTGATGAATAGGTCTCATTTTAAAAGGCAGTACTTTGTTGTATATTTTGAATGAAAAATAATAAAATTGGGAGCTATATAGGTTTAAAGTCCCCGTATCCAGATGCATTTGGTAACAAGACGTTTCGCCCCCAAGACGTTTCCCCCCTGGTCGTTTCCCCCTAGTCGTTTCGCCCCTTTTTTGACCCCTAGTCGTTTCGCCCCTTTTTTGACCCCTAGTCGTTTCGCCCCCTAACCCTAGTCGTTTCGCCCCCAAACCCTAGTCGTTTCGCCCCCAAACTATTTTCTATATTTTATATAAAAAATATTTATATATGAGACGGAGAGAAGGAGAGAGAGAGAAGAACCTGTTCTTTGAATGAAAATGTTAATTAGGAATTATTACCTGTTTTGGTCAATACCGTTAATCACATTGTTTATTTGATTTGACACATTAATCACACAATTAATGTCCTCAGAATCAGAATCAGAATTGTTACTGGTGTCACGTCAAATGACATTCATAACCAGGACCTGTGATGTGGGAAGTTAGTCCCTAGCTCTAACCAAAGAGGTAAATTTAGCTCGGAATCATCAGCACCTTCAGCTGTCGAAATAATCGAATCGGGAAGGGCATTCCAATCTCTAATGGTTCTGGGGAAGAACGACTCTTTATAAATGTCAGTTCTTGCGCTAAGGGTCTGAAACGCCAACGAATGGTGATTTCTACAGTGTCTAGCTGGGGGAACAAGGTCATCTGTTGGAATGCTGGCAGCACCCTTAAGACCTTTGTATAAAAGGATTAGCCTACTGTCTTTTCTCCTTTTCTTGAGAGACTCCCATTTTAATTTTCAAAGTATTCCAGTCATGCTCCCAGTTTCAAAGCAGTATTGCCTGTTGCAAATCTAGCAGCTCTATTCTGAACTTTCTCAATTTCATCGTTAAGGACCACTCCACTGGGGTCCCAGATACAACTACCATATTCCAAGATTGGGCGAACAAGACCTCTATATGCTGCCTCTTTTACATCCTGAGGGCACTGATGAAGAATTAAGACCATGGGAAACAGGGAGACCTTCATTTTAATATACCGGGTAGTGATTTGATGATTTCTAATGATTTATTATGGGATGTCAAGCAACAATCCTGATTCTGAGTTTGTCACAGCCAGCACACTGACAGCTACAAAGGACTATTCAGTATACTGGTCCAATTATATACAGCTCAGCACACTCAAATATCTGACAACACACAGGCTCTCCAGAAAAATGAATGTGACAAGCGACCTAATTTTGATCCTAAGAATTTCAGTTTACGTTACCCCACCCACTAGCGAGGTAATGGCGGGAAAGAATGTCAGCAATTTTTTCAATCTACAAGACAAACAAATCACAATCTAGGATAACCAGCAATAAAATGTTGCTGGTTTACGCTTGTCTGTTATGAATCAGACAAGAAACCAAACAGATATCCAAGATAAAAACTTCTCTTTTAGTGAGCTATGTTTTTCCAATTCCGTCCAGGTCGAACGGAACACCGAACTGGTGTCCTTACTGATAAGGGGTGAAAACATGTGCTCTTTGCAAAGTTAGACGTCTTTAATTATCGCTTAAGCACCTTTACCAGTTTTGTTTTAAATTTGTCGGTTGGTTCGTTAACAGAGACGGTCAGTAATATATTGTTGAAGATTGCCGCAAATGCCGTCTACGCAACATCGCGTGAACGCCGATGCAACGTAATAAAGTTGCAACGGCGTTGATACGACGTTGCATACACATTGTGTGCCCACTAGGTAATACATGGTTGAATATTGCCGCAAATGTCGTCTACGCAACGACGCGTCAACGCCAATGCAACGTAATAAATAGAAGTGGAAGCAATGATCAAGTCGATTCCTTTCATCAATGTTCTGTCAGCAATTTGTGTATACTCTGATCAGATTTGCAGCGTCCGACCCAGTAATTCCTGAACTGTAAGCAAATAGTGCAGACCCTGATCAGGCAACGCGGATAGCTTGATACATTCAAATACAGCTTCTTCCCTAGGACTGTACCCGGTTGGAATTCTTTACCAGCATCTGTTTCTGAGGCCCCTGACTTGGTATCCTTCAAGCAGGGACCGTCTACTCTCTCGTTTTAACAGCTAGGTAGGGGCCGGTCTGTAAGTAAAGTCTGAGGGATATTTTAACTTGTGCCGGTTGGGCGACGCTACTGTAGCCGGAGAGGTCTGGTTTCCAATGATGATTTGAAAAAGCCGGCAGGAATCTTTCCTTTCTTTTCTTTCTTGTCCATCCACTATTTCTCTTTCTTTCCAATATTTCCCACTTTCTCTTTTTCATCCGCCATCAGAGACATACTGTTCAAGTATAAATGACGTCCCTTAACGAACAGATACAGATACTTAGGCTGACTTGACAGGGCGATGATGCTTCTTAAATATTTGCCTCTTCTCACCTCTAATAAAAGTTCAACATAGAAAATTAGCCTTACAGTGAAAAGTGGGCGAAACGACTAGGGGGACGAAACGACTAGGGGGACGAATCGACTAGGGGGGCGAAACGACTAGGGGGGAAACGACCAGGGAGGAAATGTCTTGGGGGCGAAACGACTAGGGGAGGAAACGGTTTGGGGGCGAAACGTCCCGGATTCATGCATTTGACATGTGAAACTTGAAATAATTATTAAATTAAAGGAAGATCTAGTATTATAATTTTTACCTGTATATACCATAATTGTTATTTTATTTTTCGGTTGCCTTTTGCAGGGATTCACACTCAAAGTCTCGACTAAATTCTAAATTTAGCCACCTAATGTATTTTTAATAGCCCATATGTGGGACCAGGACTGGGGACGGGACAAGGAAGAAGTCTTACATGGATAAGATAAGTACCCAAGATAACTGGTAAACAATACTGTGGCTAAACAGAGTTCTAGTTAATTCCAAATTAGGAGTAATTTAGTCCAACTTTTTCATTTCTGACTCCCAACTTTTTGAAAAGTATGGTAAAACTCCAACTTTTTCTGGAGTACTGCATTTTTACTCCAATTTTCAAAACCCTAGGAAGAACCCCGCTAAAATCTCATTCCTGTTCATTCAAGCGTGTTTTAACGGAGGCAAAGAGAAACTGCTATTTATAAGCCTATACTCTTTCAACTCCAGCTAAAATCTATTTTTGTTCATTCAACTGTATTTTTCTTATGGAGGCAAAGAGAAACTGCTATGTATAAGCCTATACTCTTTCTATTCCATTTTAAAATCTTTTATTCATTCATATGTGTCTATCTTTAATATGGAGGCAAAGAGAAACTGCTATTTTATAAGCCTATACTCTTTCTACTCCATTTTAAACTTTCAAACGTTTGGAAGCATTCACATATCAAAATAAAGAGACCTGTATCATTAGGTTTGGACAAATTTTCTTTGCTGTTTTAAAAGCCTTATTTGCCATCATTATTTTGATTAGTTTTGCCTGCCATAGTTTGCATTTGTCATATTACTTGCTATTTTCTTGCCTTGCAATTAAGTGAAAGCTTTTCCTAGTGGCTAGAAGCCTACTTAAACTGTTTTCATCAAGCCATTCCAAAATTTTGTGTAGAAGTCAGACAACTGGTTCTTCCACCGATGATCTGAAAATATCAACGTGGATCATTCCATTTGATGTTTCATTCTTCTGCCATTCAGATACTTGTCCATCAATCCCATTAGCAGTCAGTCGTTGTACCCGGGATTCTGTTAGTGAGCTGACTGCTAACGGAAAACATCTTTTCTTTACCCATTGGAATGTCTCTTTCCTTCCACAGCTTGGGATTTGCAATGATGTTGTTTAACTCCATTAAGAGCAGCCTCCATACTTCTAAAACAAACCTGCTTGGCTGTCTATTCATCAGCACATCCCTGACAGAATTTTGAAATAGCCTCCTGCATCCGATACTTTTCAGGCAGGTCTCTAAATGTGGCAAGGGCCAGAACACGGTCAGCTGTTCTTCCAAAGATCTTTCCAGTCTTGAAATGCTTGCTGGAATTTCATTCTTGCTGTTTCCCAATCTATCCTCAAATCTCTTCCCAGTCCTGCAGTGATTGCGAAGAAATCCAAAGCTTTGCCCTCTAAAGACCAATTTAGGCAATCACAACATTCTCTGTCGAACCATTTTAAAACTGACCTGCAGCTTTCAAACTTGTGTCTGTTTAAAAAACATCCAGCACACATTTCCACCAAATCCACATTCTATGGAAGCCGTTTCGGATCACCACGCCTCTCTCTCCTTGAGTGTCTAGAAGACTCCTCAGGATGAGATATGTTATCATCACTCACTTTTCCCACATCAGTAGGGGTATGCAATGGTGACCTTGACCTAGAAGTACTATCATTAGTGTCTTGACGTGCTCGACCTTGAATGTGTCCTTGGTGACCTTGACATCCGGTGTCGAGCGTATGATCTTGTATGCAACCCTGACCTTACATATCTGGAGCATGACCTTGGCTTCTCATGCTTTCTTGGTGACCTTGACCTGTCATAATTTCTTGATGGTGACCTTGGCCTGCCATGCCTTCTTGAAGAGTCAACCTGTCATGCCTTCTATGTGTCCATGACATGTTATGCCTTCTAGATGTCCTTGATATTCCATGCCTTCTTGAAGGTGACTAACCTTCCTTTCCCTCCTGAAGGTGACCTTGACATCTTGACCTTGAAGGTAATTATCTCAACATGCCATCTCGAAGGCGATCTCGACCTTTCATGTCCTCTAGAAGGTGACCTTGACAATCCATGTCTTCTTGAAGGAGAGCTTAACCTTCCATGCCTCCTAGGTGACCTTGACAATTTCTGTCTCCTGAAGGTGAGCTTGACCTTCCCTCCTAGGTGACCCTGACAATTTCTCTTCCTGAAGGTGAGCTTGACCTTCTATGCCTTCTAGGAGCTGTCTCCAATCTTGGCTTAATCTGCCGTCTTGTGGTTGGTTTTGACCTTTAACCCCTGGAGTTTAACCTTGGTCTGGTTGGCCTTCTTGACGACGACAGTAACCTTCTTGACCCTTCATACTTCCTACCATGTGATCTTGACCATGAATGTCTTTTACGGCTGTAGGAATCATTCACTGACATGGGGCCTATGTTTTTCTTATCAAGTCCATTTTCATATCTGCTTTCGGAGAGACCAAAGACTATTTTTTCACGTGAAACTATTTTTTCATTCTTATCTGATGATGTCGACCAAAGCACTTGTGTCTAGAAGACTCCAAGCACTCTGGTGAACCATCTGGCTGATCAGTCACTTCTTTCTGTAAATTCTTAAACTCTTTCTGAAATCCAATGCATGTCCTCTTCTGTTCCTTCCTAGCCATGAGGATTAGAAATCAACTCCATGACTGCTCTACTGTTCTTGGCAATGGGGATTAGAAATCAACCCAATGTGCTCTACTCTTCCTAGCCATGAGGATTAGAAATCAACTAAATGACTGCTCTACTCCTGTTCTTGGTCATGGGGATTAGAAATCAACGCCATGCCCACTACATTCTTCTATCAATTCTGTTCACGTGAAAGCATTTCTTCATCCTTTGACTGATGGTGTCGTCCGGCGCCTGTGTATCTAGAAGACGACTAATGCTCCATCCAGCCATCTGTCTGGTCAATAATCTTAGCCTCAACATTTGCCATCTTTTACTTGTGCAAGGAGTGACAAATACAAACTTGTGTAAAGTGTATAAATATTTCAAGAAAACCTCCATGTATAGAATACTCCAGAGATTCTTTCCCAAAATATTTATCCCTTTTTTTGGCTTTTCGACAGGCAAGACACTTTTCAATAATTTTCGCGTATAGAATACTGCGAAAACCCCAGAAAAGTCCGTCTTTTAAGTGATAAGCAGTTATTTACGAATAATTTTGAGAATATATTACAGTCGGGTCCGGTAACTTTGCATGGCCGTTTATTTTGCGCACCTTGCATTCACATTTTCACAAACTATCCCTAATTATCAGTTCCACTATTATCAGTGCATTGGCATTAAGTTTAACTTACCCCAGAAAAAATGGGCCTGCACGTGCAGATGAGCTAGTTTCGCGGAATTTTTCAATTTTCTCAAAATACCAAAAATCCAAATTTTTAAAAGACAAGACTGAGTTTAAAAGTAGCCAAATGCTCTATTGTCTTGTATCTTAACTTACTGCTTCTGACAACATTGCAGAAGAACGAATCAACAACTTATGAGTCAACCCTCATGT
This sequence comes from Lucinisca nassula, assembly GCA_963580285.1. Lineage (NCBI taxonomy): Eukaryota > Metazoa > Mollusca > Bivalvia > Lucinida > Lucinidae > Lucinisca > Lucinisca nassula. The sequence goes on along the minus strand of OY757024.1, from coordinate 1,673,755 downwards.
TCAAACTGTTCAAAAAACATATTGTGCACAATGTTATGTGACAAAATTGGTAGTTCAATTTCAAGGGAGTATCCCTTTTCATAGTATTCTTTGTCCTGTATATTAATAACTTCAGAGGCCAATTTTCATTGCAGCTGGTCGATAGGGAAATGTTGCCATGTTGTTGACTGAAAATTGAGTGGTGGCTTGAACAAAGTCAAACGTAGCTATCAAAACTTTATATGCGCAATGTTACCGGACCGCACCGTACTTCTCAAATGTTAGAACAATGCTTTTTAATAGATGGCTGGCTTCTTTTAAGTAATAAGCAGTTCTTTTTAACTATTTTGGGTATAGAATACTCCTAAAATGTAAGAACTATGCTTTTTCAATAGATGGCTGTTTGCCAATACTTTTCAATACAACAAAATTGAAGAAAAAGGACTATTTTCGGTTTAGAAAACTCAAGAAAATAACCCTTTCTCGTCTGCAACCAACCAACCATCCCTTTCTTCAAAAGTGCAGACAGCTATTTGTCACCAATTTTATTCAAGAAAGTGCTTTGTGTATAGAATATGCCAAAGATTTTACGTAGGTTTCTTGAATTCATACCACAAGAGATATGAAGACAGTGATGACGACTACTTTTCACATCCTGAGGAGTCTTCTAGACACTACAGGAAGGAGAAGCGTGGTGATCCTAAGAGGCTTCCAAAGAATCTTAGGTTTGACGGAAATATGAGCTGGATGTCTTTTAAACAGAAGTTTGAAAGTTACAGATCAGTGTTGGGTTGGTCTGATAGTGAATGTCGTGATTATTTAAATTGGTCTTTAGAGGGCAAAGCTTTAGATTTCTTTACAATCACTACAAGACTGGGAGAATATCTTCCCTACCACAAGATTATGAAGAAATTGGAAAATAGATTTGGCTCTAAAGAATTGACTGAGACCGCAAGAGCTAAATTCCAGCAGTCATTTCAACGGCATGATGAATCTTTGGAAGACTGGGCGGACCGAGTGATGACCCTTGCTACCGCCGCATTTAGGGACTTACCCGAAAGCCATCGAATGCGAGAAGCTATTTCTAAATTCTGCCAGGGATGTGCTGATAAAGAAGCAGCCAAGCATGCTTGTTTCGAACACCCAAGAAGTATGCAAGCTGCCCTTGATGCTGTGAAACATCATCAATATATATCCCAAGCTGTGGAAGGAAGAAAGCAGTCCTCTAGAAAGAGAGATGATTTTTCTGTGAATACAGTTGGCTCACTTTCAGAAGCAAGAGTGGAACAAATGATTGCTAAGGCAATAGATGGTCTTGCTTCAAAAATTCAAAAGTTGGAAAGGCCATCTAATCAAAAGTCAGAAACACCATCAAGGCCTTCAAAAATTCCACTGAGTGAGATCGAGTGTTTCTTCTGTAAGAAAAAAGGCCATATGAAGAAAGACTGTAAAGTGTTTAAAATCTGGATGTCCAAAAAGAGAAGAGCATGCAGAAGAGACCACGCTCTTCAGTCTAGCAAGGCCACTTCAAGCAACCAGAACAGTGCATCTGCCAGGGAGATTCTCAACCATTTACCCAGGTAAGACTTCTTCCTTGTCCCGTCCCCAGTCCTGGTCCCACATACGGGCTATTAAAAATACATTATTTGGCGACGAGCGATAAAACGGAAGGGGGAATTCTCCGGTCATTTCGTTAGAAGTGTATTACTACTTCACGAGTTATCCTCGGATTCGTGAGGGACGGTGAACATGATACGCGGTCCACTTCGTTATTTATTTAACGTTGGGGATTGTGAAGGGTTCAAATTTACTTCACGTTTTCGGACGTGGGGGACGGTGAACATGATACGCGGTTCCTTTTGTTTACAGAGGGAACTGTGAAGGGTTCAACTCTTGATAGCCTGACGGGATGGAATTGTAGACAGGTGAAGTTCTGAGGCATTTAGCTTCTTGGTTTGGCCTGTTTATTTTCTCGCTCCCAACCGACTGAGGTAATGGCCAAATGTGACCGCCTCAGTATAAGAAGATAGATACATAGACATTAAATTATAGCAAAATAACTGTATCTATTGGAAAAATCTCTTTACTCCTTTAAAGCAATATTCCAATCTTTACATATCATAATTATGATTTTAATTTTCGGCTGCTTTCATACTGGGATTGACTTTCGTCCCGGTATCAACAGGGGCAGACATGTGTTACCCCAGCAGGCGCACGTCGCTAGGGCAACGTCAAATCAATGTCAGTGCAACGTTATTACGTTTCATAGACGTAGATCTGACGTTGCATAAACGTCGTGACGTTGTACCGACGTTGATGTGACGTCACACTTACGTCATGTGCCTGCTGGGACATAACACTAAAATGTATCAATGCAAAGTTATCCACAGGAAAATCTTATTACAGGGCCCTAAAACGCAATATATTGTAAAGATTGTATTAGGATTTTTTCCTAATAAAACGGAAACCATCACGTGAACAAGTCCGTGAAATGAACATCCCTCTAAAGAGAAATCTGGGGTATGCATTATTTTTGTTCTTATTTGTGCTCCAAGACAACGTTTGTGAGTACTCGGTGAGGCGGTTCTATCGAACACCCACAACCTATGTTTGCAGTATAAATAAGAAAAAAATATTACGGATTTTAATCAGAAAAGTAGCTATTTTAAGATGTGATTTTTTTTCATAGGTATGTTATCGTAATTCCCGGGCAGAAATCAGAAGAAGAGGGGCTTGATCGCTCACCTGATCCCTATTGTACAGATAAAGTGGTAGGCAATTTAAGGCGGAGTGGATGGTTTGAGCCATTCTGTTTGAGCGTGACCCAAGGAACATTTCTGTGAATTTATTTCAAAATCAGTCTTATTTTTGTTATGGTTTGTCATTCGTTGTTTGTGTCGCTTATATTGTTTTATTTTGGATAGCATATTGGCCATTTTGTTGGAAAGTAACTGCCCTTTTGGCTTTCCGCTATTGATGTTGTCATTAGGTCTGTTGTTTCATGTTTGCTTTTCTTTCCCTTTGGTGTCTCTGATGGGAGCTGTGGGTTGATTGCATCGATTCCTGATCATTGCCCCCACTTCTGTTTTCCTATTTAGCAGAAGAAGTCATTTTAAAGCTTGTTTATTGTTTCCTTTTGGTGGCTATAATAAGCTATTTAGAGCAATTTTGTCAGAGGGTCACCCATGGAACATTCCTTCCTAATTGTTTTCTTTCTGAAGATGAAGTCTTTCAAAAGTTCCCTTCCACAGAGCTGACTTGTATGTTATTATCTGGTCACCTTCTGGACATTAGGGGTCAAGTCCTAATGCATGAAGATGAATTTGCTAAGTCTAACTTACTATGCCTCGTTGTGACACTAGTTGGGGGGAGGGGAAGGTGGAAAAGTGTGTGTATGGGTGGAGGGGGTGTTCCCTTTGACAATACAGAGCTGATTTGTATGTCACTATCTGGACACATTGTGGATATTGAGAATCAGGTCCTAGTGCAGCAGAAGGAGATGAAGCAGCTCAGTCTTACTAATAGTGTCACATGGTATCAAAGGAAGAGTTTGTTATGGGTCAGTGGTTCCCTTTGACAATACAGAGCTGACTTGTATACCACTGTCTAGGCACCTTGTGGACATTGAGGGTCAGGTCCTAGTGCACCAGACAGAGATGAACCGGTTTCCAGGTTTTCTATATATGTCGAAGTAAAACCAGTGGCTCTGGGGGCGGGGTGGAGGGGGGGGGGGTGAGCAGGGGGGCATTTTTAACCCAAGGGCTATAATTTGAAAATCTTGGTAGAGGTCTGTAAGATGAATATTCACAGCAAATATCAAAGACCTGGACCTTAAGGTTTCAGAGAAGAATTTTTAAGATTTTCCGAATAGTAAATGCAAACCAAAGGGCCCCTGGGCAGGGGCATTTTTGGCCCCAGGGCTATAATTTGAATAATCTTGATAGAGGCCCACAAGACGAAGTTTCATACCAAATATCAAATGTCTGAACCTTGGCCATATGGTAGATTAGTACTAGTACTAAATGTGTTACCCTCTATAAATAAGGTCGATTGTTATTATTATTATTCTGGTTTCAGGCATGAAGAGTTTTGATGATTTTCCCTATATAAGTCTATGTAAAACCAGTGGGGCCTGGGCGGGGGCATTTTTTGGTCATAGGGTTATTATTTGAGAAAATCTTGATAGAGGTCCACTACACGCAGCTTCATACCAAATATCAAACACCTGAGCTTTCTTGTTTTAGACAAGAAGATTTTTAAAGGGTTTCCCTATATAAATCAATGTAAATCCAAAGGGCCCCGGGGCGGGGCCATTTTTGGCCCCAGGGCTATAATTTGAACAAGAGTGATAGAGGTTCAGAAGACGAAGCTCCATACCAAATATCAAATATCTGAGCCTTCTGGTTTCAGACAAGAAGATTTTTAAAGGTTTTTCCTATATAAGTCAATGTAAAACCAAAGGGCCCCGGGGCGGGGGCATTTTTGGCCCCAGGGCTATAATTTCAACAAGAGTGATAGAGGTTCACAAATCGAAGCTCCATACCAAATATCAAATACCTGGGCCTTCTGGTTTCAGACAAGAAGATTTTAAAGGTTTTTCCTGTATAAGTCAATGTAAAACCAAAGGGCCCCGGGGCGGGGGGGGGGGGGGGGGGGGGAATTTTTGGCCCAGGGGCTATAATTTGAACAATCTTGATAGAGTTCACAAGACGAAGCTTCATACCAAATATCAAATACCTGAGCCTTCTGGTTTCAGATAAGAAGATTTTTAAAGGATTTTCCTATAAAGTCTATGTAAAGTAGAAGTAAAACAAAGATCAGGAATCGATACAATTAACTTACTCCACCCACCAAAGACACCAAAGGGAAAGAAACACAAACATTAAGCGACCAGACCATAATGGAAACCTAAACAAAGGAAGGCCATAAGGACAGTTACTTTCCCACAAAATGGCCATATGGCCATCCAAAATAAAAAGACACAAGTGATACAAACAGTAAGTACATATCATCATATCATATTCATATAACATTCCAGTTCAGTCCTCGACTTAGAGCTGTCAACAACAACCTACAACAAAGATGACTACGACTATGCAGCTACCATCGCAGCTAGTGACAGCCATCAACGGGTCTGATCTCGCTGAGAAGCCACTGTGGCGGATCGGCGAACATCAAAACCACGTGAAAGTGGAACTTGTCTTCCACTTCAGAACAACCGACAAAAGAAGAGACGCAGCAGAAAGAAAAACCATGTACAGAGTAGGGCCGAAAGCAGGACCGAGCCTGCACCCTCAGCTGGCGAGTGGCCTCGCCAGCCCCAGCCTGCCAGGACGCTCGAACGAGAATCGGCGCCACCGTCACCAGAGAAGATGACGACATCCCCACCAGACACCCTGACCAAGGCAAGACCACCGAGACAACCTCCAACGATCGAGCCATCTCCAAGACTCCAAAGTAGAAGTAAAACAAAGATCAGGAATTGATACAATTAACTTACTCCACCCATAAAAGACACCAAAGGGAAAGAAATACAAACATTTAGCGACCAGACCATAATGGAAACCTAAACAAAGGAAGGCCATAAGGACAGTTACTTTCCCACAAAATGGCCATATGGCCATCCAAAATTAAAAGACACAAGTGATACACACAGTAAGTAACAAACAACAACAGAAATAAATCGCCACAGAAGAGCCGCCTTGGAACGGTCAGTGGAAGATTTCCACTGGGGGGCTTAAATCGATTTTACGTGGCCACAATCCTCGCCCTTACTTCCGTCGCGATTTAGAAAAATAATTTGTTCAGTCCGCATGAAGGCCTCCTAACTCAACAGTGCAACATTTCCGTGAACACAAAAATCAAAGAACCACAGAGGTGAGACAACGGTGAGGACTCGACAGCAAGAAACCACTGAAATGCTGGAGCAAAAGAAAACCAACAGTTGGACTCCGATGAGCCCGACCAGAGACAGAGCATCAGGCACCAACCAACATTATCTCTCTAATTCTCGATAAGCCTTTACGTTGGAGCCGTCATAGAATCTGAGGCCTGACCCACCGGCGTGCAATTAAAGAGGGAAGCAAAGTTGCCAACCGTGATTGGGTTAACTACCATGCATGCAGTCTGTCGTATAATATCAATGTTGTACCCAATCTTTTTATATCGAAGAATGATTTTACGAAATTGGGTGCTGAAGTCATTGCGGTTATATATTTATAAACTAAGTTCCACCACCGACCACGCCTGAGGTACCCCAGCAAGAGCTCTCAGAAGAAGAAATTCCACACGAAGAAGAGACCGAAACCTCTACGTCTTCCCAACAACATACAACAGCGGCATGTTCGAGACAAGACTAGAGGATACACTCATGCTAGAAGCACTCCGAGAAACCGAACACGGCACATTCATATTATGCAGCTTCCAGGAAGGCATTCTCGGACCAGACAGCGAATGCCATACCTTTGAGTGCTATGCCTACCACGACGAACCGGAAAACATCGTAATGGTCACAGCAGACAAGAGATGCAGTGACTTCAACACCCACAACCCCGAATACTGGATGCGCTGGAAATCCTTCCTCTATTTGGGAGACCCAGTTGAAGACATAGACAGCCTGCTAGAAACCCTCAGAACCGCAAAGGTGGAACTTGTTGGAGAAGAAGATGAGTGCTGATCGTCGCCAGACCTTTCCTCCTGAGCCTGAAACTCGGATATCGCGCACTAAGTCCGGTGGTCAGACCACACTGCACAGGGCCATCGGCTGGCCCTGAAATTACCAGTAGCCAGAATACCAGCGCGACCCTAAGAGAGAGCAACAAGTTTCGACCTGACCTACTTTTGCTTTCGGGCAAGACAGAGAGATCGCGATTCGCAGCCTGCCGGCACAGATCTCTGTCGCTTTAGGCCCACTTTTGGATTGGCATCTAAATTCTAAATTAGTGCTAGGCGTTGTTTGACGGCTTCACTATGTTAACACTATTCAGCAAGAACTTGGTGGTACTAAGGCCTATGAACTATAGCCTTTAGCTGTATAGATGGCTTTAGTTGATGACCACATTTGTCATTCAGCCACCAAGTTTGCTGTCTGTGTTACAGAAGGCCAAGACAAGCTTCCTACGTTATACTGGTTACCTAAACTTCATAAAAGACCATACAAAGCACGGTTTATTGCAAATCCAAGCTCTTGTACCACCACTGAACTCTCCAAATTATTAACATCATGTTGTACTGCCATCAAAAAACATGTGATAAAATATTGAGACAAAGTCTTCGAAAGATCAGGTAGAAATCTGTTTTTGTCTATAAAAAAATTCTAACGAAGTTTTAAATAAATTGAAATCCATGCGTTTTCGTGCTTCAAGTCTGTCTACTTATGATTTTTCCACACATTACACAACACTTCCTCATAACCTTATAAAAGAAAAACTTAATGATTTAACTGAATGGACATTTCATAGGGAAGACTCACTCTATCCTGCATGTAATGTAAGAAATGCTTTTTTCACTTCTGAAGAGCATAAAACTTATACTTTATGGTCATGTCAGAATGTGTGTGAAGTTCTCACCTTTTTACTTGACAATATTTACAAAAGATTTGGTACTAAGTTATTTAGACAAGTTGTGGGTATTCCGATGGTACTAATTGCGCACTACTTGTGGCTGATCTGTTTTAGTTTTGTTATGAGAGGGACTTCATGATGTCCCTTTCTGTTGAAAACCAGTCTGAAATCATTGAAGCTTTTAAGTTATTTGACAAATTGTGGGCATTCCGATGGGTACGAATTGCGCACCTCTTGTGGCTGATCTATTCTTGTATTGTTATGAAAGAGACTTACTGGTTACCAAAACTTCATAAAAAGACCTTACAAAGCACGGTTTATTGCAAATTCTAGCTCTTGCACTACCACTGAACTTTCTAAATTATTAACTTCCTGTCTTACTGCTATTAAAACGCATGTAATTAAATATTGTGATAAAGTCTTTGAAAGATCAGGAAGAAATCTGTTTTGGTCTATAATAAATTCGAATGAGGTTTTAAATAAATTGAAATCCAGACATTTTCGTGCTTCAAGTCTGTCTACTTACGATTTTTCCACTCTTTACACTACACTTCCTCATAATCTTATAAAAGAAAAGCTTAATGATTTAATTGAATGGGCTTTTCATAGAGAAGATTCTCTCTATCTTGCATGTAATGTCAGAAATGCATTTTTCACTTCTAAAGAGCATAAGAATTATTCACTTTGGTCATGCCAGAAAGTGTGTGATGCCCTCACCTTTCTACTTGACAATATTTATATTAGATTCGGTACTAAGTTATTTAGACATATTGTGGGTATTCCGATGGGTACGAATTGCGCACCTCTTGTGGCTGATCTGTTCTTGTATTGTTATGAAAGAGACTTCATGTTGTCGCTTTCCATTGATAACCAATCTGAAATTATTGAAGCTTTTAGCTCCACTTCTAGATATTTAGATGATTTATTAAATATTGATAATACCTATTTCGATGGTTTGATCAGTCAGATTTAAAAGAAGTGGAATGTATCCCAGTATTTCTAAGTGCAATGCCAAGAGGTGCAGATGTTGTTCGCATTTAAGCACTGCGTCTACAGTTACTTCATCTGTAAACGGTAGACGCTTCTCTGTAGTTAACATGTCTGATTTGACATGACAGTCTACAGATTTAATTTATCTAATTACTTGACGTGCTGCAAACTGTAATATGCAGTACGTCGGTCAAACTAACCGCATGCTTGAAACTAGATTGAACGAGCATTATCGTAGAATGAGTAAGCCTAAGAAAACTGACACTTTCTTGTACCGTCACTTTCGACGTACAGGTCATTCTGGAAATAACATTGTTATACAACCAGTGGAAAAAACTTTATTACGATGCAAATTCTACATCTAGATTCAAAATAATCAAAAGACATGAAGCTGAACTGAAATGGATTAAATTTTTACAGACCCCTTTTCCACAGGGATTTAATGACAACATTTATCATGAGGGTAATATTTCCAGAATGCCGGACTTTGATATTTTCTCACTCCTGGAATGTCGAAAACGCAGAACTAGATCTCACGGCACCAGGAAAAATGGTAACTTTAAACGTAAATCACGTGCGTTTAAACGAAACAATACTAGACTGAAGTGACTGTCAATTATATTATTAAATCATGGACGCCATTCTATGCTTTCATTTTTAAGTTCATTACCCGTTTCTGTTTTACGTCTTCTGGACACCGAGGCGAATAAATTCTACGATAGTTCTCATCAGTTATATAATGCGGCTCTCTTAACTAGAGGCTATACTCAGCATACTCTCCGTCCTTACATTGATTCTGAAATTAATCATAAACGCCATTTCTTCAAAATATCCTTCATTAATAAGGGTATGGATTTTATAGATTTGCCCAGTATCTTACGTGAGAGATCGGTGCTTTCTTCCATTCCTGCTTATTTTCAAAATACTGAAACACCTATAATTTGCTATAAATATAACAAACCTGTTAGATCTATCATTTTTAATTTCAATAAACTTGTTTCAGATCTTGATATTGATACTAATACTCCTGATTCATGTGATTGTAAAAACTCAAAGTATTGCTATCCTGCTGCTGGTCATGTAATTACTGGCAATTTGAAAATTATTCCTGATTCTAGGATAAGGAATATAATTTCTAAAGGACCGAAATATCGGTTTCCTTCTAAAATTGATTTCAGTAAATGAAGAGATGAAATCGCTGCTTCCTTGAATGAATTCGGTAATCGATGGTGTAAGCGAGAGTATGTTGAGCATAAAGCCCTTAAGGACTGGAAACTTTGCATTTTAAAACTAGTGAATAAACGCATTTCTTTCTATTCTCAAAATACTAACTTATTACCTCCTAAGCCCAAGACGTCTTTACGTCATCTTAAACTAGGTATTCAAGAATTTCATAAGAAGTTTGTTTTGGCCCCTGCAGACAAGGCCGCTAACAACGTCGTCGTTGTGTGACGGCTCCACTATGTTAACACGCTTAAGCAGGAGCTTGGTGGTACTAAGGCCTATGAACTTCAGCCTTTAGCTGAAGAGAGAGCTATAGTAGATAAACATGTTTGTCTTTCAGCCACCAAGTTTGCTGTGTGTGTTAACGAGGGCCAAGACAAGCTTCCTACGCTAGACTGGTTACCAAAACTTCATAAAAAAAACCTTACAAATCACGGTTTATTGCAAATTCTAGCTCTTGCACTACCACTGAACTTTCTAAATTATTAACTTCCTGTCTTACTGCTATTAAAACGCATGTAATTAAATATTGTGATAAAGTCTTTGAAAGATCAGGAAGAAATCTGTTTTGGTCTATAAAAAATTCGAATGAGGTTTTAAATAAATTGAAATCTAGACATTTTCGTGCTTCTAGTCTGTATACCTACGATTTTTCCACTCTTTACACTACACTTCCTCATAATCTTATAAAAGAAAAGCTTAATGATTTAATTGAATGGGCTTTTCACAGAGAAGATTCTCTCTATCTTGCATGTAATGTCAGAAATGCATTTTTCACTTCTAAAGAGCATAAGAATTATACACTTTGGTCATGTCAGAAAGTGTGTGATGCCCTCACCTTTCTACTTGACAATATTTATATTAGATTCGGTACTAAGTTATTTTGACAAATTGTGGGTATTCCGATGGGTACTAATTGCGCACCTCTTGTGGCTGATCTGTTCTTGTATTGTTATGAAAGAGACTTCATTTTGTCGCTTTCCATTGATAACCAATCTGAAATTATTGAAGCTTTTAGCTCTACTTCTAGATATTTAGATGATTTATTAAATATTGATAATACCTATTTTGATGGTTTCATCAGTCAGATTTACCCCCTAGAACTTCAGTTAAATAAAGCACATTCTTCTGATACCGAGGCCCCGTTTTTGGATTTACATCTATCTATTGTAGATGGATTGGTTTCGTGCAAAATTTATGATAAACGCGATGACTTTGATTTTGAGATTGTAAATTTTCCGTTTTTGGATGGTGATGTTCCTCGTTCGCCATCCTATGGTGTTTATATTTCGCAATTAATTCGATTTGCTAGAGTGTGTAGTCATGTAACTGACTTCAACACTCGTAATAATTTATTAACGGCTAAACTCCTAAATCAGGGTTATCGGTACCATAAACTACGCAAAGTAGAAGTAAAACAAAGATCAGGAATTGATACAATTAACTTACTCCACCCATAAAAGACACCAAAGGGAAAGAAATACAAACATTAAGCGACCAGACCATAATGGAAACCTAAACAAAGGAAGGCATAAGGACAGTTACTTTCCCACAAAATGGCCATATGGCCATCCAAAACCAAAAGACACAAGTGATACACACAGTAAGTAACAAACAACAACATAAATAAATCGCCACAGAAGAGCCGCCTTGGAACGGTCAGTGGAATGTTTCCACTGGGGGGCTTAAATCGATTTTACGTGGCCACAATCCTCGCCCTTACTTCCGTCGCGATTTAGACAAATAATTTGTTCAGTCCGCATGAAGGCCTCCTAACTCATCAGTGCAACATCTCCGTGAACACAAATATCAAAGAACCACAGAGGTGAGACAACGGTGAGGACTCGACAGCAAGAAACCACTGAAATGCTGGAGCAAAAGAAAACCAACAGTTAGACTCCGATGAGCCCGACCAGAGACAGAGCATCAGACACCAACCGACATTATCTCTCTAATTTTCAATAAGCCTTTACAAAATTTGCAAAGCCTTTTCAAAATTTTATAGACGCCATTCTGATTTAATTTCAAAATTCAATATTGGACTTAAATCTCTTCTGCAACAAGGTCTATCGGAACCCGAATTTTATGGTGACTTAGTATATAAATTCAGAAAAATATATAACCGCAATGACTTCAGCACCCAATTTCGTAAAATCATTCTTCGATATAAAAAGATTGGGTACAACATTGATATTATACGACAGACTGCATGCATGGTAGTTAACCCAATCACGGTTGGCAACTTTGCTTCCCTCTTTAATTGCACGCCGGTGGGTCAGGCCTCAGATTCTATGACGGCTCCAACGTAAAGGCTTATTGAAAATTAGAGAGATAATGTCGGTTGGTGCCTGATGCTCTGTCTCTGGTTGGGCTCATCGGAGTCTAACTGTTGGTTTTCTTTTGCTCCAGCATTTCAGTGGTTTCTTGCTGTCGAGTCCTCACCGTTGTCTCACCTCTGTGGTTCTTTGATTTTTGTGTTCACGGAGATGTTGCACTGATGAGTTAGGAGGCCTTCATGCGGACTGAACAAATTATTTGTCTAAATCGCGACGGAAGTAAGGGCGAGGATTGTGGCCACGTAAAATCGATTTAGGCCCCCCAGTGGAAATCTTCCACTGACCGTTCCAAGGCGGCTCTTCTGTGGCGATTTATTTATGTTGTTGTTTTTACTTACTGTGTGTATCACTTGTGTCTTCTGGTTTTGGATGGCCATATGGCCATTTTGTGGGAAAGTAACTGTCCTTATGGCCTTCCTTTGTTTAGGTTTCCATTATGGTCTGGTCGCTTGGTGTTTGTGTTTCTTTCCCTTTGGTGTCTTTTGTGGGTGGAGTAAGTTAATTGTATCAATTCCTGATCTTTGTTTTACTTCTACTTTACCCCCCAGAACTTCAGTTAAATAAAGCACATTCTTCTGATACCGAGGCCCCGTTTTTGGATTACATCTATCTATTGTAGATGGATTGGTTTCGTGCAAAATTTATGATAAACGCGATGATTTTGATTTTGAGATTGTAAATTTTCCTTTTTTGGATGGTGATGTTCCTCGTGCGCCATCCTATGGCGTTTATATTTCGCAATTAATTCGATTTGCTAGAGTGTGTAGTCATGTAACTGACTTCAACACTCGTAATAAATTATTAACGGCTAAACTCCTTAATAAGGGTTATCGGTACCATAAACTACGCAAAGCCTTTTCAAAATTTTATAGACGCCATTCTGATTCCAGTCCTCACCGTTGTCTCACCTCTGTGGTTCTTTGATTTTTGTGTTCACGGAGATGTTGCACTGATGAGTTAGGAGGCCTTCATGCGAACTGAACAAATTATTTGACTAAATCGCGACAGAAGTAAGGGCGAGGATTGTGGCCACGTAAAATCAATTTAAGCCCCCCCAGTGGAAATCTTCCACTGACCGTTCCAAGGCGGCTCTTCTGTGGCGATTTATTTATGTTGTTGTTTGTTGCTTACTGTGTGTATCACTTGTCTTTTAATTTTGGATGGCCATATGGCCATTTTGTGGGAAAGTAACTGTCCTTATGGCCTTCCTTTGTTTAGGTTTCCATTATGGTCTGGTCGCTTAATGTTTGTATTTCTATCCCTTTGGTGTCTTTTATGGGTGGAGTAAGTTAATTGTATCAATTCCTGATCTTTGTTTTACTTCTACTTTTAATTTCAAAATTCAATATTGGACTTAAAACCTCTTCTGCAACAAGGTCTATCGGAACCCGAATTTTATGGTGACTTAGTATATAAATTCAGAAAAATATATAACCGCAATGACTTCAGCACACAATTCCGTAAAATCATCATTTGATATAAAAAGATTGGGTACAACATGGATGCTATACGACAGACTGCATGCATGGTAGTTAACCCAATCACGGTTGGCAACTTTGCTTCCCTCTTTAATTGCACGCCGGTGGGTCAGGCCTCAGATTCTATGACGGCTCCATCGTAAAGTAGAAGTAAAACAAAGATCAGGAATTGATACAATTAATTAAAGGCTTATTGAGAATTAGAGAGATCTAATTCAAGGTAATGTTGGTTGGTGCCTGATGCTCTGTCTCTGGTCGGGCTCATCGGAGTCTAACTGTTGGTTTTCTTTTGCTCCAGCATTTTAGTGGTTTCTTGCTGTCGAGTCCTCACCGTTGTCTCACCTCTGTGGTTCTTTGATTTTTGTGTTCACGGAGATGTTGCACTGATGAGTTAGGAGGCCTTCATGCGGACTGAACAAATTATTTGTCTAAATCGCGACGGAAGTAAGGGCGAGGAGTGTGGCCACGTAAAATCGATTTAAGCCCCCCCCCCCCCCCCCCCCCCCCTCAGTGGAAATCATTCCACTGACCGTTCCAAGGCGGTTCTTCTGTGGCGGTTTATTTATGGTGTTGTTTGTTACTGACTGTGTGTATCACTTGTGTCTTTTTATTTTGGATGGCCATATGGCCATTTTGTGGGAAAGTAACTGTCCTTATGGCCTTCCTTTGTTTAGGTTTCCATTATGGTCTGGTCGCTTAATGTTTGTGTTTCTTTCCCTTTGGTGTCTTTGATTGGTGGAGTAAGTTAATTGTATCGATTCCTGATATTTGTTTTACTTCTACTTTTCATGTTGTCTCTTTCCATTGATAACCAATCTGAAATTATTGAAGCTTTTAGCTCCACTTCTAGATATTTGGATGATTTATTAGCTCGCCTTACGAAAGTAAGGGGGAGCTATTGCCATACCCCCGGGCGTCCGTCGTCAGCGTCGGCGTCAGCGTCGGCGTCGGCGTCGGCGTCCACATTTGGTTGAAGTTTACCTGCAAGCTCTTATATGTGATGTTTTACAAGTTTATTTTGAATATTTAATTAACAATTGGTAAAAAAATATATTTAACATTATCATTGTACTTCATTTTACAGGTTTTTTGGCTTAAATTGGTCTTTTTGAGAAGTTAATATTTTCGTCTGTACTACCTCCCTTACTTTCCTGTGTTAAAGTTTACCTGCAAGCTGCGTGAGTTCAAATCCCAGGGGAGGCATGTTTTTTTTTTTTTTTTTTTTTTTTTTTCATTTTTTTTATTTTGTTTTTTATGTTTGAAAACATAGCGGGTCTGGGGCTCAAGGTCAAGGTCACTGTAGCTATTTTTAGAAAAAAAAAAAAACATTGTCATCGCTCTAGCCCCTTCATTCATTGATGGATTTTAATATAACTTGGGTATAATGATATCTCGAGTGACTTTGACTTTCAGGGTCCGGGGCTTAAGGTCAAGGTCACTACTTTCAGGGTCACTGGGTCAAGGTCACTGTGGCTATTTTTAGAAAAACATTGTCATCGCTCTAGCATCTTAATTTATTGATGGATTTTAATATAACTTCACACAAATGTTGGGTATGATGATATCTCTAGCAAGTTCAACTTTCAGGGTCAGGGGCTGAAGGTCAAGGTCACTGTGGCTATTTTTCGAAAAAAAATTGTGATCGCTCTAGTGCCTACATTTATGGATGGATTTTAATATAACTTTACACAACCTTTGGGTTTGATGATAACTCGAGCTGGTTCGACTTTCAGGGTCTGGGACTGACGGTCAAGGTCACTGTGGCTATTTTTAAAAAATCTTTTTCATCGCTCTTGTGCCTTTATTTATGGACGGATTTTAATATAATTTCACACAAATATTGGCTATGATGATATCTCGAGTGAATTTGACTTTCAGGTTCCGGGGCTGAAGGTCAAGGTCACTGTGGCTATTTTTAGAAAAACTTTGTGATTGCTCTAGTGCCTACATTTATGAATGGATTTTAATATAACTTTACACAAATGTTGAGTATGATGATATCACGAGCGAATTCGACTTTCAGGGTCTGGGGCTGAAGGTCAAGGTCAGTGTGGCTATTTATAGAAAAACTTTGTCATCACTCTTGCACCTTCATTTATTGATGGATTTTAATATAACTTGACACAAATGTTTGGTATGATGATATCTTGAGTGACTTTGACTTTCCGGGTCAGGGGCTGAAGGTCAAGGTCACTGTGGCTACTTTTTAGAAAAACTTGATCATTCCTCTAGTGTCCACATTTATTGATGGATTTTAAGATAACTTCATACAAATGTTGGGTATGATAATATCTTGAGTGGGTTCAACTTTCAGGGCCTGAGGCTCAAAGTCAAGGTCACTGTGGCAATTTTTAGAAAAACTTTGTCATCACTCTTAAGTACCTACATTTATTGATGGATATAATGTAATTTTACGCAAATGCTAGGCTAGGCTTTTTTTAATTTGTCTTGCACGAGGGAATTTGTATTGGCTGTGATGCCTTGTTATTACTTGGAAGTTTGTAGATTTTCTTTTTTATTAAATATAGATTTCTTTTTTATCTTTTTTTTTTACAGTGGAAAGGCTTGAAAACAGGATGATTAGGGGTACTTTTTGGTTCTCTTTCATTTGCTGCAGTCTGTTGGGCTTTTTTACAGAAGAAAAAATTTTGATAACTTGCCCTCATCCATCTTAGGCCCCCAAAGGCGAGCTATGTTGTCTTCTGACAACTCTTGTTAAATATTTATAATACCTATTTCGATGGTTTGATCAGTCAGATTTACCCCCCAGAACTTCAGTTAAATGCAAATTCTTCTGATACCGAGACCCCGTTTTTGGATTTACATGTATCTATTGTAGATGGGTTTGTTGCATGCAAAATTTATGATAAACGCGATGATTTTGATTGTGAGATTGTAAATTTACCTTTTTTGGATGGTGATGTTCCACGTGCGCAATCATATGGCGTTTATATTTCGCAATTAATTCGATTTGCCAGAGGGTGTAGTCATGTAACTGACTTCAACACTCGTAATAAATTTTTAACGGCTAAACTTCTTAATCAGGGTTATCGGTACCATAAACTACGCAAAGCCTTTTCAAAATTTTATAGACACCATTCTGATTTAATTTCAAAATTCAATATTGGACTTAAAACTCTTCTGCAACAAGGTCTATCGGAACCCGAATTTTATGGTGACTTAGTATATAAATTCAGAAAAAATATATAGCCGCAATGACTTCAGCACTCAATTTCGTAAAATCATTATTCGATATAAAAAGATTGGGTACAACATAAATGTTATACGACATACTGCATGCATGGTAGTTAACCAAATCACGGTTGACAACTTTGCTTCCCTCTTTAATTGCACGCCGGTGGTTCAGGCCTCAGATTCTATGACGGTTCCAACGCAAAGGCTTATTGAGAATTAGAGAGATCTAATTCTAGGTAATGTTGGTTGGTGCCTGATGCCCTGTCTCTGGTCGGGCCCATTGGAGTCTAACTGTTGGTTTTCTTTTGCTCCAGCAATTCAGTGGTTTCTTGCTGTCGAGTCCTCACCGTTGTTTTATCTCTGTGGTTGTTTGATTATTTGTGTTCACGGAAGATGTTGCACTGATGAGTTAGAAGGCCTTCATGCGGACTGAACAAATTATTTGTCTAAATCGCGACGGAAGTAAGGGTGAGGATTGTGGCCACGTAAAATCGATTTAAGCCCCCCCTCCCCCCCCCAGTGGAATTCTTTTCCGCTAACCGTTCCAAGGTGGTTCTTCTGTCGCGGTTTATTTTTGTTATGGTTTGTCTTTGGGTGTTTCTGTCGCTTGTGTCATTTTATTTTGGATAGCCTATTGGCCAATTTGAGGGAAAGTAACTGTCCTTTTGATTCTCCGCTGCTGGTGTTTCCATTGGGGTCTGTTGTTTCATGTTTGTGTGTCTTTCCCTTTGGTGTCTCTGATGGGAGCTGTGGGTTGATTGTATCGATTCCTGATCATTGCCTCCACTTCTATCTCCTACAATAAATACCTGGAAAACATCTTGGACATTGCAGACACGGATGGTGTGGATACAGGTGGCAGTTTCTCTTGCAGGAAACGGTATGCATTCTTACAAAACTCTAAACAGGACTCTAAAAATTCTGCCCCTCTCAGAGACCAAGTCTCAGGCTTACTCAAATCAGGCAATGAGTACAAAGCCAACATATTAAACAGACAATTTCAGTCTGTTTTCTCTGGCATTTCTCCTCTCTCCTTTAAGCAGTCTTGCATGCAGCAGCTGAGACGCCTGGTCCCTGAACGTTTCTGTAAATATCCTCAGATACCTGATATCTCCGTCAGCAAAGAAGGTGTACTGAAGCTCTTAGGCAACCTCCAACCCGACAAAGCTGCGGGCCCGGATCAGATTAAACCAGTGTTGCTGAAAGAGCTTAGACACGTGCTGGCAGAGATCATCACCCTCCTCTTTCAAATGTCTCTGTCTACAGGTGAGGTTCCAAGCGACTTAACCAAGGCAAACGTCTGTCCACTCTACAAGAAGGGCGACACCAGTGATCCTTCTTCTGTCTCCAAATCTCAGGTGCGTCTTTTTGCCGATGACACGGCAATCTATCTTACTATAAACTCTCTATCTGACTGTGAATCTCTCCAACAAGACCTAAATAGATTGCAGGAGTGGGAGCGTGACTGGGACATGGAGTTTAATCCCTCAAAATGTCAGGTGCTACATATAACACGAAACAGAGATGTTATTAAGCACGAGTATAAACTCCATGGCCAGGTCCTTGAATCTGCCTCTGGTGCAAAATATCTTGGTCTTGATCTCTCTTAGCTACAGCACTCATATCTCTCGAGCGACCTCCTCTGCTAACAAATCTTTAGGGTTTCTCAAACGCAACATCACCACTAAGAATGAGAGAGTCCGAGAACTAGCCTACAGGTCTATGGTCCGCCCTCAGATGGAATACGCTCCGACCGTCTGGAGCCCTCACACCAAGACAAATGTAACGAAGGTGGGACAGGTGCAGAGACGTGCTGCCAGATGGGTCAAGCATGAGTACTCCCCTCTCTCGAGTGTTACAGCCCTGCAGAAGGATCTGGGGTGGAGATCTCTTGAACATCGCAGATATGACGCAAGACTCATCATGTTCTATAAAATAGTACACAACATAGTTGCAGTTGAACTCCCATACTACATACAAACACCAACACGCTTCACACGACACATGCAGCCACTATCATTTAGGCAACTTCAGGTTAATTCTGATTACCTAAAGTTCTGCTTCTAACCCCATTGCATCACCCTCTGGAACCGGTTACCTGCTCACATCGCTACTCTTCCTGACTTAGATCAGTTTAAAGAGCAGTGACTGATATTCAGTACTAGGCTGACAATCTTTGTTTTTTAACCCATCTTTTACTCTGCTGTCACCTACTAACATTTTAACCATAAATCTTTATCTTTTTTCACCCACCTGACACCTTGTTCCAGGTCTCTTAGTCTTCTCACTTTAGTCTTTACTAACTCCAACGTGCACCTCCTGCCAATAACACTCGAGAGAGGGGTCGGCAGTATTCAAGAGATGGATAGATCTCTTTGGTGAGAGCTAGGGACTAACTTCCGATATCACAGGTCATGGTGTATGTTTTTTGACATATGTCACCAGTAACAATTCTGATTTTGATCTGATGGGCGAAACGACCCACTAAATTGGGACGAAACGAACTACGGGCGAATCGACCCAAGGGAAACGACCGAGGGCGAAATGTTCCAAGAGCGAAACGACTAACACATCGGTTAAAATAAACGAGAAGGCTTATTATAAAACGTCTCAAGCACACAGATCACCGAGCTGCAGAATCGCATATTTTAAAAGGTCTAGGTTTTCCATAAATTACCGTTTACATGTCAATGCACAAAAACCGATAGCTCACAATGATATAATGGCTAAGTTGCATGTAACTTATGGAAGATAGGCAAGTGCACTAACCACCGAGCTATCGCGCTCAAATCCGGGTCAACTCTTCCCTGAGTCAAGTCGGCCTGAGTCAACTCGGCCGGGTCAACTCGGCCTGGTCAAGTCGGACCCTGATATAAATTTAGTCCGACTGACGTGTCCTTGATGAGTGATTGAGTTTTAGTTTACGTCCCACCAACAGCTAAGGTCAAACGGAGACGGGACCTCGGTTTAAAGACTCATCCGAAAGTCTTTTGTGTCCTTGATGAAATTATATTTTGATTGGGACTCAGAGGTATGCGTTTTAGGATACCTCTGTGCTTGGATTGTAAATAGTTGAAGGACTCATCCAGAGATGATTTTTTTTTTTCATGTTAAATTCTAAATTTAGCCACCCACCCAACTGAGGTAATGGCCAAATTTGACCGACTCAGTATAAGAAGATAGATAGATAGATATGCTATATCTCTTATATGATATATTATCTGTGTTATCCTTCCATTTTTCTGTCTTTTGGTAATTCATATTCCATACATCTTTTCCAGCAGACCCACAATATTATCATCTCGAATCAATTTGTGGGCAGCAGGTTAATATCATTTAGAACAACTTCTAACCAATACTTAAGATGTGGCGTGGTATTTATACTAGACTGGATAACTACTCAACGGACTAGAAATGAATGTTAACCTCTGATGTGAATCTCGGACCCATGGTGGATCCGAGTGTGAATGTATACATTTGATGTTCACGTACACGAACTAAATACTTTTTTGATCAATACAGCTTGAAGATGTGCATTTAAGTCTGATTCCAAACTAGTAATATTCAGAAAATATAACTTTGGTCAAAGGTGAAAAGAATTGTCCATTCACTAATGATTTGTCATATAATGGCAGGCCGAGTTGACTCAGGGGCCGAGTTGGTTACAGGCCAAGTTGACCCGTTTCCATCACGCTCCTTCTGCCTGTCTTGGATCAGTGGAAAGTCAGACTTGCCTACCCTTACTAGTGCTTACTATTTTTATGTCTAAATTACGATCCGGGGCAAATTCCATACGATTTTTGGTGTTTTTATAAAAACTGCTTATTTGTGTATTTTTTGAAGTTCGGTTCGGTTAAGCAGTCTCTTATACCGAAACAAGACGGGCCTCCGTGGCCTAATGGATAAGAGCGCTGACTCTTAGTCATTAGGTCTCTCACCGCCGTAGGTTCGAGCCTCGCTCGGGTCACGTGTGAGACGCAAAGTTCTGCAACGGAAGGTCAGGTGGTTTTTCTCCGGGTACTCCGGTTTTCGCCCACCTATGATTAACGATCGGCTCGATATGAGTGAAATAATCTTGAAAGGGCCGTAAAACCCAAACCAAAAAAAAAAAAAAAAAAATACCGAAACAAGACGAGAGTTGTCGTTGTTGGTTACTCACATGGTGAGATGAAAATTTCATTGGATAACGATACATCGTATAGGAAAGTAATCCAATAACGGCTCATTTAACAAATAATTTTGGTATTAGTGTCAAGATGGATGCCTCTATGAGGAAAAAGAACACCGGGGGGGGGGGGGGGGTGCGTTTATTTTGCGCACCTTGCATTCACATTTTCAGAAACAGTATCCCTCGTCAGTTTCACTATTATCAGGCATCAGCATTAAGTTGTACTAAGCCTTCAAAACAGGTCCTTGCATGTGCAGATGTGCCAGTTTTGTGGAATTTATAAATATTCTCAAAATAAGAAAAATCCGAAGATTTCCAGAGTCAAAACTGAGTTTAAACTAGCCAAAGGCACAAATTTTTTATATCTAAACTCATTGCATCTAACAACATTGCAGAAGAACTAGTCAACAACTTGTTCGAGTCAACCCTCCTGTTCAAGTAGCTCAAAACGTTTTTAGTGCGCAATGTTGGGTATATGAGCTATCAAAACTTAATGTGCGCAATGTAACCAGACTGCACCGTAAACATTTTTATCAACTGGCTGCATTAAAAAAAATCCACTTATTTTTACCACGCCTTGAACACCTTAAAACCCTTCCGAATAAAATTTGAATCATGAGATTTTTTTTTGGGATCTTACTATTTTCTGTCTCAAGGGGTAGGCAAGTCTGGAAAGGATTGATTGTTAGCTCACCTGTCACCTAGTGACAAGGTGAGCTTTTGTGATCACTTTTCATCCATTGTGCATGCGTGCGTCCGTAAACAATTTCTTCAAATGACATCTCCGCCTAAACCTCTGATCAGATTTTGAACAAACTTCACAGGAATGATCCTACATGTGGTCCCTTTTCAAAGTTGTTCAAATGGTTCCAGTCCATTGCATGTCTAAGTCACAGGAGCCAAAATTAGATTTTTTTTACGGAAAACTTAAAAAATCTTCTTCTCTGAAACTGCAAGGCCCAGGTCTTTGATATTTGGTATGAAGCTTCATCTATTATATAAATGGACCTCTACCAAGATTGTTCAAATTATAGCTCTGGGGCCAAAAATGGTTTTACATTGACTTATATACGGGAAATATTTGAAACTCTTCTTTTCTGAAACCGCAAGGTCTTTGATATATGGTGTGAAGCTTCATCTAGTGGACCTCTATCAAGATTGTTCAAATTTATAGCCCTGGGGCCAAAAATGCCCCTGCCCCATGGGCCTTTGGTTTTGCATAGACTTATATAGGGAAAAACCTTTAAAAATCTTCTTGTCTGAAACCGCAAGACCCAGGTCTTTGATAATAAATAGTGTGAAGCTTCATCTAGTGGATCTCTATCAAGATTGTTCAAATTATAGCACTGGGGTCAAAAAAGCCACTGCTCTGGGGCCCTTTGGTTTTACATAAACTTATATAGGGAAAATCTTTAAAATCTTTCTTCTCTGAAACCTGAAGGCTCAGATCTTTGATATTTAGCTTCATCTAGTGGACCTCTATTAAGATTGTTCAAATTATAGCCCCGGGGCCAAAAAAGATTGATTGTTTTGGGTTTAACGACACATAAACCCTTGTGGGTCATTTTGTGTTGTCTCCTAGTGAAAGGGTTTGTTTGTTTGATTTGAGATTTAATGTCCCCGTCAATGCTGTAAGGATCACTTTGGAGACGTTGCTTCGAATATTGTGGGATAAAAGGGATAGTAGATTAGATAAAAATGAGACGTCCCACCAACAGCTATGGTCATGCAAAGACATGACCTCAGTTAAATGTTTGATTTGTTTGATTTCATGATTAACATCCCTATCAACACAGCATAGGTCATTTTGGAGACGTTGCTTCCTATTCTGTGGGACCTTTACCATGACATCTCAAGCCCTGTCACCCAATGACCCCCAAAAAATTTATAAACATGGACGGTCCGACTCGCACCGCTTTCCCTGGGCAGGCTTAGCTCCTCTAAGCAGTTTACCAGTACTCGTGGGGGGTCAGTTCTGCATGGAAGCATCATGCAGCCAATCTTTTTCTTCAAGCCCGATGTGCGGGGCGAAGACCTCAGTTTAAAGACAGTCTGGAGAATGATTTATACGGTGAAAGCTCTTATCGTAACGAATGTTACGGGCCTCCGTGGCCTAGTGGATAAGAGCGCTGACTCTTAATCATTAGGTCTCTCGCCCTAGTGGGTTCGAGCCTGGCTCAGGTCACATGTGAGACGCCAAGTACTGCAACGGAAAATCAGGTGGTTTTTCCTGGGTGCTCAACTTTTCGCCAACCTCTGATGAATGATCAGCTCGATATGGGTGAAATTATCTTGAAAGGGCCATAAAACCGAAAAAAAAAAAACCTTAAAGAATGTGAAGGCTGATCCAAGTCGCAAAACGACCTGCAGAGACATGGGACTCCTATCAGCTTGTAGATTCGCTGTCTTTTTTCTCTGTGCTTTAGCCGGCTCATCGGAGCTTGGAGAAATAGATTGATGGTTCCAAGCAGAGTTGAAACTGACCACACATGAGTACTGGTAAACTGCTTAGAAGGACTAAGCCAGCCCAGGCAAAGTGGTGTGAGCCAGACTGTCCAATGCATATAGGCCTTTTGGTTTCATTGGGTGGCAGGGCTTGAGATGTCATTTCATCTCAGTGTCGGGTAAAAGTGTCACAAAATTGGAAGCAACATCTCCAAAATGACCTAAATAGTGTTTACGGTGGTTAAACCTCAATTCAAACAAACAAACAATTCAGACGGTTCATGGGATCAGCATGGTCCTCGCCCATCGGGCCTTGAAGAAATATATGGGCTGCATGATGCTTCCATGCAAAGCTGAATCCGACCTGCACACGGGTGCTGGTAAACCGCTTAGAGGATCTAAGCCTGCCCAGGCGAAGAGGTGCCAGGCGGCCGGCCCATGCTTATAAACCCTATTGGTTGCATTGAGCGGCAGGGCTTGAGATGTCATTTCATCTCGGCATTGGGTAAAAGTACCACAACATTGGAAGCAACGTCTCCAAAATGACCTTTACAGTGTTGACGGGGATGTTAAAGCTCAAATCAAACAAATCATGGGATCAGCAGGGACTGGTCATTAGACTGTTCAGAGTGTTCGCTCGTCGCATACACATATGAACCTTACGACTAGGGTATTTTAGTCCGGGATTTGAGACCAGATTTCGAAAAATTTAATGCACCCAAAATTCTCACGCTTTGTTTGTGCTATTTCATTGAGATAGAAGCCTAACCTATGTGACATGTGATTATTTAGCAAATCTGGTGGGGAAAAGGGGTTGAAAATTCTATGAGTTTACACCCACCCCCATGCGAATGGAATGCTTGAATTAAGTTTAGTTATGTGTAGCTTGCGCTTACAACTGAATGTTGATTTATTGCATCAGCCAAAATATTTGTCATTACTCGAAGATACCAAAATTCATGATATGACGTAACTACATCAGGTGTTACCATAAATTTTGACCATTGGAATTTTACCCCCAGAAATTTGGTAAATTTTACACTATTTTTGCGCTAAAGGATTTTTAGTATTTTTTGGAACAATTTCTTTTCCGTCAGTATGCAGGACGGTTATTTTTGCACATGCATGTTAAACTTGATGAATCTGCGCCAATCTGGGCATGAACAAGGGACTCAGATACCTATGGACCCTTTTGCTGTTTTTTCCTGCTGTGTCACAGATCGTGATAAAAACCCATATTGAAACATACATAAAATAAATTATTTTACTGGCTGGTCACAGATGTATCATAACAGGGGCCAACAGATATATTTTTGAAACATTACTGATGACCATTTCCTTCTAGCTTTTATTTAGTGAGGTGAATATACATCACCAAGCATATTTGTCGGCGATGATCTTTCAAGTGATTCCCTAAACTGGTGACTTGAATCTATCACAATTTAATAAATACATTGTATATTTCAAGATTCATTATCCAAAGTTTCCAGTTTGTGCTGAAGGCTCCCAAACTAACATCGACATTATTATATTTTAAATACGAAAATGTCACTGGCCACTACAAGGTCTCTATTGAAATCTTACTGGGTACCCTATTATCTGGTAAGTCGTACGATTAAAAATAAATAGTTACCGAGCTTTAATGTTATTTAAAGCCACCCCTTAAACATTCTTCCTTCTTCCCTTTCCCCTGAGTATTGGTATAACCTGTAAATGTGCATCTTAAGATGTCACCTCCACTTACTTTCTACCTTTTCATTGGACAACCTGCCTTCGATAACCTTGTCCCTCTATTCGCAATTAGCTCTTAATTATCCCGTGTCTCTTGCCACACATTACGATAACTCACCCGTGCGACATAATGCATTTTTCACATCTCCAAAATGGCTACTTTTCTGGTGAAAATCCTTGATATGTTTGTTATAAATGTTCAAAACATAGGTTGAGGGTGCTCGTTGTTACCGCATCAGGCGGTTCTAACGAGTATCCACAAACTATGTCTTGGAACAGAAATAAGAAAAAAAATGTTTACCCCGTAAACCCCAGTTTTTTCTATATAAAGTTGGGTTTAGGGGTCTTAATTTCACGGACTTGTTCATGTGATGCACACTGATTAACCTGTTCTTCGTCTACTTTCATACTAGTTCCTTTAACTGATATTTGTCCCATACATTGATTGTGGTCACATGTGAGACGCCAAGTTCTGCAACGGTAGGTCAGGTGGTTTTTCTCAGGGTACTCCGGTTTTCGCCCACCTCTGATTAACGATCGGCTCGATATGAGTGAAGTAATCTTGAAAAGGCCGTAAAACCAAAACAAAACAAAAAACAAGAGGCCCATGGGCCACTATGCTCACCAGAGCTCAGGTGGGCACTGCCAAATTGCAGCCATGTATTTTAACATGATATCATTTTAATCTGCCAAATGAACCCCCATATCCAAATGAGCATCAATGTGGACTCAGTATATGAAACATTAGGCCTTTTATGAAGTAGAGGGGGTGGGGCATGGACCCAATGGAGCCCTGGTTAGTATCACTAAATGTGTCTTATCACAAAGAACAAGAATATATATGGTTTAGCAGTGGGGATCTGCATGGCTGGAGATATAAGTGGAGGGGTTGGAGCATGCCCTGTCGTTCCCAGGAAAGCCCAAGATTGTTGTCCCTAAATGTGTCTCATCATAAGGACCAAGTATATATATGGTTTAGGGGTGGGAATCTGAACGGTTTCCAAGATATCCTTTCATGAAGTGGAAAGGAGAGGACTGGCCCCTGTGGACACCCCTACAATAGGTGTGCTAATAATAAGGAACAAGAACATATATGAATATGGGGTGGGGATTTGAATGGTTTCTGAAATATATGGCCTTTTATGAAGTGGAAGAGCGGGGCACATCGCCTCAGCACAAAGAGACCCCCAAGTTGGTGTGACTGAATGAGTCTTATCATAAGGAACAAGAATATATATGGTTTAGGGGTGGGGATCTGAACTATTTCTGAGATATGTGGCTTTTAATGAAGTCAAGCGGTGGAACAAGGCCCGGGCATGCCCAGGGGACTCACAAGCTGGTGTCAATGAATGTGCCTTATCATAAGGAAGATGAATATATATGGTTTAGGGGTGGGGCTCTGAACAGTTTTTGAGATATAAGGCCTTTTGTGAAGTGCAGGGGTGGAGCAAGGCCCAGGGAGACCCCCAGGTTGGTGCCATTGAAAGTGTCTTATCATAAGGTACAAGAATATATATGGTTTAGGGGTGGGGATCTGTAAGGTTTCCGAGATATTGTGATATTATGAAATGGAGGGGGTGGGGCATGGTCCCAGCACATCCCTGGGGACCCCCAGGTTGGTGTCACTGAATGTGTCTCATCAAAATGAACAAGAACATATATGGTTTAGGGGTGGGGATCTGAACAGTTTCTGAGATATATGGCCTTTTGTGAAGTGAAGGGGTGGGGCATGGCTCCGGCGCACCCCGGAAGACCCCCAATTTGGGGTCAATGAATGCGTCTTATCATAAGGAGCAAGAATATATATGGTTTAGGGGTGGGGATCTGTAAGGTTTCCGAGATATTGGGCCTTTTATGAAATGCAGGGGCGGGACATGGCCCCGGCGCATCCCGGGGGACCCCCAGTTTGATGTCACTTAATGCGTCTTATCATAAGGAACAAGAGTATATAGGGTTCAGGGGTGGGGATCTGAATGGTTTCCGAGATATTGGGCCTTTTATTGAGTGGAGGGGGTGGGGCATGGCCTCGGCACATCCCGGAGGACCTCCAGGTTGGTATCACTGAATGCGTCTTATCAATAGGAACAAGAATATATATGGTTTAGGGGTGGGGATCTGTAAGGTTTCTGAGATATAAGTCATTTTATGAAGTACTGGGGGCGGGGCATGGCCCCGGCACAACCTACTGGACCCCCAGGTTGACATAAAAGCATATGGCTGAGAGAAGTTTACTAAAGGAACATTTCTATGAAAGTTTTGTCAAAATATCTGCAAAGGCTTTGTAGTTAATGCCATTTTTCAATTTTCCCCATTATAAGTCTATGGAAAATCTAAGTTGCCATAGCAACCAAACTAAAGAGCCGAATTTCATAAAAAACACAAAACCTGTAAAGGCAAATATGCTGAATATTTCCATAAACTTTCAGCCTCATAGAGCATACGGTTTCTGAGGAGATGATTTTTTAAGTATTTTTTTTCTATTTTTTGCATTTTGGTTTCCATGGCAACCATTAAAATTGAGCAGTAGGCCTAAAATCATATGGTAGATACTAGATTGCTTAAGGAACATTTCTATGAAAGTTTTGTTCCAATATCTGCAAAGGCTTGGCAGTTAATGCCATTTTTCAATTTTCCCCATTATAAGTCTATGGGAGCTCTAAGTTGCTATAGCAACCAAACTAATGGGCCAATTTTCATAAAAAACACAAACTTTCAATCCCCCAGCCCAAGGATGCTACAGATAAAATTTGGGCTGAATCGGTCCAGTGGCTTCAGAGAAGAAGATGTTTGAAAGTGTTGACGTCAGACGACGACAACGACGACGACGACAACGCCGGACAACTGCCTATCCTATAAGCTCCCCCGGAGCCTTCGGCTCTGGTGAGCTAAAAATTGATTGTTTTGGGTTTAAAGACACGTCCACCTTTGTTGGTCATTTTGTGTCTTCTCCCTTGGAAAAGCGATAGAAGAGATAGTAGAGCAGATGAAAGTGAGGGACAGAAGAGAAAGAGGAAAATAAATATATACGTGCAGCAACAGAAGAAATAACAGTATTCCCCCTCTAACCTGCTGCAAGACCAGCAGGTCTTGTCCAACTATAAGTCAATATCAGTTGGACGCCCTATTGACGCAAGGTAAACGTCACCTTTGCCTCACCCAACCACCCCAATTGTCCCATACAGATTTGCCAAAAGGGCCATCTGTGTCAAGTCATCAGGAGTTATCATGATTTGACAAACAGAGTGTAGGCAATGATCAGGAACCTATACAAAATACCTCGCACCTCCCATTCAAAACACCAAAATGAAACGCCACGAATGGAATGCCAGAAGGACAGTTATCTCCACACATGGCCAAACAGCTATCCAAAATAAAAACGGTATTAGCAGTACAAACATCTTAAAGACCAACTATAAAAATAAGAAACCACAACAGAAGGACCGCCTTGGAATGGGATCAGTAAGAAGTTTTACGGATGTTTGGGTTTGGGGTGGACACTTTAATTGATTTAAGTTGGCCTCAATCCTCACTCTTGGTTGTCTTGGTGAAAACCCAGTAGTTGTTCAGTCTGCATGATGAATTTCTAGCTCACCAATGCAACATCTCCGCGAACATAAAATCAAACGAATAAGAAGATGAGACAACGACGAGGACTCAACAGCATGGATTAGCTAGAATGCTACAGGAAAGGAAACCCATAGTTAGGCTCCGATTAGCCCTACCAGAAACAGAGCATCAGGCACCTTCCTTCAGGCGTTCGTACTTATGAAAGGAACTGAATGAAAGGTTAACTTACTTGAGGTTGACACTGACCTTTTCTGCATCTTCATGTAACTTGGTCACCAAAATTTGCGCATGTTTGTCAAAATATCAACCAAAACCAGAGCCATTCAATCAGCAAATAAGCTAAAGTATATCAAATCCGCAGTTGGATGCTGATATTTAAATTAGTAGAGTATCTTTTTCTGCAGCAAATTAATGGTATCTATAAAACATTTATGTAAAATCGTCGTTCTACCATGCAAATACTATATAATGTTTCTTTTTTGTTGGCGGACATTTTGCAGACCTTCAGTCAAAAGGAGGCTGGATTGTTTAGAGGCGTAAACTGATTAAAATACGTCTTTCCTTCAATAATGAAATACTGGACGAAATTCTGCCAACCCTTTGAAAAAAGAATGAAATAGGGTCGCGTTGTTAAATTCACTGAACATTGTCGTCTTTCAGAGGTATTGCTGGCATGGTAACTTCATCAAGCTTACGTGACTTTTAACAACTAACCTGAACACAAAGTTATAAACAAGCAGCCCATGGGAAACTACGCTCACCATAGCTCAAATGGGCATAAATTATCCCACCCTTGGTGGCCATTTACTTTAATCGATCATAATGGTTTAGTAGAGGCCAATCGCAGGACCATTGCTGCCAAATTATTTTTAAGTCAACCATTGTTTTTCGTTGCCGTCACATACATTATGGTCAGCTTTGAACAATCTCAGCAGGTCTAAAGTCCAAAATGTTGCATACCAAGGTCTTGTATTTCCTGGGATGCAAAATTCAAAATCACTTTTGGTCCATTAGCGTCGTTGACAGTTGGCGTCGTTGTCGCATCTCCTTATTCGTGTGACAATCACACAGATCCCTTAAACAAACTTTGATTTCTCGACCACACTGATGCAGTATATGTAATTTGGTATCAGTTAGCACAGTAGTTTTGGAAAAAAATAGAAATATGTAATCTTATGGCCCCAGGATAATATAGCTGGCTGCAAATTTCAACTCTGATGTCATAAGCTGCAACAGAACCAGAAAATCCTGTGATTGCCATACAAAACCCTAAGTGACCGTATGTGACCTTGACGTAAGAAAGGTCAAGGTCAAGCAAATGTCATCATTTGAACAAATGTGAAAGGGACCGGGTCCCCAATATTGTATATCAAGTTTCAAGGTCATCGGTCTATTGGTTCCTGAGAACGGGCGATTTAAAAGGTTTTTACCATATATGGGCATGGTGGACATTTTGATCATGTGACCCAAACATTCAGAATATATGTTTGTTCTTCCACCCCATGGCGGCTTCACATGTAAATTGGTTCCAATCGGCCTTGTAGTTTCAGATTAGATGTTGTTTAGATTTGTTTGGATGTTCAAATGAGAAAAGAGGGTAGGTACATTTATCTCCCCTTTTTATGTCTTTTTCCCCACTTTTTTGATTTTCTAACTCCATTTTCAAGATGCTGAGAGACCTCTCAATAAATTCATACCACAGTTAAGTGTGAGAAAATAAGGTGCATTAAACTCCTTAAATACGTGTGCTACGAATTTCAAATCCCCGACTATTTGATGGACAGATATATATTTGGGTACAGAAGGCTCATGTGATAGCGAAGATCAGTCATCGTGTATGCACAGGCTGAGCCGCGTCTTTGCTGGTTGCACAGGTTTCTTCAGTTGCTGCACCTTAGTGAGGAAAATGGGTTTTTAATGTACAGTGAAATCCCGCTATTAAGACCACCAAAAATTAAGTCTTATTTTGCTTTTAAAAGCGTATTTAGTAAGCTTAACTTATTCTTTATTTGTGTTTTCTCCATACAGTGTCCTCTGGTCAGAGACCACCTTTGAGACTGTTCAAAAGTGGTCTTAAAGACCACTTTTGAACAGTCCCTAAGGTGGTCTTAACATAGGAATTTTGTTGTATTACTTAAAAAAAAAGATGGCAAGATGGCCCTGTATCACTCACCTGTGGACCGGAAAATCATGGATTAGAAGAAAGAAAAAACTGTGAAGGAAGGCAAGACATGTTCGTTCACCTGATTGATATAAATATCTTCATAGCTTCAGGTTTGTCATCATGGGCAGGATCATATTGGGCACTAAGGCTATAAAATTGAAAGTCTTGGTAGAGGTCCACCGGATGATGCTTGTAGAATCCATCTGGACAGGATTTGCCAAACAGCATTTGTCATGTTCAGACGCTACAGAAAGTTTTTTGTTTGTTTGTTTGATTTGAGGTTTAACGTCCCCGTCAACACTGTAAAGGTCATTTTGGAGACGTTGCTTCCAATTTTGTGGGACTTTTACCCAACATTGAGATGAAATGACATCTCAAGCCCTGCCGCCCAATGAAACCAATAAGGTTTATAAGCATGGACGGGCCGACGCGCACCGCTTTGCCTATGTAGGCTTAGATCCTCTGAGCGGATTACCAGTACTCGTGTGCGGGTCAGTTTCAGCTCTGCGTGGACGCATCATGCAGCCCATCTATTTCTTCAAGCCCCGATGGGCGGGGGCGGTGCTACAGAAAGTGGCCTCTATTAAGGGTCTACACTGTTTGCTTAAATTATAGGCTTTCGAGGGTTGAACGAAACAGATCGAGCCCCGATTCGGCCATTTTCCCAGCCTGCACTCAGAGACAATCAACATGCAAGTGTTGTCAGTGCTTTGAATAAATGATCTTATCGTATTGCTACTTCTTGTAAGCTGATTGTGTTTTTATGTGACAGCCTTTTCTCATGCGGCGTCTCAGATTGAGTACGAACCGCAATACGTCATTTTAGCATGTGCAGCGTTGCACTCTGAAGTTTTCCCGCCTTTTACCGAATTTACGTCATTATAGTGAGCACTCGCAAGGTCTTGCTATACGAGGCTGTGGTGGTTGAAGACTCTGACCAGCCTGGGTAGTGTGATAATAGCATTCACTGTTTGTATGAGCCATCTGTGACCTGGGGTATTCAAAGAGCAGCAAGCGCAGACTATGACCACAATGGTTAGATGCACAGGTTGATCTGATAAAGTTTCGTTGCTCTCAGCCGACAGCAGTAGAAATGCAGTTTTACCTCTTGTATATGAGGCTCTGACCGGGTGAAGACTCAGATAGCCTGCACAGTCAGATTCGAGCCTTCTATGACCGAAGAATATGTCCGCATTGCCTAGATGCACATTTCTGCATCCCACGTTTCTAGCTAATGAGTGCTGGGATCAGACTGTCCAGCTGTCATTTTGTGGGGCACTGAATGTTCATGTGCGTATAGGAAAGACACAGATAAGCCTGTGCATTTGCGCAGTGTGATCGGAGTCGTTACTGTTCACAATGTTTCATTTAGCGGAAAGCGAAGGCCGTCCGCATTTATAAGGGGGTTAAACAGGACTTAGCTTCACGCACGTAAAATTTGTTGACGATGTCATTGTCTGCATTCTCACGTATCTCTTTGAACAAAGGCAAAAAAGGTCATACGCTTTCAACATCCATGCTCTTGAGAAACACCGAGAACAGCTTCACCTGTACGTTTTTCTTTTCCGAGAAATAGTGATTTTCGCGGAGTTTCACTGAGAAATTTGACCGCGTTGCAACGTGAAAGTTTTTACTTCTCGGAGAAATTTCTCGCTTGTTCTCCGAGAAAACGACATTTTTCAACGAAGAAGATTTTTTTTTTTTTTACCGCTGGCTGGTGTGTATGAGTTTGATCGCCAATTAAGGATCTCTTTCATCATCGTCCCGGACCATTTGAAACCTGATTCTGTAATTATTTCATGCTCTGATTCATCGGGTCAATTGGCCATAATTTATTAAACAGTACATGTTTATTTTTTTTAATTTATTTTTTTAAACATTAATCAATAATGGAATTGTTATGAGATTGCGTATAAAAGCTACAAAACTAGAAAACCAATTAGTTATGTCTCCCCCGAAATTTTTTTTTCGGAGAGACATATTGTTTTTCCCTCGGGCGTCTGTCTGTCTGTCTGTCTGTCGTGTCCGCTCTATAACATGAAAACCGTTCAAGCTATCTTCACGAAACTTCATATAAATATTAATCAATATTAGACGACGTGCAGTGCGCAAGAACTATAAATCTGGCATTCACACTTTTGAATAATCTCCCTTGGAAGTTTGTCGGTATGTATGTATGGGCAAATCGTGTCCGGTCAATAACTTTCTTATTTTCAGATGGATTTTGAAATTACTAAGCAGAAATGTTAACCACCATGAGACGATGTGTTGGGTGCATGACCCAGGTTGGTACCTCAAAGGTCAAGGTCATACTTAGAGGTCAAAGGTAAAAAAGGGGCCTTTTTTCGTGTTTTGTCAATAACTTTCTTATTTTTAGATAGAATTTGTAATTACTTTCCAGAAATGTAAACTATCATGGGAAGAATGTGGTGCACGCATGATTCGGGTTGGTACCTCAAAGGTCAAGGTCATACATAGAGGTCAAAGGCAAAAAACTGGGCCTTTTTTCGTGTTTGGTCGATAACTTTCTTATTTTTAGATGGATTTTGAAATTATTTGGCAGAAATGTTAACAACCATGAGTCGATGTGTTGCGTGCATGACACAGGTTGGTACCTCAAAGGTCAAGGTCATACTTACAGGTCAAAGGTAAAAAAGGGGCCTTTTTCGTGTTTTGTCAATAACTTTCTTACTTTTAGATAGAATTTGAAATTACTTGGCAGAAATGTTAACTATCATGAGACAATGTGTTGCACGCATGATTCAGGTTGGTACCTAAAAGGTCAAGGTCAACCATAGAGGTCAAAGGTAAAAAACGGGGCCCTTTTTTCGTGTTTGGTCAATAACTTTCTTATTTTTTTGATGGATTTTGAAATTACTTGGCAGAAATGTTAACCACCATGGGACAATGTGTTGCCTGCATGACCCAGGTTGGTACCCTAAAGGTCAAGGTCATACTTAGAGGTCAAAGGTAAAAAAGGGGCCTTTTTCGTGTTTGGTGAATAGCTTTCTTATTTGTAGATGAATTTTGAAATTACTTGGCAGAAATGTTAACCACCATGAGAAGATGTGTCTCTTGCATGACCCATGTTGGAACCTGAAAGGTCAAGATCAGACATCGAGGTCAAAGGTAAAATAGGGGCTTTTTTGTGTTCATTCAATAACTTTTTTATTCCTGGATAGATTGTGAAATTACTTGGCAGAAATGTTTACCATTATGAGGCAATGTGTTGCGCGCTAGACTCAGGTCGGTACCTCCAAGGTCAAGGCCACACTAGGAGGTCAAAGGTCAAAATAAGTTTTTGTTTTTGTGTCCAGTCAATAACTTTTTTTATTTCTGGATGGACTTTTTAAAGTAACTATGCAGAAATGTTTACCTTCAATAGATGATGAGTTGTGTGCAAGACCAAGGTCATCCCTCCAATATCAAGGTCATACCTAGAGGTTAAAGAGGTCAAAGGTAAAAAAGGGGCCTTTTTTGTGTACAGTCAATAACTTTTTTATTCTTTGATGGATTATGAAATTACTTGGCAGAAATGTGAACCATCATGAGGCGGTGTGTTGTACCTCAAAGGCCAAGGTCATACTTAGAGGTCAAAGGTAAAAAAGGTGTTTTTTTGTGTACATTGAATAACTTCCTTATTTCTCTATGAACTTTTTAAAGTTACTTTGCAGAAATGTTCATCTTCATTATCTGAATACCTAGGTCCATACCTCCAATGTCAAGGTCATACTTAGAGGTCAAAAAAGGGGAGACATCTGTGTTTTTAGCTCACCTGTCACGTAGTGACAAGGTGAGCTTTTGTGATCACATTTTGTCCGTCATGCGTGCGTCCGTCCATCCGTAAACAATTTCAAATACATATATCTCTAAAACCCCTTGGCTAATCTTGATCAAATTTCATGAGAAGCATCATCAGGTAGGGGGAAAGGCTGCATAAGGTTTTTTGGGCTGATCAGATTGGAATTCTGGTTGCCATGGCAACATATAGCTTCCATGATGATAGACTGACAATGGGAAGATTAAAAAAAATCTTCTTCTCTGAAACCACAGGGCCCTGAGCTTAGATATTTAGCTTGTAACAATGTCAAATTTCATGAGAAGCATCATCAGGTAGGGGGAAAGGCTGCATAAGGTTTTTGGGCTGATCAGATTGGAATTCTGATTGCCATGGCAACATATAGCTCCCATAGACTGACAATGGGAAAAATCTTCTTCTCTGAAACCACAGGGCCCAGAGCTTAGATATTTAGCTTGTAACAATGTCAAGTGGTCACCCGGGGCCCCTTCGCTCCCATAGACTCCTAATGGAAAAAAGCTTCAAAAATCTTCTTCTCTGAAACCACAGGGCCCTGAGCTTAGATATTTAGCATGTAGCAACAGCAAGTGGTCGCCTACATAATTCCTGCCAATCATGCCCCTGGGTCCAAACTGGCCACGCTCCGGGGCCCCATAGCTCCTTCAGACTCATAATGGAAAAAAAGCTTCAAAAAGCTTCTGCTCCTTAACCACAGGGCCCAGAGCTGAGATATTTAGCATGTAGCAACGGCAAGTGGTCACCTACATAAATCCTGCCAGTCATGCCCCTGGGGGTCCATTTGGGCCACGCCCCGGGGCCCCTTAGCTCCCATAGATTCATAATGAAAAAAAAAGCTTCAAAAGTCTCCTCTGAAATCACAGGGCCCAGAGCTTAGGTATTTAGCGTGTAGCAACGGCAAGTGGTTACCTACATAATTCCTGCCAATCATGCCCCTGGGTTCCAAATGGGCCACGTCCCGGGGCCCCTTCTCTCCCATAGACTCATAATGGAAAAAAAACTTCAAAAATCTTCTCTGAAACCACAGGTCCCGGAGCATGTAGCAAAGGCAAGTGGTCACCAACATAATTCCTGCCAATCATGCCCCTGGGGTCAAAACGGGCAACGCTCCAGGGCCCTATAGCTCCTATAGACTCATAATGAAAAAAAAAGCTTCAAAAATTTTCTTCTCTGAAACCACAGGGCCCAGAGCTTAGATATTCATCATGTAGCAATGGCAAGTGGTCACCTACATAAATCCAGCCAATCATGTCCCTGGGGTCCAAATTGGCCACGTCCAGGGGCCCCTTAGCTCCCATAGACTCATAATGGAAAAAAAAAGCTTCAAAAATCTTCTTCTCTGAAACCACAGGGCAGATATTTAGCATGTGGCAATGACAAGTGGTCACCTACATAAATGATGAGATGAAAGAGAGAGACAGAAGAGAAAGAATATGAGCCCCGCCAAGTGAATTTGTGTCTTCGAGCCATCCGTCATGACAAATTTTAACTGCGCATGCCCAGCCATTCAGAGGGGCCAGGGATATGGCTTTCTGTCTGAAGGTTCCTCTTGATTCACTGCTTGTATGAGCGAGCAGCGAAGGTTCTGGCCGCAGTGGCGAGACTGCGCGGATGCGCAGGCTCGCCTGAACCTTCGCTGCTCGCATAGGTGATAAGTACCAAAATCGCTTGACGGGGCCCAAATAATGATTGGAAGTGTAGAAACAGAGGAAATAACAACAATCCGTCTCTACCCTTACCTGCTGCAAGGACAGCAGGCCTTGTCCAACTGTAAGCCAAAAACAGTTGGCTGCCCCAGTGACGCAAGATACATGTCACCTTTGCCTCACCCAACCACCCCACCACTGGAAAGGAGAGAATGACAGTAGAATAGATTTCACAGAATGTTGCCCGCTTGGTAGATGTTGAACCCATTAACTCCTAATCAGCAGTCAGGCGCATATCCAACTGAGCAACTGAGTCTGGCTTGTGACCTAAATTACTAAGGATTAAGAGGAAAGAGAAATTTGGCTACAGTGGGATTTCTCCGTGAGGCACAGGGTATATAGGGGTGCATAAATTTACCGGAGCAGACCTAATTGAGAGGCTGCTGACACAGCATTTTTGTAAGATTATTCCTCCTTGGTCCACCATATTGAAGACACCAGGTACGTTTTTGAGTACAAATTTATTCATTTTTGACCTATTATACCATAGTGATAAAAAGAGCGAAGGGGTTAATATGTGATTGTGATTTGTTCTTAACGGTCATAATTAATTATTAATGAGTAGTCATAATTTTCCAAAGGACAGGAAAGTTATTTACAAGGAAAGTACATTAAAATTCCGTAGGAAATGAGCCTGGGTGTCTCCAGCAAGAAAGATAACTGGGTATATTAAGTCATCTGCAACCTCTCAATTACATGAATGGACCAATTTCAACCCGGTTTCCACCTTTTTTTTAGCTCACCGTCACGTAGTGACGAGGTGAGCTTTTGGGATCACTTTTCGTCCATCGTGCGTCCGTCCGTCCGTGCGTGCGTGCGTCCGTAAACAATTCTTTAAACGACATCTCCTCCTAAACCACTGATCGGATTTTGACCAAACTTCACAGGAATGATCCTTAGGTGGTCCCCTTTCAAAGTTGTTCAAATGGTTCCGGTCCGTTGAACATCTAGGTCATAGGAGCCAAAAACAGATTTTTTTCACCAAAAACTTAAAAAAATCTTCTTCTCTGAAACCACAAGGCCCAGGTCTTTGATATTTGGTATGAAGCTTCATCTGGTGAAACCCTACCAAGAGTGTTCAAATTATAGTGCTGGGGCCAAAAATGCCCCCGCTCTGGGGCCCTTTGGTTTTACATGGGCTTATATAGGGAAAATCTTTAAAAATCTTCTTCTCTGAAACCGTAAGGCCCAGGTCTTTGATATTTGGTATGAAGCTTCATCTAGTGGACCCCTACCAAGATTGTTCAAATTATAGTGCTGGAGCAAAAAATGCCCCCGCTCCGGGGCCCTTTGGTTTTACATGGGCTTATATAGGGAAAATCTTTAAAAATCTTCTTCTCTGAAACCGCAAGGCCCAGGTCTTTGATATTTGGTATGAAGCTTCATCTAGTGGACCCCTACCAAGATTGTTCAAATTATAGTGCTGGGGCCAAAAATGCCCCCGCTCCAGGGCCCTTTGGTTTAACATGGGCTTATATAGGGAAGAGCTTTAAAAATCTTCTTCTCTGAAACCACAAGGCCCAGGTCTTTGATATTTGGTATGAAGCTTCATCTGGTGAAACCCTACCAAGAGTGTTCAAATTATAGTGCTGGGGCCAAAAATGCCCCCGCTCTGGGGCCCTTTGGTTTTACATGGGCTTATATAGGGAAAATCTTTAAAAATCTTCTTCTCTGAAACCGTAAGGCCCAGGTCTTTGATATTTGGTATGAAGCTTCATCTAGTGGACCCCTACCAAGATTGTTCAAATTATAGTGCTGGAGCAAAAAATGCCC
The DNA here is from genome assembly GCA_963580285.1 of Lucinisca nassula. NCBI lineage: Eukaryota > Metazoa > Mollusca > Bivalvia > Lucinida > Lucinidae > Lucinisca > Lucinisca nassula. The sequence continues at coordinate 1,635,620 of OY757024.1, read as the reverse complement.
CCGCTCGGGGATCCTTTGGTTTTACATGGGCTTATATAGGGAAAATCTTTAAAAATCTTCTTCTCTGAAACCGCAAGGCCCAGGTCTTTGATATTTGGTATGAAGCTTCATCTAGTGGACCCCTACCAAGATTGTTCAAATTATAGTGCTGGGGCCAAAAATGCCCCCGCTCCAGGGCCCTTTGGTTTAACATGGGCTTATATAGGGAAGAGCTTTAAAAATCTTCTTCTCTGAAACCGTAAGGCCCAGGTCTTTGATATTTGGTATGAAGCTTCATCTAGGGGACCCCTACCAAGATTGTTCAAATTATAGTGCTGGGGTTAAATATGCCCCCGCTCTGGGGCCCTTTGGTTTTACATGGGCTTGTATAGGGATAATCTTTAAAAATTTTCTTATCTGAAACCGTAAGGCACATGTCTTTGATATTTGGTATGAAGCTTCATCCCACACGGCTATGGTCCTTCTTTCCCCCCCCCCCCCCCCACTCCGGGGCACTTTGGTTTTAAATGGGCTTATATAGGGAAAATCTTTAAAAATCTTCTTCTCTGAAACCGCAAGGCCCATGTCTTTGCTATTTGGTATGAAGCTTCATCTAGTGGACTCCTACCAAGATTGTTCAAATTATAGTGCTTGGGCTAAAAATGCCACCGCCCCGGGGCCCTATGGTTTTACATGGGCTTATATGATGGGGAAAATCTTTAAAAATCTTCTTCTCGGAAACCCCAAGGGCCAGGTCTTTGCTATTTGGTATGAAGCTTCATCTAGTGGACCCCTACCAAGATTGTTCAAATTATAGTGCTAGGGCCAAAACTGCCCCCGACCTGGGGCCCTTTGGTTTTACATAGACTTATATAGAGATATTCCTTAAAAATCTTCTTCTGAAACAGCAAGGCCATGGTCTTTGATATTTGGTGTGAAGCTTCCTCTAGTGGACCTCTATCAAGATGGTTTAAATTATAGCCCTGAGGCCAAAAATGCCCCCGCCCTGGAGCCATTTGGTTTTATTAGCTCACCTGTCACGAAGTGACAAGGTGAGCTTTTGGGATCACTTTTTGTCCGTCGTCCGTCGTGCGTCCGTGCGTGCGTCCGTCCGTAAACTTTTTTCTTCAAACAACATCTCCTCCTAAACCACTGATCGGATTTTGACCAAACTTCACAGGAATGATCCTTAGGTGGTCCCCTTTCAAAGTTGTTCAAATGGTTCCGGTCTGTTGCACATCTAGGTCACAGGAGCTAAAAATAGTGTTTTTTTTTTACTGAAAATCTTTGAAAATCTTCTTCTCTGAAACCGCAAGGCCCAGGTCTTTGATATTTGGTATAAAGCTTCATCTAGTGGACCTCTACCAAGATTATTCAAATTATAGCCCTGGGGCCAAAAATGCCCCCGCCCCGGGGGGGCCTTAGGTTTTACATACGCATATATAGGGAAAATCTTTAAAAATCTTCTTCTTTGAAACCGCAAGGCCCAAGTCTTTGATATTTGGTGTGAAGCTTCATCTAGTGGACCTCTATCAAGATTGTTCAAATTATAGCCCTTGGGCCAAAAATGCCCCTGCCCCGAAGGCCTTTGTTTTACATAGGCTTATATAGGGAAAATCTTTAAAAATCTTCTTCTCTGAAACCACAAGGCCCAAGAATTTGGTATGAAGCTTCATCTAGTGGACCTTTACCAAGATTATTCAAATTATAGCCCTGAGGCCAAAAATGCCCCCGCCCCGGGGGCCTTTGGTTTTACATAGGCTTATATAGGGCAATTTAAAAATCTTCTCCTTTTTTACCACAAGGCCTAAGTCTTTGATATTTAGTGTGAAGCTTCATCTAGTGGAACTCTATCAAGATGGTTCAAATTATAGCCCTAGGGCCAAAAATGCCCCCGCCCCGGGGCCCTTTGGTTTTACATAGGCTTATATAGGGAAAATATTTAAAAATCTTCTTCTCTGAAACTACAAGGCCCAGGTCTTTAATATTTGGTATGAAGCTTCATCTAGTGGACCTCTTCCAAGATTGTTCAAATTAAAGTCCTGGGGCCAAAAATGCCCCAGCCCTGGGGGCCTTTGGTTTTACATAGGCTTATATAGGGGAAATCTTTAAAAATCTTCTTCTCTGAAACTGCAAGGCCCAGGTCTTTGATATTTGGTGTGAAGCTTCATCTAGTAGACCTCTATCAAGATTGTTCAAATTATAGCACTGGTGCCAAAAATGCCCCTGCTCCGAGGGCCTTTGGTTTTACATAGACTTATATAGGGAAAATCTTTAAAAATCTTCTTCTTTGAAACCACAAGGCCCAGGTCTTTGATATTTGGTATCAAGCTTCATCTAGTGGACCTTTACCAAGATTGTTCAAATTATTGCCCTGGGGCCAAAAATGCCCCCGCCCCGGGGCCTTTGGTTTTACATAGACTTATATAGGGAAAATCTTTAAAAATCTTCTTCTCTGAAACCGCAAGGCCCAGTTCTTTGATATTTGGTGTGAAGCTTCATCTAGTGGACCTTTACAAAGATTGTTCAAATCATAGCCCTGGGGCCAAAAATGCCCCCACCCCGGGGGCCTTTGGTTTTACATAGACTTATATAGGGAAAATCTTCTTCTCTGAAACCTCAAGGCCCAGTTCTTTGATATTTGGTGTGAAGCTTCATCTAGTGGACCTCTATCAAGATTGTACAAATTATAGGCCTAGGGCGAAAAATGCCCCCACCTGCAGGCCCTTTGGTTTTACATAGCCCTAGGAAATAGAAGTCAAGGCAATGAAAACCTTTGAAAATCTTCTTGTCTGAAAGCAGAAGGCCAAGGTCTTTGATATTTGGTATGAAGCTTTGTCTTGTGGATTTCTACCAAGATGGTTCAAATTATAGCCCTGGGGGCAAAAATGGCCCGACCTGGGAACCCCAAGGTTTATAATGACTTATATAAGGAAAACGTTTAAAAATCTTATCTGAAACCAGAAGTCTCCATTCTTTGATATTTGGTATGAAGCTTCACCTTTAAGACCACTACCAAGATTAATCATATTATAGCCCAGGGCCAATAATGGCTCTCCCAGGGACCCACTTGATACCCTATGGATCAGGTGAGCGATCCAGGGCCATCATGGCCCTCTTGTATAGGCTTATGTAGGGAATATCTTTAATAAAAATCTTGTTCTCTGAAACCGCAAGGCCCGCAAGGTCTATGATATTTGGTATGTAGCATATCTAGTGGACCTTTGCCAAGATTGTTCAAATTATAGCCTTTGTTGATATTTGGTATGAAGCTTCACCTTTTTAGACGTCTCTAAACATTATGCACATTATAGCCCTGGAGTTAATAATGGCCCTCCCCGGGTCCCACTTGTTACTCTATGGATCAGGTGAGCGATCCAGGGCCATCATGGCCCTCTTGTTTTAGGATATTTATGTAAAATACACATTTTTATTTTAGGATATTTATATAAAATACACATCATTTTTTTAGGATATTTATATAAAATACATATCATTTTCATCTTTTACCAGATTGTGCAAGCCCCTTTTCATGAATAAATTCATCCAATAGTGCACAATAATCTCAACTAGTGCATCAAAGCCACCACAATCACTTTCTTTTGTGGTGTTTGGAGCAGAAACAAGAGGAAACGTTACAAATATTCATCCAAAAAGTTAATCCCGTGATATGGAAGGGGATTATAAGAAACTTACATGGGTGTGAGAGGTGGATGGAAAAACCCGTTCCGAGAGACACTGTCTGGCATCACGAGGCTTGCCGAGTGATGCCGGACAGTGATCCCGAGGGACGGATTTTTCTATCCACCCCTCACACCCATATTGGATTCTTTTTCTTGCATACCTTCCATTTCTTAGCGCAGATTTTTAATGGTGCAGTCACTTGGGTTACCAACGTCCGCCATATTGTGTTGACACTGCAGGAATGTTTAGTGACGTTACGTAACGTGCTTTGACGTCAACCTTAACGACGGCGCATATGAGGTCGTAATCAACCAGTGCATTTATCAAACACGAGATTATATTCAATTTTGGTTCGGAACACCAGGGCCAGAACATTAATTTCTATCCCAGGGTAAAATCACGGATTTCCTGGTCTGGCGTGCAAGAATATAGCTGTCCATCTGTCTGACGATAACACTTTCTACCCCTCCGTATCTCTTGAACCCTATGATATATTTTCATCATATTTGGTGAGTTTGGTCAAATATTCTTTTTAGTGAGCTGATGGGCGTTCCATATCTCCTTTACCCCTGAAAGGATTGTCTTCACGTTGGACAAATATCTCCCCTCAGTGAGCTGATGTGCAAAACCCATTAATAAAGCATGCCAACCCAAGATCAAGGTCATAGTTTATGGTCACAAGTTTGAAACATTGCATTTTGTGTCTGTTCCATATCTCCTTTAACCATGGAAGGATTTTCATTTAACTTTGGTCAAATATCTCCTCAGTCAGCTGATGTGCATAATCCATAAATAAACTATGCTGACTCAAGGTCAAGGTCAAAAGAAGTTGAAGGTCACGAGTTTGAAACTTTGAATCTTGTGTCCGTTCGTTACATGTTTACCCCACATCGGGTCTTGGAGAAATAGATTGGGCTGCCTGATGCTTGCACGCGGAGCTGAGACCGACCACACATGAGTACTGGTTAACCGCTTAGAAGGTCTCAGCCTGCTCAGGCATAGTGGTGCGAGTCAGACCATCCTCGCATATAAACCCTATTGGTTTCATTGGGCGGCAGGGATTGAGATGTCATTTCACAAGATCGGGTTAAAGTCTCACAGGAATTGGAAGTCACGGCTCCAAAATTACCTAAATGGTGTTGATGGGGATGTTTAACCTCAAATCAAACAAACACAATCTCTTTTACCCCTGGAAGGATTTTCATTACCTGTAATGTCATGTATATCCCAATAAACTACTGTATAAAATTTTCATAAAACTGCTCAAAACATAGGTTTTGGGTACTTGGTGAGGCGGTTCTAATGTGTACCCACAATGTATGATTTTGAGCAGAAATAAGAAAAAAAGGTACTCCCATGTCAACTTCAGTTTTACTATATAAAAAGTAGAAGTAAAACAAAGATCAGGAATCGATACAATTAACTTACTCCACCCATCAAAGACACAAAAGGGAAAGAAACACAAACATGAAGCGACCAGACCATAATGGAAACCTAAACAAAGGAAGGCCATAAGGACAGTTACTTTCCCACAAAACGTTGGGTTAAATGTGCTCAAAATTTCATAGGAGAGTTGTGATGGATTACATATTGTTGTTGTTATTTTCACATGTATTATTATTATCAGACATAATGAAGGCCTGGAACAATATCTATAAATCCAGATTTTCAAAAGGCCTGAAAGCTAGAGAAGTTTTGCTTGGGTACGTACATGTAAGCTCCTAGTCAAGGTTCCATGTTATAAGCACCTTTACCTTTGCAGTGGATGTCGTTGAGGCGAACATGATTTTTTTTCCGGTTCCATGCTTATTCCAAGCTACTCACAAGGGACTCATGCAAACCTGCATGGACAAGCGCAAAAATTCTGTGGAGTTTGTGTGAAGTTCACGTGGAGATTACACGGAAGTTATCCCTTTCACGTTCCTCCGTGACCGTGGACGATATAAGTATCACGGTGAGGGAACTGTAGTGTGCCTCTGTCAAGATTTTCAAATTATAGCATTGGGACCAAAATGACCCGGTGCAGGGGTTCAACTGGTTCAACTCAAGTACAACTGTACTGAAAAAATAGAAGTGAAGGCAATGATCAGGAACCGCTACAATTAACCCACAGCTCCCATCAGAGACACCAAAGGAAAAGAAACAAACAGGAAACAACAATCCCTAATGGAAACATCAATAGCGGAAAGCCAAAAGGACAGTTACTTTCCCACAATCTGGCCAATTGGCTATCCAAAACAAAATAATATAAGCGATACAAACACTCAAGGACAAAACAGACTCTGATGGGCCCAACCAGAGACAGAGCATCAGGCACCAACCAACATTACATTGAATTAGATCTCTCTAATTCTCAGTAAGCCTTCACGCTGGAACCGTCATAGAATCTGAGGCCTGACCCACTGGTTTGCAATTAAAGAGGGAAGCAAAGTTGTCAACCGTGATTGGGTTAATTGCAATATGTGCAGTCTGTCGTATAACATTTATGTTGTACTCAATTTTTTATATCAAAGAGTCAATGTTTTTACAAAATTGGGTGCTGAAGTCATTGAGGTTATACATCACCATCCAAAAAAGGAAAATTTACAATAAATCATCGCGTTTATCATCAATTTTGCAAGAAACAAACCCATCTACAATAGATAGATGAAAATCCAAAAACGGAGCCTTGGTATCAGAAGAATTTGCTTTATTCAACTGAAGTTGGGGGGGGGGGGGGGGGTGGGATTTGACTGATCAAGCCATCGAAATAGGTATTATCAATATTTAAATAGTCATCCAAATATCTAGAAGTCGAGATAAACGCTTCAATGATTTCAGATTGGTTTTCAGCAGAAAGGGACAGCATGAAGTCTCTCTCATAACAAAACAAAAACAGATCAGCCACAAGTGGTGCACAATTAGTACCCATCGGAATACCCACAACTTGTCTAAACATTTTATTACCAAATCTTGTGTAAATATTGTCAAGTAGAAAGGTGGGAGCTTCACACACTTTAAAGTATAATTTTTATGCCCTTCAGAAGTGAAAAAAGCATTAAAAAATGATTTCTTACATTACATTCAAGATAGAGGGAGTCTTCCCTATGAGATGTCCATTCAGTTAAATCATTAAGTTTTTCTTTTATAAGATTATGAGGAAGTGTAGTGTAAAGGGTGGAAAAATCATAAGTAGACAGACTTGAAGCACGAAAACGTCTGGATTTCAATTTATTTAAAACTTTATTAGAATCTGTTATAGACCAAAAGAGATTTCTATCTGATCTTTCGAAGACTTTGTCGCAATATTTTATCACATGTTTTTGATGGCAGTTAAACATGAAGTTAATAATTTAGAGAATTCAGTGGTGGTACAAGAGCTTGAATTTGCAATAAAACGTGCTTTGTATGGTCTTTTATGAAGTTTAGGTAACCACTAGAACATAGGAAGTTTGTCCTGGATCTTTGAAGATATTTATATCAGTCGGGATAACAAACAAAAATGTCATGTCTTGCCTGTCTTTACAGTTTCTTTATTTTTCTACATATCACTAATATTTTTTTCTGGTCCTCAGATGAGCAATACAGGGCCATCCTGCCTCTCTTGTTTGGGTTTTGCATATTAACCCTTATCCTGCTGTTCACGACAACACCTACCTTTGCAAACAGTGTAGATCCAGCTCAGATGGCTTCTTCAGAAGCCATCTGATCAGGATCTACAATGCTTGTCATTCAGATTTTAAATTTGAATGAAAACATTATATCATTTAATCTGATTGGCTTATAGTCAGAAATGGGTGTGGCTAATTCAAATATTCAGCAGGATAAGGGTTAAATGGGTTAATTATGACAGTGAAACATGGCTTGTTACTGAAAAATAACACATTTAAACTTGCAGGTATCCATACAAATGATTGATGGATGGTAGACTGGTGTTATGGTTTGTACTGGTGGTGACCAGAATTGGGTGGTCCCTGGTACCACAGAGTGGCTACATACATCCTGATGAGTTCTTTCAAACTGTTGAAGTTATTGCAGGTGAGTATTCTAAGGAAACAGCTATACATCATTAACAAATTTTTGATTAACGTGCAGTCCTGTTATAAGTGGGCCCCCTTCCAGGTAGCTGGCTTGCTGCACGCATGGCAGATCTTATATCAGGTCTCCAGGCTTGTCTATCGTGAGGATCGATAGCAGAGAGCTTCCATTCTCTGCAATCTCTTTCTGCCTGCTGCTTCCAGGTCATATTGGGCCTTCCAGGCCTCCGCTTTCCACCTACCTGTATGTTACAGGCAGTCATGACTGCACCGTTGAAGCCTTCTCTCTTTCAGGATGAGGTCCAGGTCATCAATGCCAAGACGCCCAAGTAACTCCCTGGACCTGATACAGGTTTATCATATGACATAGCATCTGAGAGTGTAATAACGCCATGTAATAAATTCTGTAATCTGCTAGTGGATTAAATATGCAAACTAGTTAGTCTTGTTAGATACGCCCCATAAAGTTACAGGTGTGACATCCTTAAAGACATCGCATTTACTAATGGCGGAATATTGACATTTTTGTAAAACAATCGTGAATAAAATGCGTTTAAATGCCATATGATGAATAGAAGCTTGTATTCGTACTCCTGTACATATACATGATGTACATGTATTATTAAATTTATTAAACAGTAAACTCGTTGAGGAAAGAGATAAAATGTTCGGCAAAGTCTCACATTTTATTCCTTTTCCTCGAGTCGTTTAATAAATTCAGTAATACATGATTACTTATGCAAGATCCTATAAATAATCTTGATTATTCAAACTCAGATAATGCAAAGTTCAAGTGGTTGGAGAATCGTGTCGGCATCCACATTTATGTTAACCCTTGTCCTGCTAATCTCGGATATGCCTTATCTTTGAAACAATATAGATCCAGATCAGATGGCTTCTGCTTCGTGCTTCTGACGAAGCCATCTGATCAGGATCTACATTGTTTGCCATTCAGATTGTGAATTTGTTGCAATAATTTGCATCAAGTAATCTGATTGGTTGATAATTGGTAGTGGGTGTGGCATATATAAATATTCAGCAGGTCAAGGGTTAAAGTTTTTAAACCATTGCATACTAATGGACTCTCCCATTACTATATGTTGGGACAAGACCATTTGTCATATGAGCCCCGCCAAGCGAATTTGTGTCTTGGAACATTCCGTCATGACAAATTTTAACTGCGCATGCCCAGCCATTCAGAGGGGCCAGGGATATGGCTTTCTGTATGAAGGTTCCTCTTGATTCACAACTTGTATGAGCGAGCAGTGAAGGTTCTGGCGAGACTGCGCGGATGCGCATGCTTGCCTGAACCTTCGCTGCTCGCATAGGCGATAAATACCAAAATCGCTTGACGGGGCCCATATAAGGAGTGTCAGGCCTATTTTTTGTTTTCTATTTTTGACGGAAAATTCTGTCAGCAAATAGTGCAGGCCCTGATCAGACGCCGTATTTTACGGCGTCTGATTAGGGCCTGTACTGTTTGCTAAGATACCCCTTTAGGGGTTTCCTGCATGCAATGATTTAAGAGCTCATAATTTCCAAACCATATGATGGATTTATTTCTTATTTGGTATATTGATAGATACAGAGCCAAATGCCAAGGACTAAAAAAAGTTTTAAGTTTTTTAAGAGCTCATATTGTCCAAAAGGATGGATTTGGTTAATATTTGTGTGATAATAGCTATAGGCCAAAAGTTTCATTCAGCAATACCCCTGCCCATGCCTATGACCTCAAGGTCAGTGACTGAAAAATTAGAAATATTTTGTTTAAGTTTTTTAACTCTTTTTGTACCATATGGAATCTTCCTCCTTATATATTGCACAAGTCCATTTCAAAATTTAGGGGTGCCAGGTTGTTGTTTTTTTTTTCAAAATTTATTTGGAAACCTGCTGAACTTTTTGCAAACAGTGTAGGCCGTGCAGAATGCAGCGTCTGATCTGGACATGCACTGTTTGTCAATTTACCCGTTTTCGGGTTTCCAGTACAAAATGGGTGAAGAGCTCATATTATCTCGGACCCGGTATTGATGGGTCCGAGATATTATACAAACTGTGTGATGAATTTGGTTATTATTTGGTATGATGATAGGCATAGTTCATATTTGATGTGATGGTATATATAGGCCCAAAGTTTTATTCAGCAGTACCCTTCCCATGCATATGACCTCAAGGTCAAGGTCACAGACTAAGACAGTACATGTATATGTTGAAGTTTTTTTCAAGAGCTCATATTGTCCAAACTGTATGATGGATCTGGTTCATATTTGGTATGATGGTGATAGAGCTTTTGGTCCAAAGTTTTATTCATCAGCAGTGCTCCCAACCATGGCCTCAAGGTTTAGGTCATGGACTTGGGAGCTCACATTGACCAAAACGTAAAATGGTGCGATTCCGACCGCCATGCATATAAACCCTATTGTTTTCATTGGGTGGGAGGGATTGAGATGTCATTTCATCTCAATGTTGGGTCAAAGTCCCACAAAACTGGAAGCAACATCTCCAAAATTACTTATACAGGGTTGAAGGGGACGATAAACCTCAAATCAAACAAACAATTTCTTCAAGCCCAAATGGTCGGTGGGGGAGGGGTAATGGATGACAATGAAATAAGAACAGAATGAATTGAAAACAGTTAACCCATTTTGTACCGGAACCTCCGAAACGGGTACCCTGGCAAACAGTGCAGGCCCAGATCAGATGTCACAGAACAAACAAACTTTACCACAAAATGATCAAAACAAAAACAGTCAACCTCGATGCAGTGGTTAACGCGTTCGACTCATGATCGAGAGATTGTGCATTCAAATCCGGCCACCGGTATCGAGGTGTCCTTGGGCAAGGCAGGTAATGACACCGCCCCACTCCACCCAGGTGTAAATGGGTAGCAGTTGTGCAAAAGCCACTGCCTCTCTCTCGCGCGAGTGTGAAAACACCAGGAATGAGTGTTCGAGAGCGATTAAATAAGCTTGAAGCTTTCATCGCAATCGAACTGAAATAAATTAGTATAAACTAAACTAAAACAAAAAGATATTAGCGATACGCACACTCAAAGACAAACTATAACAAAATAAACCACAACCGAAGGACACGGAAGGGTCAGTGAAAAGTATTTCACGGGGTGGGGGGTGGGCTTAAATCGATTTTACGCGGCCACAATCCTGGCCCTTACATACTTCCCTTGCAATTTAGACAAATAATTTGTTCAGCCCGCATGAAGGCTTCGTAACTAATGCAACATCTCTGAGAACACAAAACTAAAACAGCCAGAGTGATGAAACAACGGTGAGGTCTTGACAGCAAGAAATAACTGATATGAGTTTATGGGGGTATTCGTTATATTTCTTATTTCTGCTCCAAGACATTCACCTTGTTTGCATTATCTGCTGGTTCCTAGTCTGAAGGTTATCAGAGTTGGAAAAACAGGTAACCAGACCTCCCTGACCTTTCAAGGTCAGGGGGGTCTGGTTACCTGTTTTTCCAATATTGACAATGTGCAAGCTGGGAGCCAGCAAATAATGCAAATATGGTGAATAGGTTCTGTGTCCTCGTAAAAACCTAAGAATCTCTTCGTAACAAGCACCCACAATCTATGTTTGAAATATGAATAAGAAAAATATCAAGTTTTCACAAGAAAAGTAACCATTATAGAGATTTTGGTTTCTTTGATTTGAGGTTTGATGTCCCGTCAACCATGATATGTCCTTTTGGAGACGTTGCTTCCAATTTTGCGGGACTTTTACTCGATATAGAGATGAAATAACATCTCATGCCCTCTCGCCCAATGAAACCAATAGCATTTATAAGCATGGATGGTCTGACTCGGACATCTTTGCCTGGGCAGGCTTAGATCGTCTAAGCGGTTTTCCAGTACTCTTGTACGGTCGGTTTCAGCTCCGCGTGGAAATATCATGCAGACCATCTATTTCTTCAAGCCCTGATGGCGGTGGTGAATCATTATTTTGTTTGTTTGATTTGAGGTTTAACGACCCCGTCATCACAGTATAGGTCCTTTTGGAGACGTTGCTTCCAATTTTGTGGGACTTTTACTCGAGATATAGAGATGAAATAACATCTCATGCCCTGTCTCACAATAAAACCAATTGGGTTTATAAGCATGGACAGTCTAACTCGCACCGCTTTGCCTGGGCAGGCCAACGCTTTGCCTGGGCAGGCTTAGATCCTCTAAGCGGTTTTCCAGTACTCTTGTACGGTCGGTTTCAGCTCCGCGTGGAAATATCATGCAGACCATCTATTTCTTCAAGCCCCGATGGCGGTGGCGAATCATTATAGAGATACGAAAGAGTACACTTTGTCGTTAAGGCTGACACGATAAATCGTATAATCGATTAATCGATCGATAAATTCCACAAAAATGATTATCATTTCTGATTTGCTTTTAATCGATTACTTGATTGGTACAATTTACTACTCAAAAGTTATGCCTAAAATAGCTGGATGAGTGGCAAACAGTGCAGACCCTGATGAGACGCCACATTATGCGGCGTCTCATCTGGGTCTACACTGTTTGCTCAGGCCTGTATGTTCAAATATACATGTGGTAAAATGCAACATATATGGCATGAGTCATGCTCAGACAGAAAGCCAGACAGTTAAAATTATGGCAAAAACCGTAGCGATTACTAATCGATTATCGATCACAATGACAGGACTGATAATCGATTATCTTTTCAGCTCGGATTAGTGGCCCTAGTTGTCGTTATGTCATTCACAGTAACAATAATGCTGGTATCACTCAATATCAGCACACTTACTTGATATTTCATATTTACTGGGATGCCTTTGAATTCTAACATTAATTATGCATTGTTGCATCTGAGGACGTCTTACGGCAATAACTTCACCAAAATATTTTGCTATGCAAATGTACATATGCTAATAAAATGCATATTGTGAGGTCAAAACTGCTTGTAATGAAGCAAAATATGTATAGCTATATTCATGTAATACAATAATTCCACCGAAGCCAAGGGCAATGTTACGCCTGTGATTGTTGTTCTTGAGAAAAATACTTTAACCTATTGTATATTGATTGACTCTTCCATTGCTATATGTTTGACAAGTCCATTTTTGTCGCGCCTGCTATTAGCATGGCGCGATATAGGCGCCAGGTTTTCCGTCCGTTCGTTTGTTCGTCTGTCCGTTCGTAAAGGCGTCAACATTTGCGACCACCCTAGCGTTCACCCTAATGGTCAAGTTTATTTCTCAAGAACTATTAGAGTTTTATGAATGATACTTGGTACAAACTTGTGTCTGGGGATGACAACTTACATGCAAGCATCCATATTTGACCTTGACCTACATTTCATGGCTCACTGACTTTGTAAAATATTGCGACCACCCTAGCGTTCACCCTAATGGTCAAGTTTATTTCTCAAGAACTATTAGAGCTTCATTAATGATACTTCATACAAACTTGTGTCTGGGGATGGCAACTTACATGCAATCATCCATATTTCACCTTGACCTACATTTCATGGTTCACTGACTTTGTAAAATATTGCGACCACCCTAGCGTTCACCCTAATGGTCAAGTTTATTTCTCAATAACTATAAGAGCTTCTTTAATGATATTTGGTACAAACTTGAATCTGTGGATGGCAACTTAAATGCAAGCATTCATATTTGACCTTGACCTACATTTCATGGTTCACTGACTTTGTAAAATATTGCCATCACCCTAGCATTCACCCTAAGTGTTAGGTTCATTTCTCAAGAATTATTTGAACTTCATTAATGATACTTAGTACAAGCCTTTTATGCAAGCATCTATCTTTGATCTTGACCTAGTTGCTATGGTTTGGTGACTGCGCCCCCACAGGCGCGACATAGGCTTCGGCGGAATTCTTGTTCATATTAGGGATATCCGCCTATTTTTTTCATTTTTATTCCATTTTTCTCGGGGAAATCCTGTTACAGACATGTTAAGTTTTGAAAATGAAAATGAGGGAGACAGCGCTCGAGGAGGATTGGCGAGCGCCAAAGGTGCCAAGCCTTGGGTGGCAAGTTCCCAGGATAGCTTAGAAAATGCTGCATTCTGAGAAGGTTTAAAACATTTTTTGTTTATTCTTTACACTGCTGTTCATGGACAAATAACTAATATATATTTTTAAAATCATTTCCTTGGGAAGATGTCTTCAAACTGGCACCTAGCCAAACCTGTCCCCTACCTTCATCCCAAACATACCCCCAGGTGTATAATGCTACAGCACAAGAGCAAATCTTATTATACATGCCCAGATAGTTAGATAGATACACCGAGACCTTTTTATAGCACGATTCGTTACAGCACGAATTAAGATACAGCATGGTTTTGCTTTGGACCCCAAATTTTCCCCATCTAACATTTTTAAATATAATCCAAGGTTTCTATCAAGTTTCAAGCGCAACAACTTTATTCCCCTCCAACTTATAAGTGCAGAAATACGGTATATAATACTGTAGTTGTCACGGTCAATAACGGTACTTTTTCAAGTTCAAGTTAATTTATAAATATAATCCAAGATTTCTATCAAGTTTCAAGCACAACAACTTTATTCCCCTCCGACTTTTAAGTGCAGAAATACGGTATAAATACTGTACGTCTCATGCTCAATAACGGTACTTTTTCAAGTTCAAGTTAATTTGTAAATATAATCAAAGGTTTCTATCAAGTTTCAAGTACAACAACTTTATTCCCCTCCGACTTTTAAGCGCAGAAATATGGTATATAATACTGTCGTTGTCATGGTCAATAACAGTACTTTTCAAGTTCAAGTTAATTTATAAATATAATCCAAGGTTTCTATCAAGTTTCAAGCACAACAACTTTATTCCCCTCCAACTTATAAGTGCAGAAATACGGTATATAATACTGTAGTTGTCACGGTCAATAACGGTACTTTTTCAAGTTCAAGTTAATTTATAAATATAATCCAAGATTTCTATCAAGTTTCAAGCACAACAACTTTATTCCCCTCCGACTTTTAAGTGCAGAAATACGGTATAAATACTGTACTTCTCATGGTCAATAACAGTACTTTTCAAGTTCAAGTTAATTTATAAATATAATCAAAGGTTTCTATCAAGTTTCAAGCACAAAAACTTATTTCCCCCCCCCCCCCCCCAACCGACTTTTAAGAGCGGAAATACATTATATAATACTGTAGTTGTCACGGTCAATAACGGTACTTTTTCAAGTTAATTGCAGACATGTAATAACCGCTTGACCAATTAGCAATAAAGGATATTGAAAACACGCAGGATTTAACGTGAGCTGCAGCCGATATACTCAAAAGATCAAAATTGTCAGCTTAGCGAGATAAGAGAATAAAGAATGCAGATTAGTTTATAATTTAATGATCTAGCCACAAGACGAGGACCCCTCCATCCAAAACTTTCACACTCGCTCAAGTTCAATGCATACTTCAAAGATCCCCGCCACCAAAATCGCCATGAAATCCACCTTCCACAAACTGCCGCTACCGTTTTTCTGCACGCTATCGGTAAATGACGTCATCCGACCCCAGCAAACCCGCACGTGTTTAATGTCATTGTTTTATTTTAATTCATAAAAACAAGTTTGCAACCGGTAAAAAAAAAAATTTCTCGATAGCTAAACGGTTGTGGATAGAGATGGATAGAGAAGGGCGCCTTGCACAATGCCCGACTTATCGCCACAAGCTCCGTGTCAATCACCAACAATAGCATATAGATGTGTTTACAAACATTAAAGCGTTCGACTTTTCCCACCAAGCGTCTGCTATTTTGGCGCCACAACATAAACATGCACGAGACAGTAGAATAGTCCGTTTTTATTATGCATACATCTACCGTTTAATGTGACTTGAAACGTCGTCTTAGGAGGGATTACATCATTTTCACATAGTGTGGTTGATTGGGGAATAAATGCAAATCAGAGACATAACTTAATCTTATTTTCACACCTTGTCACGCGGAAGATTATAGGCTTATCGAGAGCTACGGAGGCTTGTGTTTACAGTGTAATAGTAGAATAGACTGATCTATGACAAATACGGTCTGCGTTTATAACACAACGTGGTCCGTTGGTTGAAGGAAATTAACCTATATGATTTACTTTCATTTTTGCAAACACTTCAAGAAAGGATTTGCAAACACTTCAAGAAACGATTGTTTTCATTTGTTAATGTTCATCTGCAGGCATGGAACAGTGTTTTGTTCCCCAATAACACTGAACAGTGCGTTAATTGATATCAGTTTTACTCACGGATTACCTCAGGTTTGTCCACTAGATTTTACACACACAAAAATACAAGGGCAGCTTTTCAAAAATTTGCCCCAAAACTGTATTTTCATTTTTCCGGGAGTTTTGTCCTGAATTTCGTGAGGCGTGAGAAAAGCTATTTTTTCGGGAGTCTCCCGCGATTTTCGGGAGACTTAACATGTCTGCTGTTAGCAAATAGTGTAGGCCCTGATCAGATGCTGCGTTCTGCGGCGTCTGATCTGGGCCTGCACTATTTGCCAAGGTATCCTTTTATGGGGTTCCTGCATGCAATTGGTTAACAGTTGGGTTGACCCAGAGGTTGACACAATTGTTAACGGATTGACAAAAAGATGTTTGTTTGTTTGATTTGAGGTTTGACATCCCCGTCAATACTATTTAGGTCATTTTGGAGATGCTGCTACCAGTTTTTATGCTACTCACCTTGTAAACCAGGCTTTGCAGGATTGATCCCGGGCTTCTCCAGACAATCAGATGAGCCTTTAAATGTCAGGTATGGCAACATTTAACCCATTCAGTACCAGCAACCCTTAAAGAGGTACCTTGGTAAACAGTGCAGGCTCAGATCAGCAGGGCCTACACTGTTTGCAAAAAGTTAAGCCATTTCCCTAATAATTTATGAAGAAAACACAACCTGACACCCCTTAATTACAAAACGGGCTCCTGCCATTTATAAGGTGGAAGATTCCATTTGGTACAGAAAGGGTTTAGCTGACATCACTGGCAGTGAATATGATGACATCACATTATGGCAGAAGCCAACATTACATGGCAGCAAAGCAATTGCTGTATCAAATGAACCAACAAATTGGTTTTCACAACAGGGCCTTGGATCACAACTTAGCATGACAAGGCATATGTCCCAGCGGGCATATGACGCAATTGTGACGTCACATCAACGTCCACACAAAATCATGACGTTTATGTCAAGTCGCATCAATGTCGGTGCAAAGTCATGACGTTGCACTGACATTGATTTGACGTTGCCCTAACAATGTGTGCCTGCAGGGGTGGGGCCTGGTGAGGCCAAACAGTGATCTATGACTTAATTGATTTCTTTGCTATCATTTCAGGAGATGTGTTACATACACAAGTAACGAGAACATGGGAATTCAACTCCAGTTTCCCTCTGCGCAGTGTTGTGATTCCAAAGCTGATTTTCCAGCCCACTTTCCGGCTTTTAAAAATACTGAATGACACTGGTATTATCACCTTGACTGGTTTGACTCTGCTGTCTAGCACAAGATTCATCATGGCAGTTCTCAGCTTATGGACAGACTTTTGTATATATAGAATATTGAAGCTCATGAAGGGGGATTACTCTAAAGGGTTGATATTGATAGCAAGCTCCTATGTGACTTTGACTTACCAGTGTCACACTTTCACAAATTCATTTGAATCGCTTCTGTTCTCATCTTTAATGTTTATTATCATCACATCCTGTTTTCATCTAAGGAAGAACAGTGGGAACAGAAACACAAAGAAATCAAAGTTGGTGATATCTAAACAGGGCGGTAATAAAACTGAAAGACAGAGTAAAGACAGAGAAGAAACGATAGATGTTTCATATTTTTCATGTGCTGCTTTAGGGGTAGTGAGTATAGCTGGAGTTTTTAACAGACCTACCTTTGTGATATTTTCGTTTCTACCAACTCTGTGCTGGTTTATTTTGCTAACCAAGCTTTGTAAATCTGTGAAAGATATTCTACTGCCAACCCTGTTTGTTACTTCTGCTGCTGGAATTACTTGTGCCATATTTTGTGTCATAGACAGTCTGTACTTTAACAATGTTTCTACTTTTGATGTAACATCTGCCGTGAATTATTGTTTACCACTTAGTTTAAGTAGTTTGAATTGCCTGAAGAGTGTTGTCACTAGGTACTTTATATTCACTCCTTGGAATTTTGTACAGTATAATACTAAGGGAGATAACTTAGCAGAACATGGCTTACACCCTTACTATCTCCATTTCTGTGTGAACATGCCACTTCTGTTTGGTCCATTAATTTATTATTTTCTTAAATCAGTATCAGCAGGATTTAATGACTTACTAAGGTGCTTGAAAGGCACGTTTTCCATGGATACAGGTAGAGACAATGCAATTAAGGTCAATGAAACATCAGTTGTATTGCCACTAACTGCGTTTATTCTTGTTCCAGTTCTTATATTGTCTCTGTTTCCTCATCAGGAACCAAGATTCCTTATTCCTTTATTACCTCTCATGATTATTATAGCCACTTTATCAATGAAATCATTTACTATGACCTTTATCACATCTTTTGTAATATTTAATGTAGTATTAACAATCATATTTGGTTTCTTGCATCAAGGGGGACTAACTCCTTGTATTCTAAAACTTCAGTCTTTATACAACACCAATCAAATTGAAGAGGGCTCCAATATTTCATTTCACTTTATATTTTCTCGTACATATATGCCACCTCAGTTTCCATTACTGATTCAGAGCTCAAAGGTCAGAGTTTGGGATATGAAGGGAAGTAACTTCTCCACTATATCAGCTACCATTCAAAACATTCAAAACTCTGATGAAACCAGTACAAAGCCAAGAATTTTCCTGATCACTCCGGGTATAGTTTATGGTGACCTGCCAGTTGATAAATTCAATATTACACTGGTTGACAGATTTTATCCTCATTTGTCCTTTGAGGATCCTCCAAGATTGACTTTATCAAAGAAATTAGGCATTTTCTATCAATTTAAAGAAATGTATCATCAGCTGTTTCTGTTATTGTTGGAAATACAATGAAACTTCAGAGACCATCACGTGAACAAGTCCGTGAAATGAACACCCCCTAAACCCCACTTTATATAGAGAAAAATGGGGTTTACGGGGGTATTCATTGTTTTTCTTATTTCTGCTCCTAGACATAGGTTGTGGGTACTCGTTAGAACCGCCTCAATGAGGCGGTTCTAACGAGCACCTACAATCTATGTTTGCTGTAAAATTGAGAAAAATATGATGGCTTTTCATCAGCAAAGTAGCCATATTTAAGATGTAAACAAAATGCACTATGTTTCACGGCTGTGTTATCGTAATGGTCAAACACAGATTACTTTGGCTGATACAAACTTGTTCTGGACTCATGAAGCCATTCTTCACAAATCTCCAAAGTTTGTATAACATACATGAGATACCTCCCTCATCAGGAGGGAGACTCCCTCATTTTGACGCTAATGTTTGCCAAAATTATGTCAAAATTTTGGCATCTCCCTCCTGAACTGAGAGAAGCCTCCGTGGTGTAGTGGTTATGCTGTTCGCCTTGTAAACCAAGGGTCGCAGGATCAATCCTGAGCTTCTCCAGACTTTAGGATGAGTCTTTAAACCGAGGTCCCGTCTCCAAAACCTTACCTGTTGGTGAGACTTAAAACTCAAACACTCACTCATATGAACTGAGAATTTCCCTAAACACTCCTTACATTTGTTATTAACCCTTATCTTGCTGTTCATGACAACCCCTATCTTTGCAAACAGTGTAGATCCGGATCAGATGGCTTCTGAAGAAGCCTTATCCTGCTGTTCACGACAACCCCTATCTTTGCAAACAGTGTAGATCTGGATCAGATGGCTTCTGAAGAAGCCTTATCTTGCTGTTCACGACAACCCCTACCTTTGCAAACAGTGTAGATCAGGATCAGATGGCTTCTGAATCTGATCAGGATCCACACTGTTTGGCATTCAGTTTTTGAATATGTAGCAATAAATTATGTCAAGAAATTTGATTGGTTGAAAGACAGAAATAGGTGTGGCTTAAATGAATATTCAGCAAGATTGGGTTAATCACTCCCATCACAGTGACAAAACTCCCTAAACTTCCCTCATACAGTTCAATGAATTATCATATGTATGGTATAAGACAACAACCACATTATAACCCTTCTGATATGGGCCTACGTGGCCCAGTGGGTAAGAGTGCTAACTCTTAACAAACTAGGGACAGAATAAAAAAATCTTCTAAAAGCTTTAACCCTTTTTGTACCAAATGGAATCTTCCTCCTTGTATATAATAGGAGTCCATTTCAATATTTAGGGGTGTCAGGTTGTGTTTACTTCAAAATTTAGTTGGAAAATGGCTGAACTTTTTTCAAACAGTGTAGGCCCTGATCAGACGCTGCGTTCTGGGGTGTCTGATCTGGGCCTGCACTGTTTGCCCTGGTACCCGTTTTTGGGTTTCCGGTATTAAATGGGTTAAAATGGAGAATTAGTCTTGATATTTGCTGATCTTTACAGCGCGGATTCACTGTATGTTGGATAACATGTTTTAGCACTCTGCATACTAGGTATTTTTTTTTTTACAGCAGAAATACCTTTGAAATAGTGTCCTTATTCTCCCAGGAAACAGTCTAGTTTTCTGTGAAAATAAGAAAAAAATCAACAAGTTGTCGTCTGCTGAATTAGCTTAGAGAGTGCTAAAGATTAAACTTGACTTAGCCCAAATAATTGAACCTTAATGAGTCTGTCATCTTAAAGGTGCGTTATTGAGCTATCGGTAAAAAATGCTTCCAAAAATAAAATGCATATAGCCGGTATTTTTCTTTAAAACAATACAAATGAATGCATTTTATGCAAAAATGCGAACAATTATGATGACAGGTAAACGAGTTTGAGAGGGATTCCTTAACTAGGTTTTGAACACTAGTTAGATCTATTTTTAGTTCGTGACAAAAATAGAATCCCCATATATGACGTTATGCGACGTTCATTTTTGGCCTTGTTTACTTGGGCCATGCCTGAATCGGAAAAAATATGACGCTGAATACCATGCCATAAGTAACGAAACTCAGAGACGATACTTTCGCCATGTATGTGTAAAGTGACAGATTTATTTTTAGAACAGAAATTCCGAACACATGTTCAGAGCGAAGGGTAAACACGAAAGAAAATGACCATTTTCACAAAGTTCTGAAGCTGTATTTGGCTCCAAAAGTGTACACATGACAAAGGAGTATGAATTGGAGATAAAAAACAGAAAAAAAATTTTGAGACCCAGTAGCTCAATAATGCACCTTTAAGGACCATATCCCAGCAGGCTTACCTCACTAGGGCAGCATCAAATCAGCGTCGGTACAACGTCATGCGTAGATGTGACCTTCCATAATCGTCATGAAGTTGTACCGACGTTGATGTGACGTCACAATTACGTCATGTGCCCGCTGGGTATAAATTTTTGAGATATGGACAGTTTGAGTCATTGAGCATTAATCATAGCACCAGTTTGTTTGTTTGAATTGGAGTTTAAAGTCCCATCAACACTATTTAGGTCATTTTGGAGACATAAGACTAATTTTATTTTAAATCGGACAGTAAACAATATAACATTAGCTATGAAAAGCTATTTACCGACATTGCTTCCAATTTTGTGGAACTTTTACCCGACATTTAGGTGAAATGACATCTCAAGCCCTGCCGCCCAATGAAACCAGAAGGCTTATATGCATTGGTCGATCTGACTCACACCGCTTTGCCTGGGCAGGCTTAGTCCTTCTAAGCGGTTTACCAGTACTTGTGTGTGGTCAGATTCAGCTCTGCGTGGAAGCACCATGCAGCCCAATCTATTTCTCCAAACTCCGATGGGCGGGGGCGATAATCATAGCACAAGGCCAACAGTTGGTGATTTAGGGGTAGCATTTAAATCTTCTATGAACTAAAGCTTTGTTGTGTACACACAGCACACATTTTTGAATAAAATATATCTGGAAATATATTTTCCAGATATATCCCAATATTATTAGTTATTTTGATTCTTGACGGGGAACATCATGGACCACATCTCAATTTCCATCACGAAAACACGCCTATATAATTTTGACCCCCTTGAACCCAACTTTTATATAGTAAAACTGGGGTTTCGGGGGTATACCTTATTTTTCTTATTTTACCCCCGCAAACGAAGTTTGAAGGGGGTATATAGGAGTCAGCTTGTCGTCGTCGGTCCGTTACAAAAAACTTTAACATTGCTCATAACTTCCTTATTCTTTGACCGATTTCTTTAATATTCACACACCACACACCTTGCCACTAGTACTTAAGATTGATATACACAAACCTGACCTTGACCTTTACGTTGACCTTCCTCAAGGTCAAATACTTGTAAAAATTTGTCTGACAACGCATGCGGGGGTATAATTGGCGCCCGTTAGGCGGCAGCTCTAGTTTCTACTCTAAAATATAGATTGTGGGTACTCGTTAGAACCGCCTCGATGAGGCGGTTCTAACGAGTGCCCACAATCTATACTTTGAGCAGAAATAAGAAAAATATCACAATTTTTCATCATAAAATTTTCAATTTTTCGGCGATAAAGGTTGCAATGTATTTGTATAGGCACGTTTGCATAATGCCTGCAAGAGAGCGATATTTGGCCGAGTTTGTTAGATTGCAAAGCTTTTCCAGGACATTATTACATTGTTACAATGTTTTCCAAAGAATTATTTTGTGTGTGAGTGTGTTTCAGTTTTCCAACAGCTAAGATCATACGGAGACGGGACCTTGGTTTAAAGACCCATCCGAAAGTCCAGAGAAGCCCGGGATTGAACCCACGACACCTGGTTTATGAGGCGAGTAGCATAACCATTACACCACGGAGGCTTCTAGAATTATTTTGTAGCGGACTTTGTGAGAAGTAGATACATGTATTTAAATGTTCTGTCACCAAACACGGCCTTCTGCATGCACTATGCTATGTTGATTATTAGAAAAACGTTTACTACATGTTACTCCTTGGAAAATATGTTCACTTCATGTTAACTAGAATGGTATTTAAACAGTGAAAAAAAAAAAAAAAGCAAAATACAACAGCGAATGAATAAAAACAAATCAAAAGTTGTTGATTTTATCATCATGTATTTATTAACTGAATTTGTGGTGCATTAAATTATTTTTCCATTGTTTCCTAGCAGGTGGGCAGTAAGTTCAATATCTCTAGCAGACATTGCATTTGAGCGAAGGCGAGGCGGTAATATTATTTTTGCTCATGGGGAGTATTGAAAATAATTGCCCTTGGGCTGCCCAATCAAAATTCTTTGCAGTACAACAAAATGCTATCTGTAGTTTTGGGATAATTTTGCTGTAGACTTAAGAATGAGTTCAACTGAATCATGGTAAAGAATCCATCAGGGGTCGAGTCATGGAAGTGTCATTCATTCTTCTTCACGATAAATGTCTTTCATACATGTTAATCTACGCACATACATGTTCATTGTTGTTGCTTGAAGCCATGCCACTAGAATCAAACAATGCTTTAAACAAATTGTTATGTCACCCCCGAATATTGTTTTTCCCCTGGGCGTCTGTCCGTCTGTCTGTCTGTCCGTCTGTCACACATTTGTGTCCGCTCTGTAACTTGAAAACCGTTAGAGCTATCTTCACGAAACTTCGTATAAATATTAATCAGCATTAGACGACGTGCAGTGCACAAGAACCATAACTCTCGCATTTATACTTTTTGAATTATCTCCCTTGGAAGTTTGTTGGTATGTATATATGTATGGGCAAATCGTGTCCGGTCAATAACTTTATTTTTTGATGGATTTTTTGATGGAAATTACTCGGCAGAAATATTAACAACCATAAGGCGATGTGTGGTGCGCATGAGGTAGGTCGGTACCTCAAAGGTCAAGGTCATACTTAGAGGTCAAAGGTAAAAAAAGGGGCCTTTTTTCATATTTGGTCAATAACTTTCTTATTTTGAGATGGATTTTAAAATTACTTGGCATAATTATTAACAACCATAAGGCGATGTGTGGTGCGCATGAGGCAGGTCGGTTCCTCAAAGGTCAAGGTCATACTTAGAGGTCAAAGGTCAAAAAAGGGGCCTTTTTTCGTATTTGGTCAATAACTTACTAATTTTGAGATGGATTTTAAAATTACTTGGCATAATTATTAAAAATCATGAGACGATGTGTGGTGCACATGAGGCAGGTCGGTACCTCAAAGGTCAAGGTCATACTTAGAGGTCAAAGGTAAAAAAGTGGGCCTTTTTTTCGTATTTGGTCAATAACTTTCTTATTTTGAGATGGATTTTGAAATCACAAGGCAGAAATGTGAACCAATATAAGGCGATGTGTTGCGCGCATGACCCAGGTTGGTACCTCAAAGGTCAAGGTCATACTTAGAGGTCAAAGGGAAAAAAGGGGCCTTTTTTCGGGTTTTGTCAATAACTTGCCGATTTTTAAATAGAATTTGAAGTTACTTGGCAAACATGTTAACTATCATGGGACGATGTGTTGCATGCATGATTAAGTTTGGTACCTAAAATGTCAAGGTCATACATAGAGGTCAAAGGTAAAAAAGGGGCCTTTTTTCGTGTTTGGTCAATAACTTTCTTATTTTTAGATGGATTTTGAAATTGCTAGGCAGAAATGTTAACCACCATGAGATGATGTGTTGCACGCATGGCCCAGTTTAATACCTGAAAGGTCAAGGTCATACATAGAGGTTAAAGGTAAAAAAAGGGCCTTTTTTTGTGTTCTGTCAATAACTTTCTTATTATGCCCCCAATTTTGAAAAAGTTGGAGGGCATATTGGTTCTGGTTCGTTTGTCCGTTCGTTCGTCCATTACGCTTTTGATGCATAGCATAACTAAAGAACCGTGTATGCTAGGGTTTTGAAATTTCATATATGGATTCCTCATGGCAAATTAGCTGACGCGTATTTTTTTTCTCGTCCGGATTATGCCCCCTTCAAGAGTTATTGCCCTTTGATTTTTTTTTTTAATAAAATCTTGTCAGCAAGATATCTCAAAAACTATTGGAGCTAGAGCCTTGTAAGTTGGTGAATATATTGATGGTGATGAGAATATGAACTGATTATGTTTTGAAAAAATTCCGAGAAACACTTTGTGAGTTATGGCCCTTTGTCATTTTGGTAATTTGTGCCCATTGTAATGTATGCTAAAAGTGATGCATATCATAACTTTAGAACCGTGTATGCTAGGGTTTTGAAATTTCATATATGGATTCCTCATGGAAAATTAGCTGACGCGTACTTTTTTTTCTCGTCCGGAATATGCCCCTTTCAAGAGTTATTGCCCTTTGAATTTTTTTTAATAAAATCTTGTCAGCAAGATATCTCAAAAACTATTGGAGCTAAAGCCTTGAAAGTTGGTGAATAGATTGTTGGTGATGAGTAGATGAACTGATTAACTTATGACAAAATTCCGAAAAATACTTTGTGAGTTATGGCCCTTTGTCATTTTGGTAATTTGTGCCCATTGTAATGTATGCTAAAAGTGATGCATAGCATAACTTTAGAACCGTGTATGCTATAGTTTTGAAATTTCACATATGCATTTCTGATGGAAAATAAGCTGACGCGTATTTTTTTCTCGTCAGGATTATGCCCCTTTCAAGAGTTATTGCCCTTTGAAATTTTTTAATAAAATCTTGTCAGCAAGATATCTCAAAAACTATTGGAGCTAGAGGCTTGAAAGTTGTTGAGTATATTGGTGGTGATGAGTATATGAACTGATTTACTTTTGACAAAATTCCGTAAATCACTTTGCAAGTTATGGCCCTTTCTCAATTTGGTAATTTGTGCCTATTGTAATGAATGCTAAAAGTGATGCATAGCATAACTTTTGAACCGTGTATGCTAGGGTTTTGAAATTTCATATATGGATTCCTCATGGAAAATTAGCTGACGCGTACTTTTTTTTCTCGTCCGGAATATGCCCCTTTCAAGAGTTATTGCCCTTTGAATTTTTTTAAATAAAATCTTGTCAGCAAGATATCTCAAAAACTATTGGAGCTAAAGCCTTGAAAGTTGGTGAATAGATTGTTGGTGATGAGTAGATGAACTGATTAACTTATGACAAAATTCCGAAAAATACTTTGTGAGTTATGGCCCTTTGTCATTTTGGTAATTTGTGCCCATTGTAATGTATGCTAAAAGTGATGCATAGCATAACTTTAGAACCGTGTATGCTATAGTTTTGAAATTTCACATATGCATTTCTGATGGAAAATAAGCTGACGCGTATTTTTTTCTCGTCAGGATTATGCCCCTTTCAAGAGTTATTGCCCTTTGAAATTTTTTAATAAAATCTTGTCAGCAAGATATCTCAAAAACTATTGGAGCTAGATGCTTGAAAGTTGTTGAGTATATTGGTGGTGATGAGTATATGAACTGGTTTACTTTTGACAAAATTCCGTAAAATACTTTGCAAGTTATGGCCCTTTCTCAATTTGGTAATTTGTGCCTATTGTAATGAATGCTAAATGTGATGCATAGCATAACTTTTGAACCGTGTATGCTAGGGTTTTGAAATTTCATATATGGGTTCCTCATGAAAAATTAGCTGACGCGTATTTTTTTTTTCTCGTCCGGATTATGCCCCTTTCAAGAGTTATTGCCCTTTGAAATTTTTTTAATAAAATCTTGTCAGCAAAATATCTCAAACACTATTGGAGCTAGAGCCTTGAAAGTTGTTGAGTATATTGGTGGTGATGAGTATATGAACTGATTAACTTTTGACAAAATTCAGTAAAATACTTTGCGAGTTATGGCCCTTTCTCAATTTGGTAATTTGTGCCCATTGTAATGAATGCTAAAAGTGATGCATTGCATAACTTTAGAACTGTGTATGCTATGGTTTTGAAATTTCATATATGCATTCCTAATGGAAAATAAGCTGATGCGTATTTTTTTTCTCATCCGGATTATGCCCCGTTTCAAGAGTTATTGCCCTTTGAATTTTTTTTAATAAAATCTTGTCAGCAAGATATCTTAAAAACTATTGGAGCTAGAGGCTTGAAAGTTGGACCATGAGTCATGTGCAAGACCAAGGTCCATACCTCCAATGTCAAGGTCATACCTAGAGGTCAAAGGTAAAAAAAAGGACAGTCAATAACTTCCTTATTCTTTGATGGATTATGAAATTACTTGGCAGAAATGTTAACCATCATGAGACGATGTGTTGTACCGCAAAGGTCAAGGCCATACTTAGAGGTCAAAGGTAAAAAAGTGCTTTTTTTGTTTACGGCCAATAACTTTTTTATTTTTCTATGAACATTTTTAAAGTTACTATGCAGAAATGTTCATCTTCATTAGATGATGTGTTGCGCACAAGACCCAGCTCAATACCTCCAATGTCAAGGTTATACTTAGCAGTCAAAAACGGGGGAGACATCTGTGTTTTTGTAGAAAAACAAATTCTAGCTTTTTGTTTGTTTTTTTATCATTAAAACACTACACCTATCAGTAATCTGTTGTATCATGTTATATCCCAACCTTGAAATGTATTTTAGACTTTGTTGCTCTCCTGTACATTAGTGCAGAAAGAGCCATGCACTGCCCTCCACTTTTGCCAATCGCAGTGACAGGGTCCACAAAAATTTGAGGTTTCACTTTTAATGGATTTGAAACATTCTTTTTAGCTCACCTGAGCACAAATTGCTCATGGTGAGATATTGTGATCAATGAATATCCGTCATCTGATTTGTTTTAAATGCAAACTCCTCCTAAACCCTCGGGCCACTTTGATTCAAACTTCACAGGAATGTTGCCTGGGTGACTCCCTACCAAAACAGCTAAAAACGTTCCTTTCCAATGAACAAGATGGCCACAAGAGCTAAAAATAGGAAAAGCTTTAAACACAACTCTTCCTGTACCCTTGGGCAAATTTCATTCAACTGCACAGAAATGTTGCTTAGGTGACCCTCTACCAAAATAACTAAAATGGTTCCGCTCCAAGGAGCAAAATGGCCACCAGAGCTAAATATAGAGAAACATCGTAAATTTGCTTCAAACATTAACGCCTCTTAAACCCTTTGGCCATTTTGATTCAGACTTCACAGAAATGTTGCTTAGGTGACTCCTTACCAGAATAGCTAAAATCGTTCCGCTCTGATGAACAAGATGGTCGCCAGAGCCAAAAATAGAAAAACTGTTTATACGATAACTCCTTCTGTACTCTTGGGCCAATTTCATTCAAACTTCATAGGAATGTTGCTTAGGTGACCCTCTACAAAAATAGCTAAAACCATTCTGCTCTGATGAGCAAAATGGCCACCAGAGCTAAAAATAGAAAAAAAAAACAACAACATAAATTTGCTTCAAACGCGAACTCCTCCTAAACCCTTCGGTATTTGATTCAAACTTCACAGGAATGTTGCCTAGGTGACTCCCTACCAAAATAGCTAAAATCATTCTGCTCTGACGAAAAAGATGGCCGCCAGAGCTAAAAATAGACAAAAATCTTTACAACAACTCCTGTACCCTTGGGCCAGTTTCATTCAATCTTCATAGGATTGTTGGTGAGGAGACCCTCTACCAAAATTGCTAAAAGCATTCTGCTCTGATTAGCAGCCATAGCTTAATATAGAAAAACATCCGAAATTTGCTTCAAACCCTTTGGCCAATTTTTAGGTCACGTGAGCCAAAGCCGCAGGGGGGGCTATTGGTTCGGTGGGGTCGTAGTCGTCCATCCATCCGTACGTATGTCTGTCCGTCCACAATACCTTTAAACAACATCTCCCCCTAAACCACTGAACAGATTTTGACCAAACGTGGCAGAAATGATCTTTGGGTGGTCCTCTCTCAAAGTTGTTTAAAGAAATCCATTCCATGCAGAACTCTGGTTGCCATGGCAACGAAAAGGGGACAATAGGAAAAACCTTCAAAAATCTTCTTGTCTGTAACTAGAAGGCCCAGGTCTTTGATATTTGGTATGAAGCTTCATCAAGTGGACCTCTACCAAGATTGTTCAAATTATAGCCCTGGGGCCAAAACTGCCCCCGCCCGAGGTCCGCCGGTTTCCCAAAGGCTTATATAGGGAAAAAGCTTTAACAATCTTCTAGTCTGAAACCAGAAGGCCCAGATCTTTGATATTTGGTATGAAGCTTCATCTAGTGGACCTCTACCAAGATTGTTCAAATTGTAGCCCCGGGGTCAAAACTGCCCCCGCACCGAGGCCCACCAGTTTTACATAGGCTTATATACGGAAAAAAAGCTTTAAAAATCTTCTTGTCTGAAACCAGAAGGCCCAGGTCTTTAATATTAGATATGTAGCTTCATCTAGTGGACCTATACCAAGATTGTTCAAATTATAGCCCTGGGGCGAAAAATGTCCCCGCGCCGGGGCCCATCGGTTTGAAATGGGATTATATAGGGAAAAAGCTTTAAAAATCTTCTTCTCTGAAACCAGAAGGCTGAGGTCTTTTATATTTGGTATGAAGCTTCATCTGATGGACCTCTACCTAGATTGTTCACATTACAGCCAGGGAGCCAAAAAAGGGCCCGCGCCGGGCCCACCGTTTTCACATTGGCTTATATATGGAAAAATTTAAAAAATCTTCTTGTATGAAACCAGAAGGCCCAGGTCCTTTATATTTGGTATGACGCTTCATCTAGTGGACCTCTACCAAGATTGTTCAAATTGTAGCCTCGGGGTCAAAACTGCCCCCGCACCGAGGCCCACCAGTTTTACATAGGCTTATATAGGGAAAAAGCTTTTAAAACCATCTTGTCTGAAACCAGAAGGCCCAGGTCTTTAATATTTGGTATGTAGCTTCATCTAGTGGACCTCTACTAATAATATTCAAATTATAGCCCTGGGGCCGAAAATGCTCCCGCCCCGGGGCCCACTAGTTTTACATAAGCTTATATAGGGAAAACCTTTAAAAATCTTCTTGTCTGAAACCAAAAGACCCAGGTCTTTGATGTTTGGTATGAAGTTTCATCTTGTTAACCTCTACCAAGATTGTTCAAATTATAGCCCTCGGGTTAAAAAATGCCCCTGCGCCGGGGCCCACCGGGTTTACATAGGCTTATATAAGGAAAAAGCTTTAAAAATCTTTTTGTCTGAAGCCAGAAGGTCCAGGTCTTTAATATTTGGTATGAAGTTTCATCTGGTGGACCTCTACCAAGATTGTTCAAATTAAAGCCCCCGGGTCAAAATGCCCCTGCGCCGGGGCCCACTGGTTTTGCATAGGCTTATATAAGGAAAATGCTTTAAAAATCTTCTGAAGTGAAACCAGAAGGCCCAGGTCTTTGATATTTGGTATGAAGCTTCAGCTAGTGGACCTCTACCAAGATTGCTCAAATTATAGCCCTGGGGCCAAAAATGTCCCCGCTCCGGGGCCCACTGGTTTTACATAGGCTTATATAGGGAAAACCTTTAAAAATCTTGTCGGAAACCAGAAGGCCCAGGTCTTTGATATTTGGTATGAAGTTTCATCTAGTGGACCTCTACCAAGATTGTTCAACTTATATCCCTGGGGCCAAAAATGGCGCCGTCCTGGGTTTTACATAGGCTAATATAGGGAATACATTGAAAAATATTCTTGTCAGAAACCCAATTTAAAGGCTTAGATCTTTGATATTTGGTATGAAGCTTCATCCAGGGACCTCTTCCAAGATTGTTCAAATTATAGATTAACGGCACAGTCAAGGGGTCCACCTGTTTGACATAGGCTTATGTGGAGCGCTGTCGTGCAGTGGTAAAGCAACGGATTTGAGATCGAGAGGTAGCTGGTTCGAACCTCGCCAGTGCCAAAGATTTTTTCCTTGAGCAAGAGATTTTATCCACATTGCTTAGTACTGGTTCCTACCCAGGAAAAAAGAGCCACATGGAAGATTAGTGCTAGTACTAAATGTGTTACCCTCTGAATAAGGTTGATTATTATTATTATTATTATACCCGCTTTTTCGAAGAAAAATCGGGTATATTGTTTTCGTACCACAGTTCGATCCGGCGTCAGTCCGTCTGTCCGTCCGTCTGTCCGTCTGTCCGTCTGTCTGTCCGTCCGTCACGTTTCTTGTAAATGGATCTCCTCTGCAACCACTGAAGTTACACTTTTACAACTTTGCATGTGGATAGTACATGGAATGTAGATGGCAGTGGGCAACTTTTTTGTGACCTTGACCTCAACATGACCCCAAGGTCAAAGGTCAAAAATTGTGATTTGCTATATCTCCTAAACTATTGGAGTTACACTTCTGAAACTTTGCTTATTGGATGGTCCTTGGAATATAGAATATGTCAGGCTACTTTTGGTGTGACCTTGACCCCAAGGTCAAAGGTCAAAAAGTATGATTTTGCCATATCTTCTAAACTATTAGAGTTACACTTCTGAAACTTTGGTTATTGGATGGCCCTTGGAATATAGAATAAATTTGGATACGTTTGGTGAGACCTTGACCTCAACATGACCCCAAGGTCAAAGGTCAACAATTATGATTTGCCATATCTCCTAAACTATTGGAGTTACACTTCTGAAACTTTGCTTATTGGATGGTCCTTGGAATATAGAATATGTTGGGCTACTTTTGGTGTGACCTCGACCCCAAGGTCAAAGGTCAAAAAGTATGACTTTGCCATATCTTCTAAACTATTGGAGTTACACTTCTGAAACTTGGTTATTGGATGGCTGTTGGAATATAGAAAAAATTGGGATACTTTAGGTGGACCCCAACATAACCCCAAGGTCAAAGGTCAAAAAGTATGACTTTGCCATATCTTCTAAACTATAAGAGTTACACTTCTGAAACTTTGCTTATCAGTTAGAATGCTCTTTGCAACTTTTTTTAACTTACATTTAGTTTTGGCTAGCTAATACATAGTCAATAGTGTTATTAATAGAAAAAGCGGGTATTTGCGATGGTATACCATCGACTGCAGATCTAGTTATTATTATTATTATTATTATTGTAGGAAAAACCTTTAAGAATCTTTTTCTTTGAAACCAGAGGCCAAGGCCTTTTATATTTTATATTAAGCTTTATTTAGTGGACCTCTACCAAGGTTGTTCAAATTATAGACCTGGGGCCAAAAATTGCCCCACCCCGGGACCCACGTATAAACCTCTTAGCTCAGGTGAGCATTCAAACTTCACAGGAATGTTATGCAGGTGGCTCCCTACTGAAATAGCTAAATCGTTCCGCTCTGACAAACAAGATGGCCCCCAGATTAAAAAATAGATTGGCCAGTTCCATTCAAACTTCATAGGAATGTTGCTTAGAGACCCTCTACCAAAATAGCTAAAATCGTTTCACTCAGATGAACAAGACAGAAAAACATCGTAAATTTGCATCAAACGCCATCTCATCCTAAATCCATGGGCCAATTGGATTCAAACTTCACAGGAATGTTGCCTAGGTGACTCCCTACCAAAATAGCTAAAATCATTCCGCTCATATGAACGAGACGGCCGCCAGAGTTAAACATAGAAAAAACGACAACTGCTCCTGGACCCTTGGGCCAATTTCATACAACCTTCGTGGGAATGTTGCATAGATGACCCTCTACCAAAATAGCTGAAATCATCACGCTCTGATGAACAAAATGGCATTCAGAGCTAAAAATAAAAAAAAAAAAACATTGTAAATTTGCTTCAAACGCGAACTCCTACAAAAACCTTGGGCCAATTCGATTCAAACTTTACAGGAATGTTGCCTTGGTGACTCCCTGCCAAAGTAGCTTAAATCCTTCCGGTCTGTTGAACAAGATGGCCACCAGAGCCAAAAATAGAATGTACTTGAGACAGTGACACTCAGGTGTGCGAATCAGGGTCCTTTGGCTATTGTTTAATCTATACATAGACGAGTATTTAGTAAATTCCTGCCATAGCTCTGGGTAAAGAATCCCTTACCTCACTAACTTCTCATAGTGATTTTGAGGTTAATGTCAAGGACATAGACATTTTGTGTTTTAAAGGCACGGGTGTTTTGGTTTTTAAAAACCCAGTCAGCAATTGAGGTTAAAGTCATAGACATAGACATTTCGTGTTTTAACGGCAAGAGTGGTTTGGTATTTGAAAGTCCAGACAGCAATACAGTAAAATTCCGATGGCTCGAACATCGATGGCTCGTTTACCATGGCTGAGTCGAACCCATTATTGAGCCCCTAGAGAAATCCTGTACGTAAGAAATTGTGGGATATTTTAAGAGACTTTCACTTTTTACTTGCAAATGTATGCTGTGTGTACTCATTAGAATCGCCTCGATGAGGCGATTCTAATGAGTACACACAGCATACATTTTCATTATAGAACACCAAAAAGATGTAAAAAAGGATCTCCTTATGCCTCCTGGCAGTAACTCTCAGTGGCTCGAACTATCCCTGTCTCAGACAGATTTTCGAGGTCCAAAGGTGTTCGAGCCATTGAAGTTCTACTGTATTTTGGCCATATCAAGCTTGTCAGTTTACACAACCACCCTTTTCCTTTGCAAGCTTATACGAGCCCTGCCAAGCGAATTTGTGTCTTTGAGCATTCCGTCATGACAAATTTTAACTGCGCATGCCCAGCCATTCAGAGGGGCCAGGGATATGGCTTTTTGTGTGAAGGTTCCTCTTGATTCACTGCTTGTACTAGCTAGCAGCGAAGTTTCTGGCGAGACTGCGCAGATGCGCAGGCTCGCCTGAACCATCGCTGCTCGCATAGGTGATAAGTACCAAAATCGCTTGACAAGGCCCAATTGCAATAGTGGATAACCAACACAGAGCACATTCTTTCATTAGAAATGGACAACTGCGATCTTGGATCAGCGGACTGGAGATAATGGTTGTAGAAAAGATTCTATGATCAGTCTCAATGCCGGTGAGGCAGCAGGGTTCTAGAAACTAAAAAACTCCCAACCAGTCCAGTTTATGCTGAATGATTCTGATATACAGTCAAACTTAATGGCTTGAACACCTTGGGACAACCAATAATGTCGCTTGTATTTAGTGGACAACACCATGTCATAACAAGAATTCCGCCGAAGGCTATGTCGCGTCTGTGGGGGCGCAAAGCCACCCAACCATGATATGTAGGTAGTCAAGGTCAAATATAGATGCTTGCATAAACGTTTCCATTCTTAAATGCAAGCTTGTACTATGTATCATTAATGAAGCTCTAATAATTCTTGAGAAATGAACTTAACCAATACGGTGAACGCTAGGGTGGTCGCAACATTTTACAAAGTCAGTGAACCATGAAATTAAGGTCAAGGGCAAATATGGATGCTTGCATTTGAATTGCCATCCCCAGAGTCAAGTATGTACCAAATATCATTAATGAAGCTCTTGAGAAATAAACTTGGCCATTAGGGTGAACGCTAGGGTGGTCGCAATATTTTACAAAGTCAGTGAACCATGAAATGTAGGTCAAGATCAAATATGGATGCTTGCATGCAAGTTGCCATCCCCAGACGCAAGTTTGTACCAAGTATTAATGAAGCTCTTATAGTTCTTGAGAAATGAACTTGACCATAAGGGTGAACGCTAGGGTGGTCGTAATATTTTACAAAGTCAGTGAACCATGAAATGTAGGTCAAGGTCAAATATGGATGCTTGCATGTAAGTTGCCATCCCCAGACACAAGTTTGTACCAAGTATCATTAATGAAGCTCTTATAGTTCTTGAGAAATAAACTTGACCATTAGGGTGAACGCTAGGGTGGTCGCAAATGTTGACGCCTTGACAAACGGACGGACGAACGAACGAACGGACGGAAAACCGGGCGCCTATATCGAGCCATGCTAATAGCAGACGGGACAAAAATCATATAACCACACTATGTAATAACACATGACTACTGGTGTGAAAACTCCTGATGCACTCCTTTTCAACCCGGTTTTCTTTTGAAATTCTTCGGCTATAAATATGTTCTATAAAAGGGTAATCCTTTGGAAGCAAGGAATACACCACAGAACTAGAACATATGAAGTGTACATTTTTTACTGGACCTGACTCGCTAGTTTCGGCCATTTAGGCCTCATCAGTGACCCTCAAATATTTTCAAAATTCCAGATGGAATCAATGATCCCAAAGGACAAGAAAATATAAACTACACTATGATGTAGGGCAGGCTGACGTTTTACGGCCGCCACACATTCCCAGACACACGCTGTAGTGACGTTAAATATGTTCTATAAAGCCTGGTTTAAAATTGTTTATGATTAAAAAAAATCTTACACTTGTTCATTTTATATGACATTTATGAAACTCGCCAAAGGCTCGTTTCATAAATTTCATATGAAATGACCATTAGTGTAAGATCCTGTATATTCGAAACCTGGGTAGTTCGAGCCTCTGAACGTTAATCATATCTCAAGACCAGGAAGGTATTGGGGATGACTTCAGAATTATTCAATACCTTTTCGAACTTCTGTTTAAAAGGTGTGTTTAACGTACGCATCAGAATTGTCTCAAGAGGTTATATTGTTGTATTGAAATTGTAAAAAGACACAGTCCTGAGTCCAAGTTCAGGCATTTGTCCAGCCCACACTTAGATACAGCAGTCAACTGCAGTGCTGTGAGTGCTTTGATTTTAGCAAGCATAATCTGTTGACGCTTTCAATGGAAAGAAAAGTGAACATTTGCTTAATCTCATGTTTAGAAACTTTTTCAACTCATTATGTACTGAATGGAATCTTCTGCTGTTTATAAAGCAGGAGACTATACTGAAATTCAGGCATGTCATGTTTTTGAAAGAAACAAGATGTGTTTTTGAAATACTTATGCCCCCGGACAGCGCATGTTAAATATGAAAGCAGTATCACTAAGCAGTCGAAAGGTATGGCCAATGTTGAAGTCTTAAAAAAGTAGGTCAAGGTCAAAAGGTCAAAAATTATGGGATCGTTGGAAAGGTCATGTGACATAGAATACACATGTGAAATATGAAAGCCCTATCACTTAACAATCGAACCTTATGGCCAATGTTAAAGTTTAAAAAAATAGGTCAAACGTCAAGGTCAAGGTTACGAGGTCAAAATTATGGTACCACTAGAAAGGTCTTGTGAAAAAGAATGCACATGTGAAATATGAAAGCCCTATCACTTACCAAAAGAAAGTTATGGACTATGTTAAAGTTTTTAAAAAGTAGGTCAAACGTCAAGGTCAAGGTCACGAGGTAAAAATTATGGTACCATTAGAAAGGTCTTGGGACAAGGAATGCAAATATGAAATATAAAAGCCATGTCACTAACCAATCGAAAGTTATGGCCAATGTTAAAGTTATTAAAAAAGTAGGTCAAATGTCAAGGTCAAGATCACGAGGTCATAAATTATGGTACCACTAGAAAGGTCTTGTGACAAGGAATTAACATGTGAAATATGAAAGCCCTATCACATTTCAATCGAATGTTATGGCCAATGTTAAAGTTTAAAAAAAAAACGTAGGTCAAAGGTCAAGGTCACGAGATCAAAAATTACGGTACCACTGAAAGGCCTTGTGATAAGGTATACACCTGTGAAATATGAAAGCTCTATCACCATTTAAAAGTTACGCCCAATGTTAAGGTTTTGTGGACAGACAAACAGACAGACCAAAAACTATATGCCCCCCGAATCTCGATTCCGGGGGCATAAAAGTAATTTTCAGAAATACAGATAGAACTGGCAGAACGTTTTGCAAATGGTGAAGGCATGCCTTATTCATTGCAGTGTGTACGTGAAGTCACTCCTCAGCTGACAGCAATTTTAATGAAGTATGTTTGGGTAGGACAGAATTTGCCAGCAGCACTAAAATATAAAGTTTGCAAGGCATTGCTTTATATGCATATGTATGTATAAGGAAAACGGTAACAAATATTTGTAGGAGAAAATGTTTAATTTGAGCGCAAAACAAATATCACAGCTGCCCCCGCCCATCGGCGCTTGAAGAAATAGATGTACTGCATGATGCGTCCAAGCAGAGCTGAAACTGGCGGCATACGAGTACTGGTAAACCGCTTAGAGTTTCTAAGCCTGCCCAGGCAAAACGGTGGGAGTAGGACCGTTCATGCTTATAAACCCTATTGGTTTCATTTGGCGGCAGGGCTTGAGATGCCATTTCATCTCAATGTCGGGTAAAATTCCCAACAAATTGGAAGCAACGTCTCCAAAATTACCTATACAGTGTTGACGGGGGCGTTAAACTTCTAGTCAAACAAACAAACAAACAGTAACAAATATTTGTATGAGAAAATGTTTAATTTGAGCACAAAACAATTATCACAGTTTCTTGTATAATGACACAGATATAACAATGGATCTGCAGAAAAATTATCACATTACATAAACAAGGTCTGCTTAATGCATACTCCACCTAACTACTTTCATATAGATGTTTACAAGGGACAGCTCAGTTGTCTTACGTTTCTATCCACCACGTTTCTAGCAGGAAGAAAATTTACACTATACTAACCCATTGCATGCGGGAAACCCCTAAAAGGGTTAGGGGTACCTTGGCAAACAGTGAAGGCCCAGATCAAACGCCGCAGAATGCGGCGTCTGATCAGGACCTGCACTATTTGCTAACAGAATTTTCCGTAAAAAAGAAAGTAAAAACAAAAAATAGTCCTGACACCCCTTATATGACAAATGGACCTGTCCAACATAATGCAATGGAAGAGTCCACTAGTCCTCAATGGGTAAAATTCCATTTTAGAGCCCTAAGAGGAAAACGTTTTTTTGCATAATAACAGATGAGATATCCAACACTTGCACGGAATATGGAAATTCATATCTGAGCTTTGTCATATCACCTTGCTTAAACAAAATAGAAGTGAAGGCAATGATCAGGAATCGATACAATTAACCAACAGCTCCCAGCAGTCACACCAAAGGGAAAGAAACACAAACATGAAATAACTAGGCCCTAATGGAAACATGAATAAGTCAGTTACTTTTCCATAAAATGGTCAACAACAAAAAAAGCGGTACACACACTCAAAGAGAGACCATAATAAACCACAGACACAATACTGTCAATTAATTTTACCTCTTTGGTGAGACCCAGGGACTAGTTTTACAGTGTTCCTGGTGAATGTCATTTCACGCTTCACCAGCAGTTATAATTATGTTTTATAAAAAGTCAGTCTTTTAGTAAGCAGGGAATACGCCATAGAACTGAAAATTCCGAAGTGTCCAATTTTTTTTTTCAGCCCAGACTAGCTAGTTTCGGCCAATTAGGCCTCACCAGTGTCCTCAGATATTTTCAAAAATTCACGATGGAATCAAAAATAAAATATCATCTACACTATGATGAAGGGCAGGGATTGTTTGTTTGTGGTTTAGCGTCCCCGTCAACACTGTAAAGGTCATTTTGGAGACGTTGCTTCCAATTTTGTGGGACTTTTACCCGACATTGAGATGAAATGACATCTCAAGCCCTGTCGCCCAATGAAACCAATAGGGTTTATTAGCATGGACTGTCCGCCTCGCACCGCGGTTCCTGGACAGGCTTAGATCCTCTAAGCGGCTTACCAGTACTAGTGTGCGGGCCGGATTCAGTAAGGGCAGGGAGATTTTACGACCGCCACAAGTTCCATTTACACGAGCTGTAGTGAGATTAAATATGCCCTATCAATTCTAATTTTGACAATTAAACTGCAGTTGAAAAGTGGTCATTTTACACAGGTATAAACGCACTGAAAACTCAACACAGTTTGCATTTGTTCTCTGTTCCCTTTCAGTTAATTTAACTTATTTTCACAGTGCTATTTATAGCAAATCGGCAAAGTTATATTTCTCTTGACAAACAAAAACTAACCCACACGCACAGTGACCAGATTCACCAAAAGATATACACTTGAAAATAATGAATAAATTATAAAAGTTGTCAAGTGCAAGAAAAAGAACCATTTATTTGTATGGCGTCAATTTCATCTTGAATATACAAAAATGTGAGAGTTAACCCTTGTCCTGCTGAATCCGGATGTGTCCTAGCTTTAAAACAATGAAGATTCAGATAAGATGGCCATCTGATCAGGATCTTCATTGTTTGGCATTCAGTTTATGAATTTATCGCAATAATTTGCATCAAGTAATCTGATTGGTTGATAATGGTAAGTGGGTGTGGCATGTTTAAATATTCAGCAGATCAAGGCTTAATGAGACAAAGAGGACACCAAATACTTCAGACTGCGGAGGGCTGTACATGGTAATATGAATGTCATGAGCTTTAAGGTACATGTAAGCTGAATAAAAATGTGCAAAAGATTATTCCAACGCATCTGTAGCAACATAGGCTGGTCATTATCAGGCCAACAGAATGTCACCGTCCAGTTAGTAGTTTCATTTCAGCTAACTGTGACATAGTTTGGGGAAGTTTTGCTAATATTATTGTAAAATGTTACACTATATATACTAGTTTAAGATTTTCACAAACCAAAGCTACACTTGATCATTTCTCCATACTGCTGTGTCGCGGTCAGCGGGAACTTGTTTAAATAACCGCCCTTAAACCGGCAATGCGCTAGAACATTTTATTATTGATTGATGATAAACAGCTTGTGTATCTCAAACATCTGATTGACAATGGAATGATAACGTCAAACGAAAGTGCTAAAGAAACGGGATACATGTATGAATGTGTGTGGAACCATGGAAAATCATTTTAGATACGGGTATAAGTGGTACAGAACTCATCTCTGGCTAATCCATTTTCACGGGCAAATGACCGGAAATACAATTTAGGGACCACTAACCTGTTAATCAAATCTATTTCGAGTTTTGTTGACAGATTCTATTTTCTCTGACATGATAATATTAATCTACTCGAACCACATGCACAAATCTTTCATTCCTTTTAACTAAAGTCTTACTCGTTTGTTCTTGAAAACATTCTTGCTTGGAAATAATATCAAAAGCGTCAATGGTATATATACATCATTAACTATCGTAGCCATACTATTAACATTGCACAATTATACGTTCATGCCAAAATTTCGTAGTTTCTCAGTTTTCGACCACTAGCCAAATATGATTATTAATAAATACAACAATTTACCATATGCTTTTGTACTGCAGGAATGCATGCATACACAATTTCGAATCTTTTAAAATACCTGTTACTTACATGTACATGTGATTCACAAGGAGGTTTGTCATTTACTTTCATTCTTACATGCATTTTTGGTCATACAGAAATTTTGACCATACAAGACACTTTCGATTTATTTTTCAATTACATGTATTAAATTTAGCCGAAACGACAAACTGAGTGTTTTATCAAACTTTCTTGGCCATGGATTATTATGCTCATTATAAAAAATACATATTGCTAATGTAGCGTCTTTGCTTAAAGACCATTACACTTCCCGATCCAAAGTCTACTGATGTCTGCTCGGTTAAGACAGTAAAACCTGATGGGGCACAGTTACAAAGCATCACAAACCATTATGAGAACACGCCTATATAATTTTGACCCCCTCATACCCCACTTTTATATAGAAAAACTGGAGTTTAAGGGAGTATGCATTATATTTCTTATTTCTCAAAAACATAGATTGTGGGTACTCGATAGAACCGCCTCGTCGAGGCGGTTCTACCGAGTCCCCGCAATCTATGTTTTGAGCAGAAATAAGAAAAACATCACAATTTTTCATCTTAAAATTTCAATTTTTTTGGCCAAAAACTGGCAATGTATTTGTATAGGCGTGTTTTCGTATTGTAAGCCTTTGTTTTCATTTTCTCAAAAGGGGATTTTCTTTTTCTTTGAGGCTGCAGCGGCTGGTTTGTTTTTGTTTCCACCACTTTTCTGAAATGGAATAGAAAATGTTTCAAACAACACTTTAGGGAAAGATTGTTTGACTGTGTTTGGGTTTCACGACACGTTAACTATTGTAGGTCATTTTGTGTCGTCTTCAGGGAGGGAAAGTAGGACGTTTTTGGGTTTTTGAAAATTAGAAGGGAAGGCAA
The DNA here is from genome assembly GCA_963580285.1 of Lucinisca nassula. NCBI lineage: Eukaryota > Metazoa > Mollusca > Bivalvia > Lucinida > Lucinidae > Lucinisca > Lucinisca nassula. The sequence goes on along the minus strand of OY757024.1, from coordinate 1,595,060 downwards.
TGATCAAGAATTAATACAATTACCTTAAGGAGAATGGGAACACCTTCAGATGTACTTTTGTCTCCCATGTCAACAAAGGTAGACCCCTTTTTCAGTGGGACAAGGCTTGTAATATTGGGGCTTGAAGAAATAGATGGGCAGCATGTTGCTTCCTCGCAGAGCTGAAATCGACCGCTATCGAGTACTGGTAAACCATTTAGAGGATCTAAGCCTGCCCAGACAGAGCGGTGTGAGTCGAACCGTCCATGCTTATAAACCCTATTGGTTCCTTTGGGCGACAGGGATTGAGATGTCATTTCATCTCAATGTCGGCTTAAAGTCCCACAAAATTGGAAGCATCGTCTCCAAAATGACCTAAACAGTGTTGGCGTTAAACCTTATAACAAACGAACAGGTTATGGTTTTGTTTGCTTTGTTTGATTTGAGGTTTAACATCCCCGTCAACACTGTAAAGGTCATTTTGGAGACGTTGCTTCCAATTTTGTGGGACTTTTACCCGACATTGATATGAAATGACATCTCAAGTCCTGCTGCCCAATGAAACCAATAGGAATTATAAGAATGGACGGGCCGACTCGCACCGCTTTGCCTGGGCAGGCTTAGATCCTCTAAGCTGTTTACCAGTACTTGTGTGGAGGTCGGTTTCAGCTCTGCGTGGAAGCATCATACAGCCCATAAATTACTCCAAGCCCCGAAGGGCGGGGGCCGAAATAGGTTATGGTAAAAAAATCAAAACATGGTTGTCAAGATTACACAGTTACTAATTGACAGGAAATTGCACTTTCATGTCGATACATGTCATGTCATTTAATGTCATGTCGGAAGGAAATACGTTAAATTTAAGATTGAGTTATCTTGGCTTGTAAGAGATGTGATTTTCAAACGAGAAAATATCCTCGTGGAACCTATTTGTCTCTAAATCGGAAGTGCGGTGGTCGTAAAAATGTGTACCTTCCCTTCATCATACTATAGTGAAGATTATATTTTCTAGTCCTTTGTGATTATTGGTTCCATTGTGGAATTTCAAAATTTTTTGAGGTCAGGGATTGTCTAATTGGCCGAAAAGCCCCCGGCCATCGGGGCATGAAGAAATAGATGGGCTGCATGATGGTTCCACGCAGAGCTGCAACCGATCGCACACGAGTGCTGGTAAACCGCTTGGAGGATCTAAGCTTGCCCAGGTCGGACCATCCAAGCTTATAAACCCTATTGGTTTCAATGGGCGAGAAGGCTTGAGCTGTCATTTCACCGCATTGTCGGATAAAAGTCCCACAAAATTGGAAGCGACGTCTCCGAAATGACCTATACAGTGTTGACGGGGACGTTAAACCTCAAATCAACAAACAAAATATCGGGTACAACGCCATGACGTTGCATCAGGTGCAACGTTGCACTGACATTGATTTGAAGTTGTCCTAGCGACATGTGCCGGCTGGGAAATACTTACTGGTCTGAGTATGTCTGGAATAGACACGATATCTCGTCCTGTCTTCAGTGTAAGCTCAACATGGACGGAGTAAGGGTTATATGTACCAAACACAGGCCACAAGGGTTCAGTAGTGTCAATGTTTGAGAAAGTATATAGGATTTTCCTGAAAAACAAAAGAACTCTCTAATTTGATGGCCTCCATGTCCTAGTGGTTAAGAGCTCTCACATGTTAAATTAAATCTTGTCAGCTGGTTCAATCAAATCTTGCTTGAGTTACAACTGAGAAGCCAAGTTTTTCTATGAAAGTTCTGGGAGCAGTTGTCCAAAGCCTCTTCGCAATGAAGGCCCCCGCCCATCGGGGCTTGAAGCAATAGATAGCCTGCATGATGCTTCCATGCAGAGCTGAAACCGACGTGCACACGAGTACTGGTAAACTGCTTAGAGGATCTAAGCCTGCCAAGGCAAAGCGGTGTGAGTCGACCCGTCCATGCTTATAAATCATATTGGTTTCATTGGTCGGCAGGGATTGGGATGTCATTTCATCTCAATGTCAGGTAAAAGTCCCACAAAATGGGAAGCAACGTCTCCAAAAATGACCTTTACAGTGTTGACGGGGACGTTAAACCTCAAATCAAACAAACAAAACTCCTCGCAATGATCCCTGTGATTAGCTCTTGCATCTCGCATTTCATCACAGAAACACGCCTATATAATTCTGATCCCCTTGAACCTCACTTTTATATAGTACACCCTGGGTTACAGGTGAAAACCTTATTTTTCTTCTTTCTGTTTTAAAATATAGATTGTGGGTACACGATAGACCCTTTAAAATATAGATTCTGGAGTCTTACTGAATATAACTCGTCATCTGATTGGATAATGGATATCGTCAGAAATGTGTTCCGGTATGACGTTATCGCATATGGCTGATAGCTGGTGGTTCTTATAAGTTAAGGCAAAAAATAAATAAATAAATAATAATAATAATAATAATTAAATAAACCTTACAAATGAATAAGTGCGTTTGAATGGGAACAACTGCTTTAAGAATTGCCATTCGGGGCGGTAACACGTCGATTTAAAAGTTTATACAGAATTTCCGACCGTGGAATCGACGATTTGTTTGTTTGTTTGATTTGTGGTTTAACGTTCTCGTCAACACTGTAAAGGTCATTTTGGAGACGCTGCTTCAAATTTTGTGGGACTTTTACCCGACACTGAGATGAAATGTCATCTCAATCCCTGTCGCCCAATGAAACAACTAGGGTTTATAATTTATAAGCATGGGCGGTCTCACTCACACCGTTTTGCCTGGGCAGGCTCATCGGAGTCTAACTGTTGGTTTTCTTTTGCTCCAGCATTTCAGTGGTTTCTCGCTGTCGAGTCCTCACCGTTGTCTCACCTCTGTGGTTCTTTGATTTTTGTGTTCACGGAGATGTTGCACTGATGAGTTAGGAGGCCTTCATGCGGACTGAACAAATTATTTGTCTAAATCGCGACGGTAGTAAGGGCGAGGATTGTGGCCACGTAAAATCGATTTAAGCCCCCCAGTGGAAATCTTCCACTGACCGTTCCAAGGCGGCTCTTCTGTGGCGATTTATTTATGTTGTTGTTTGTTACTTACTGTGTGTATCACTTGTGTCTTTTGTTTTTGGATGACCATATGGCCATTTTGTGGGAAAGTAACTGTCCTTATGGCCTTCCTTTGTTTAGGTTTCCATTATGGTCTGGTCGCTTAATGTTTGTATTTCTTTCCCTTTGGTGTCTTTTATGGGTGGAGTAAGTTAATTGTATCAATTCCTGATCTTTGTTTTACTTCTACTTTAGATCCTCTAAGCGATTTACCAGTACTCGTGTGCGGTCGGCTTCAGATCTGCGTGGAAGCATCATGCAGCCCATCTATTTCTTCAAGCCCCGATGGGCGGCGCCGAAACTGATGATTTATCTCCCCGAATGACTATTTTGAAATCAGTTATCTCCTCATTAACTAACTACTTCATTAGCTTTAACAACTGATTACACAGAGGATCTTACATGAGTGTTCACATATTATTGAATTTATTAAACTCGTTGAGGAAAAGGGATAAAATGCGAGGCTATGCCGAGCATCATTTATCCCTTTTCTTCAACGAAATTAATAAATTCAATAATTCAAAGCCTCGCATTTTATCCCTTTTCCTCAACGAGTTTAATAAATTCAATAATACATGAGCACGAATGCAAGATTCTATTTATCATATGACATTCAAAAAGCCTTTTATCACGATTGTTTCACAAAAATGTCAATATTCCGCCGTTAGTAAACGTGACGTCATTAAGGACGTCGTTCATGTAACGTTACGGGTCGTATCTAGCTAATTTGCATTTTTAATCCACTAGTGGATTATCGAAAATATTATATGGCGTTGTTACACTCTCAGACGCGACGTCATATGATAAAGATGATTTTTAGTACTTACATGAATGTTTATAATAATATTATTGAATTTATTAAGCGAGTTGAGAAAAGGGATAAATTGCGAGGCTTCGCCGAACATTTTATGCCTTTTTCTCAGCGAGTTTAATAAATTTAATAATACATGAACACAAATGGAAGATTGTATTTATCATTTGACATTTAAAACGCATTTTATTCATGATTGTTTTTTTACAAAAATGTCAATATTCCACCATAAGTTAACGCAACGTCATTAAGGACGTCGAACGTGCCACGTTACTAGGCGTATCTAACTAGTTTACATATTTATTCCACTAGTGGAATACCGAATTTAATACATGTCATTATTACATCCTCAGACGCGACGTAATATGATAAATCCAAGTATACGGGTTTCTTCTAACTTTCTAATGGTCACTAGGGAAATTATATTGAAGAGAATCGCGGTTCCTTTGAAATATGAACAACATTTTGTCCCAGTAGTTAACTTAGTTTTTTGTTCTGTCAATCCAACTCATTTTAATTGTGCTTAAATCAAACTTTTGAACAACAACGGGTCACGAGGAAAGAACGTGAACCCCCAAGTTTCATGTTAAATAATCTCGTGATCCAATAGTTTTTATATACTTAAAAAAAAAACAAAAAACGCTAAATAAATTGCATGTACTTTTATTATCTTTTTCTAGCCGTTATTGGCACAAAACCTGGTAGTGGGACTAAAACTGAAACAAGAAAACTGCACACAGATTTCGTATTAATAGCCGCAAGAACCACGGCCCATCCTGTTGTCACAGAATGATCATTGTGACGTCTCGTGAAAACCCAAGCATGGACATGACGTTAATGTGACATCGGATCGACGTGCATGTAACGTGATGATATTGCTGTAACGTCACATCAAAGTCGATGCAACGTCATACCGTTTGTGCAACTTTACATATACGTCGGTGCAACGTCACGACGTTGCACCGACGTTGAATTGACGTTGCCCTAGCGACTTGTGCCTGCTGAGACTGCATCCATCCGTCGCGACTGAGAGTGTTATAACGTCATGTAATATATTTGAATTAGTAAGATACATCCCGTAACGTTACACGACGTCCTTAACGACGTCGCGTTTACTAATGGCGGAATAGTGACATTTTATAAACCATCCGTGAATTAATCTTGCATTCGGGTTGATGTATTATTTAAATTATTAAAATCATTGAGGAAAAGGGATAAAATGCTCAGCGAAGCCTCGATTTTATCCTTTTTCCTCAACTCGTTTAATATATTCAATAATACATGAACACTCATGTTAGATCCTCTATTAAGTATACGTTTTTTTCTGTACAATGTATTAAGAATGTTAATATAATATATATAAAAGAAGAAGCACAAGTACCTTGCATTAACATCTAACACTGTCCACTCCCTCTTCGTAGTATCCAATAAGAATCCATAAGTGGCGTGGTAGTTTGAACCTGCTGTGTCACTGGTGATCGGGTTGTGCAACATGAGCATCCTCTTGTGACGGAACTTATGACAAACCTGTCAACACAGTGATATGAAATATGTAATACTATACTTGGAATAATTAATATAATGTTATTAATCAAGTAATTTGAAATTGGCCCAGTTGCAGGCCCGAGGTCTGCTGTATTGGCACGAGGCCGAAGGCCGAGGCCAATACAGCTGATCGAGGACCTGTAACTGGGACAAAACGAAATAACTTGATTAATGACAATTTCATTTATTAACACCATTAAAACATGATTTGCCCCAACCCATCGGGGCTTGAAGAAATAGATGGGCTGCATGATGCTCCCACGCAGAGCTGAAACCGACCGTACATAAGTACTGGTAAGACGCTTTAGAGATCTAAGCCCGACCAGGCAAATCGGTGCGAGTCAGACCATCCATGCTTATAAACCATATTGGTTTCATTGGGCGACAGGGCTTGAGATGTCATTTCATCTCAATGTCGGGTATAAGACCCATAAAATTGGAAGCAACGCCTCAAAAATGACCTTTACAGTGTTGACGGGGACGTTAAAGCTCAGATCAAGCAAATAAAATTGGAAGCCAAATCTCACACAGTCTACGCTATGTTCATACGACATGTTTCCGTGTTGACAAGACCTGCCCGCAATAGAGCATTTCAAAAAAAGCCAATAACCACTTTTGCTCTAAAGCACTAACTAAAGAAGCTTCGCATACGTGAAAGCACTGAAGGGGATGAGGACGCGGTTATTTTTGGACTATAAGTCCTATGTCTTGTAAACTGGAAATGAACAAAGTATCGTGGTTTTATGTGAACGCATACAACCACGCCATAATTCTGTCAGTGCTTTAAATAAGCCCAGTTCATGCTTCACCAACAGTACCAAATATTCCTGTTTCTGAAACAGAAATAAAGAAAAGCGTGTCCCCGTCGACACTGTAAAGGTCATTTTGGAGACGTTGCTTCCGATTTTGTGGGACTTTTACCCGACATTGAGATGAAATGACATCTCAAGCCCTGTAACCCAATGAAACCAATAGGGTTCATAAGCATGGACGGTCCGACTCGCACCGCTTTGCCTGGGCATGCTTAGATCCTCTAAGCGGTTTACCAGTACTCGCGTGCGGTCGATTTCAGCTCTGCGTGGAAGCATCATGCAGCCCATCTATTTCTTCAGGCCCCGATGAGCTGGGGCCGATATGGCACAGTAATATACAGCAGTTTTACAGAGGGTCACATGTTAATATTCAAAAGTGAATAAATTGTGTTAATGAACTGAAACAGAAATAGACCAGCTTACTATAACATAGTCATGTTATGCACATGATATTTTGCATAGGCATGTTATCATGTGTATGACTGGAATATTGTTGAAGGTGTGTAAGAATGATGATATGACTGAATGAGTGTTGAAAAGGCAGTAAGCTTCTGTCTCAGTACTGTTATGAAAATATTAAGCTTCAATTCTTATTATGAAACTGCTTCATTTTAAAACTTTGAAACATCAATTATATAACTTTGTATAAAATGCAGAGATGCACTTGAATTGCACATACATGTACCTGGCAGCCATTCAGATCATAACTTGATTATGAGCCAGCTTAATTTCGTAATATCATATGACTGACATTTCCTTTTAAAGGTGTTCATGTGAAGTACTTTCAAAACCTGATGAAACTGCATTTTAAAGATCATATTATTAGTGCAGTCATCAAAATCATGACAGATAGCTTATAGTTAGAAGAGATTTTGGCAAGAGTTGTGATAACAAGAATGATGCAATGAGAGAGGGATATTGCGTGAGATTTTTGTAGTGATTATAAATACTGGGGTTTCTGACCAAGACTTCAGATGTCTACTTGATCAGCTTGCAGACCGTTAGTCTGGTTTAGGAGTTGTGCACTCGTATGAGGTGCCTGCCTAATAAAGCTGCTGAAACTCTCAATATGACTTTAGTTATATTTTATAATTAAGAAACACTATACGATCACAGTCAAAGGTGTATAGCTACGCTATATATCTTGCTTTGTTGCCGTGCTACGGATAAATTAAAAAGGGAACCTTACGACAGAAACAGAAGAATGGACACCAAGGTAGGTGACGTTTACTTTTACTTTTTCTGGTTATGTTTGTTGATTGTTCTGTCACCAATTATCATTCAAAATTATGGAGGCAAATTAATCTAAAACGAAAGCTAAAATGTAGGCCAATGTTAATTTTAGATTAATTTATTTATTTATTTATTTTATTCATTTTTTTTCTTTTCAATATGGCTCAACAAGAACAAGCCCAAGCACAGGCTCAGCATCAACAACAGCTTGATCCTGCTGCACAGGCTTTCGTAAATATACAATTAGAACTTGCCAATGTATCACAGGCACTAACAACTCAAGGGGCCTCAACAAGCGTGATCAAGTTTGATGGCAACTCTAAAAACTTTAGGGAATGGATAAAATCCATTGAAAAATATTCAATTCTTGCTGATATACCTGAGGCAAGAAAGAAGTTGATTGCATATCAATCTTCTGGGGGAGCAGTTAGTGGTTTTATACAGAGGTATATGGCGGCTAACCCAGACAGTAATTGGCAACAGCTTAAGGAACAATTAGCTGTCCGTTTCAGTGATGTTACGGATAGGCAAATGGCGCTGTCATTGTTGCGCAGCGTGAAACAAAAAGTAGGGGAAAACATACAGCTTTTCGCTGAAAGAATTCTTTCTTTAGCGGAAGAAGCCTACCAAAACCAAGGAGGCGATGCTGTAGAACGTCAACTTATTGACATCTTTGTTGATGGGTTGACCCAAGACAACTTGAAATTAAAAATACTTAGAGATCAGCCAGATACATTACAGGGGGCTATTGCAATCGCCACTAATGAGCAGAATCTTAGGACTAGGGTTCAAATGTCGCATACATTTCACCCACAAAGAAAAGAAGCACCTATGGATGTTGACCACTCTAGAGGTCAACGGTTTAAATTTAGAAAATTTAATAGGGTTAATAGCACACAGCAAAATAGAAACCCTAGGGTAAGGTGCTGGAATTGTGGTCAAGAGAGTCACATTTCCAGAGATTGCAAAAACAAAGCACATCAAAGTAGACCACCTATGGGTCATGGAAGACCTAGACATCAGAATAGTGTACAAAATGTAGTACCTGGTCAGGAAAACTGGGACACTCATTGCATACAGGGGTCGATGTAATGAGTAAAGAAAACAATAGACATTTACCTCATCAAAAGTTTAAGATCAATGTTTCAGGCAGTCCAAACTCTTGTTTAGTTAAAATAGGTAAACAAAGGTTTAGAACTCTTGTAGACACTGGAGCTGAATGTTCATTAATGCACCGTAGAATTTATGAGCAGCTTAAGAATAAACCAAGACTCACCCAAAAGAAAGTTTGTTTACAATCTGCAAATGGTAGTGAGCTTAAGTGTGACGGTTGCATTACTGTACAGTCTTGTATCGGTGGTACCGAAATGTCTCAAGACTTCTATGTGATCCGAGATTTAAATAGAAATTTGATACTTGGTTTGGACTGGCTTAAACAGAACAACGTTAGGATTTATTTTGATTTAAAATGCTTAAGAATCAATGGTAAACACTATGTTAATTTAGAGGAGGATATACATATAGCTTCAACGGCTAGGATGAAAAGAGCATGTTTAATAAAACCTAATACAGCCGTGATATGCTACGGAAAAGTAAGAGAAAATCCAGACTTACCAGTAGGTTCGTCATATGAGGTTTCACAAGTAGATAAAGGATTTTTAACAAATCAACCAGGCTTACAAATTATTAATACTGTTTCTACATTAGCAAAAGATAGATCTTTGCCAGTTTTAATTGTTAACAACACCAACAAATATATTAAAATTTATAGACCTGGTTTGTTAGCTAAAATATCAGAGCTTCAAAATAATATTACACATGTAGATTCAGTCATTCAAAATAACAGCTGTGAAAATAAATTAGACTTGAAAGACCTTGATGTACCTGAAAAATATAGGTCAAAAATTGAAAATTTTATTTTGAGAAATAGAGACTTATTTGCAAATAAAGATTCTGAATTAGGAAAAACAGACACAGTTAAAATGCAAATTGATATAGTTAATCATGAACCAATTAAGATGAAACCTTATAGAACTCCAATTAAGAACAGAGAGGTAATTGACAAAGCAATAAACGAAATGTTAGATGCAAATGTAATTAAAAGGTCAAGATCACCTTGGTCATTTCTTGTTGTGATTGTTGACAAGAAAGATGGCAGTAAAAGGTTCTGTGTTGATTTTCGAAAATTAAATCAAATAACAAATAAAAATTCCTTTCCTTTACCCTTAATAGATGATATCTTAGCCTTACTTGGTAGAGCAAAATACTTCACATCTTTGGACTTGAAAAGTGGATATTGGCAGGTTGCCATGGATGAGAAGGACAAAGAAAAAAAAACAGCTTTCGCATGTCACAAAGGGTTATTCGAGTTCAATGTGATGCCCTTTGGCCTTTCTAATGCTCCTGCGGTATTTCAAGAACTTATGTCTGTTGTGTTACAAGGTTGCAATGATTTTGCTACAGCATACCTTGATGATATATTGATTTTCAGCTCAACAGTGGAAGAACATTTGAGACACCTTAGTTTGATCTTTGACAAATTAAGACAGCATAATTTGAAACTTAAGCTTAAGAAATGTGATTTTCTTAAATTAGAAACTAATTATCTTGGCTTTGTTATTAGTGAACACGGAATCAAACCTGATGAAAAGAAGATTGATGCAATAAGATCTTTACCTGTTCCAACTTGTATAAAAGAAGTAAGATCATTCATTGGTATGTGTTCTTACTACAGAAGATTCATTCCAAACTTCTCTCAGATAGCTGAACCAATCATTGCTTTGACGAGAAAATATGCACATTATAAGTGGTCAGACGTACATCAAACTGCATTTGAATTCTTGAAAGAAAGTTTAACAGCTGTCCCACTGTTGGTTTATCCAGATCCAAATAAACCTTATGTTCTTTATACAGATGCTAGCAACTCCTGTGTTGGTGCATGCCTTAAACAAGAGTGTGAAGGTGATGAAAAAACAATTTATTATTTGTCCCACAAACTTAGTAAGTCCCAATGTAAATGGTCTGTGGTAGAAAAAGAAGCATTTGCGATACATTTTGCTCTTCAGAAGTTAGATTATTATCTGCACAATGCTCAGTTTGTCTTAAGAACTGATCATAAGCCTCTGAAATACTTGCTTGAATCTCCTATGCAAAATAAAAAGATTCAACTCTGGGCTTTCAGTATGTCAGGCTATAATTGTACTATAGAGTACATTGCTGGTACAACAAATACATGCGCTGACCTACTTTCCAGGCATCCAGATAATGTAAACAAAACTGAGGAAAGTACAGTTAGTGAAGACGTAGAAGTAGAAAAGGCACTTGATGTCAATGACAACTTATATCAGGTGAATGTGTTAGACTCTAATCAGTTTGATCCAAAAGCTCTTGCTGGTTGTAGTCTTCCAAATGAAGATACATATGAAAAGTGTGACTGTTCTGATTTTACAAAAGAAGGCTTTGACATGAAAATTGAACAAACTAGGGATGATGATATTTCAAACATTAGGTCAATGATTTTGAATGGGGAAGAGAGTAAAGATGTTCAAAAACATTATCTCTTGGTAGATGGATTGGTATACTATTTATCAAATGCAAATGACGACCCAAATTTAAGATTGTATATTCCAAAACATCTTAGATCTTTGGTTGTAACTCAGTATCATGACAGTAATGGTCATATGGGGGTACAGAAAACTGTTAATTCTATTCGTCAGAAATACTTTTGGCCAAATTTGTTTAAAGAAATTCACAAGTATGTTTCTGATTGTATGACTTGCAGAACTAGGTCAATGCAGAAAACGAAACATCCATTACAAGAAACAGATATTCCACCATACCCTATGGCAAAACTCAGTCTTGATCTTTCGGGTCCATATCCAACAACTTTGTCAGGCAATAAATATATCATTGCATTTGTTGATTGGCATAGTGGTTGGCCTGAAGCTTTTGCAGTTCCAGATAAGACTGCTGAAACAGTAGCTGAATTGATCATTGGACACATTTTCCTACGTTTTGGCTGTCCTTTACTGATCGTGACGGACAATGGAACTGAGAATGTAAATAAGATGGTTAGAGAAACATTTGAAAAACTTAATGATGACCATATTTTGACAAGCGTGTATCATCCTCAGAGCAATGCAAAAGTTGAAAGATTCCATAGAACTTTGCATGACATTTTAGCTAAAATGGTAGCTGATAATCAACAGAGCTGGGATTTGTATCTTTGTCAAAGTTTAGCAGCAATTAGATTTAATGTTAGTGAATCTTCTAGATTTTCACCTTATTATTTGCTTTACAACAGAGATGTAGTATTGCCAGTTGACAATATATTACAGCCTAGGAGAAAATATTTAGGTGAAGATTTTCACCAAGTTGCTTTGCAAGAACAGCTTACAAGAACTTACTTACAAAAAGCAAAGAAGCGCCAGGCTAAATATGCAGACAAAAATGTTAAAGAGGTTGAGTTAAAAGTAGGAGATCCAGTTTATTACCAAAATAAACAAAGAAAGGGTAAATTAGGACAGAAATGGAAACCTTATTATAGAATAATTGAGAAAACTGGACCTGTATCTTTCGTAATTAAAAACCAATTAGATGGTACAACAAGTAGAGTATATGCAGGCGATTTAATGTTGGCAAATGTAGAAGATTGGCCTGTTTCCAAAAATGAAAATAGTAGAAAACTTAGAGACGCAGCATATGTAATTCCACCTCACGTCTCTGAGTCGGAAACAGAATCTGATTGTGATTCAGAAGAACAAATTCCCTTGTCAAGAAATACAGACAAGAAAGGGAACCGTCTTCTGATGAAGAAGAGATACCTTTAATGGAATTACAGAAAAGGTTAAAACACAAAGAAGCTAGGCAAAATCAAAGTGAAGAAACTGAGGTCAAGGACATGGAATGTAATGACGATTTATCCTCTGACAATTCCTGTTCTATGCCTTTGGTTGAAAACGATGATTTAGCTAGTGATATGGATGTGAATGTAGTTTATTCACAGCAGCCGCTGTCTAATAGTGTAGCCAGCGAGACAGTTAGGTCATTGAAAAAGAGACGAAGGAAGTCTCGAGATAGAGCAGAGAGTTTAAAGCAACTCTTGAGGTTAATGTCTAATATGTTATAAAATGACCTCGTAATGTTATGTTCTTTAATGAGGTAAAGGCCTCATGTATGTTAATGGAGGTGAATTGTAAATAAGTACCTCGTTTAACAATGTAGTAATGCCCATTTTTATTTAATTTCAGATTAACAATATGATGATCACATTAATCTTGGGATCATTGTTTGTTAGTCAGGCATTCGGACTCTTTACATCCGAAAATGTTGTGTTTCAAAAGACTAATGAAGTCTTTATTAACGATGCACACTGGTCTGTAACATTTATTCATGATTTGAGACCGTTTGAAAATCTGATTTTAAAGATTCAAAACGATCTTGTTCGCACTTATGAAATTGTGAAATATATGACAAGCTTTTATCAGAAGTCAAATTTAACGGGATATGTAGAAACATTCCAAAGTTTACATGTTGAAGTTAACCTTTTAGCAGATACATACAAATCTGTTTATGAAAACTTTGATGAGTACCAGACACTTTCAGAAAACAATCATGAACACAAAAGGTCATTAATTCCTATAATAGGACAATTAATGAGCACTCTTTTTGGCACTGTATCAGAAAGTGACCTTGAGAACATAGATAGAAATATTAAAACCTTGGCACTTAACCAAGATCAGATAATACATGATCTTGATGTGAGTTTATCTGTACTTAATTTAACAAGAATGCAAGTAGCAGAAAATAGGAGATCAATTATGGATCTCATCATAGTTATTCAGAAGCTCGACCATAAAATAAGATTGCTCGAAAGAACAATCGAACAACAGTTTGTTAGACTTGAACAATTTATTCATACATACTTACAATTCAAAATGATACTTGATGAAATTAGGCTTACCACGCAAGATGCTATATTTTATCTTGAGAGCTTAAAATCTGAACTAAACATGTTGTCAATGCATCATTTATCAACTAATACAATCTCACCTAAAGATCTGAAGCAATTATTAATTGAAGTAGAAACATAACTTCCTAATAACTTTGAGCTTCCTAGAAATCCTCGTAAGGATATTTGGTATTTTTATAAGACATTGACATGTATAACATACCTTGAGAATAATGAAATTAGAATTATCCTTAAGATTCCACTAATTAACACCAAAGAAGAATATGAAGTGTATAAAATACATAACTTACCACTACCGCTACTCTCAAATAATCAGACAGATGTATTATTAAAATACAGTTTAGAAAATGAAATGTTACTGGTCTCAAAGGATGAAACAAAGTTTTCTCTCCTATCTGAAAGTACATTTCAGATGTGTAATAACTATCATTTTCAGTTCTGCAATCCTGAGACAGCATTTTATCAGACCAACGTAAATAAGTTTTGCGTTGTTGCTCTCTTCATGCAAAACCTGCATGACATTTAAAAGTATTGTAAACAAGTAGTTGTGTTGGATGAAAGGTTGCCAACCACGAAGTACTTGTCATTTGGTATTTGGATTGTTGTCACAAATAGACCTCTGACATTTACATTAAATTGCCAGTCATATGAACCGAAGAATGCAGACATTAAAATCACACCACCACTTGGCATTATCCGGTTAAATAACACGTGTAAAGCCTCAAACAAATATTTACAGTTACCTGAATATTTTGGCAGACATAGTAACTTTGAAAGGTCAGGTCCTTTGCAAGCACTTTTGAAATTACACAATGTTTCAACCTTTTACTTTTGGCTTGATATCAAAACTAAATTATGATCTAAACCAATGAAGTTGCCACCACATTTGTCAGGTTTGAAAGAGATTCCTTTACAAAATCTACTCCATGAAACAAGAAACTATAAACCTGTAATATTAGATGAGAATAAATCCAATACTAGTTGGATACATGTTATGCTAATCAGTATTGCATCGACGGTATTATTAATTGCAATTATCTTAATAATCTTACGTAGAAGAAACTTTGTATATAAGATAATTGGTGTAAGACAGGCTAACACACATGATCTTGAGAAAGTGAATGTGAAACGGTCACCGATCAAAGGTGATGTTATCGAGATGTCCACTCTGATCGAAGAACAAAACGTCGATAACGTTGAGGAAGGACAAAAGCCCTTCAAGTGGAATGACGCAACGGCGGCATGGGCAAAGAAATAAGGAAAATCTGTGCACAGTGTTTTATAGCAGATTATTTATGAATACTAGTTATATGAACGTGTTTGTTAACTTATGTCTAAGTTAACAGTGTTAAGCTATTCAACGGTATATAGCTTTTGTTACATGTTATGAACTATTTGCATAACATATGAACTTTATCGTACGATGTGTTTTCATCATGTATATAGCTCATGTGATCGTAGTAGTACTAATGGTTATAGTACAGTGACATTTCAGTGACATTTATTTGTGCCTTGTATAGTCCTGAAGACTATGCATGGACGAAGATTTAGTGATCAGAACTTTAGTGACTTTTAAAATGATAAAGTTCTGAGTATGCCCCTTAAGGTCATGCTTAGGTGAAGATGTACATGTGACATTAAACTTTATTTTATTACAGCCAGACGACATTAGTGTTGTACAAGAACACTATGGATATTGTAAAGAACATCCACCACATCCAACTTACCTTATTACTAACCTACACCACCAGCAAGTACACAACTCTGATGACAACGATGGGATACTAACAGCGAATAAAATCTACAGAGTTCCGGTTATACCTATTCCACAACCTCCGACAGTTATAAACTTGAGAGAAGAACAATGTGACTGCGTAAATTCACCATCCAAAAAGGAATAAAAACTTAATCTAAAAACAGTGTGTTTTAATGAACCCTCTTATTGGTCTTATAGTTTGTAGAAATCCTGGTTACAAGTATATTGCTTATCCTGGTAATTAGGAGGTCTACTAGATTAGAAGGGTTTATTAAAAGAAATAATTAAGAAGACATCTTAGACATTTAATTAACAATTAAACTTAAAACTTCGTTATAATCCTGGAAAAATCCTAATCAAATGTTTTTAGTGGATCCTGGTCACATATTAGATTAACTACAATCCTAGTCACATGAAACATACATGACATTAATTAATTAACTAATCTTGATTGATGATATGTTATTCATCCTGGTTTTCATCCTGATGAGTAATATATGTATCATATAATCCTGGTCACTTATATATGTGAATGGATCCTTGACACTGACATGTGTTTATGATGTCTTGTTTATGTATGATCCTGGTCACTGACAAGTGTTTATGATATATGTTGATAATATCATGTTACTATTTAGATATCATCCTGCTCACTGATATATGTTGATGATCATCCTGGTCACTGATATATGTTGATGATATCTTGTTTTATTGCATACATCCTGGTCACTGTATATGTTGATGATATCTTGTTTTATTATATATGAATTGTGTATACAGTATATGTACAGGAGGTTTTGGTCAGAATTATTAGATAAATTAATTAAGGGGTTAATTAATTTACTCAACAATGGGAGGTATATAACATAGTCAAGTTATGCACATGATATTTTGCATAGGCATGTTATCATGTGTATGACTGGAATATTGTTGAAGGTGTGTAAGAATGATGATATGACTGAATGAGTGTTGAAAAGGCAGTAAGCTTCTGTCTCAGTACTGTTATGAAAATATTAAGCTTCAATTCTTATTATGAAACTGCTTCATTTTAAAACTTTGAAACATCAATTATATAACTTTGTATAAAATGCAGAGATGCACTTGAATTGCACATACATGTACCTGGCAGCCATTCAAATCATAACTTGATTATGAGCCAGCTTAATTTCGTAATATCATATGACACTGACATTTCCTTTTAAATAAAAATCAAAAATGAGTTCCTTTAAGAGCAATGAAAACATTCATAAGAAAGAAGATTGGTCATACTACGTAGTTTCGGCTAATAAAGCCTCATCAGTGACCCTGTAATGATCCGGCAAAGAAAGCCAGAGGAAACATACTGCAATTTTGCGATATTCGAATAGGCAGTCGATTCAAAGACTGACATAAATCAAAATGGGGTCTAAATAATTAAAAACCTGTCTAGAATATGAGTCTAAACCAATAATTTATTTCTGATTTCTCAGAATATTCACGCTGATCTCAAAGGACCAAAAGTAAAATATAAACTGCACTATGGTTGATGTACGGGGAGACGTTTTACGGCCGCCACACGGCACAACACCAGCTGCAGTGAAGGCAAATAAAAATAAAAAATGAGTTCCTTTAAGAGCAATGAAAACATTCATAAGAAAGAAGATTGGTCATACTACGTAGTTTCGGCTAATAAAGCCTCATCAGTGACCCTGTAATGACCCGGCAAAGAAAGCCAGAGGAAACATACTGCAATTTTGCGATTTTCGAATAGGCAGTCGATTCAAAGACTGACATAAATCAAAATGGGGTCTAAATAATTAAAAACCTGTCTAGAATATGAGTCTAAACCAATAATTTATTTCTGATTTCTCAGAATTTAAGGTTATTTAAGAAGGTGTTCATGTGAAGGACTTTCAAAACCTGATGAAACTGCATTTTAAAGATCATATTATTAGTGCAGTCATCAAAATCATGACAGATAGCTTATAGTTAGAAGAGATTTTGGCAAGAGTTGTGATAACAAGCATGATGCAATGAGAGAGGGATACTGCGTGAGATTTTTGTAGTGATTATAAATACTGGGGTTTCTGACCAAGACTTCAGATGTCTACTTGATCAGCTTGCAGACCGTTAGTCTGGTTTAGGAGTTGTGCACTCGTATGAGGTGCCTGCCTAATAAAGCTGCTGAAACTCTCAATATGACTTTAGTTATATTTTATAATTAAGAAACACTATACGATCACAGTCAAAGGTGTATAGCTACGCTATATTACTTACATTACGAAAACACGCCTATGCAAATACATTGTAAAAGGGGGTCTTTCAAGGTATAGGAAATTTGCATTGGTTTCTGCCCACGCTTGGATTTTGATGAAATTATGCACAATAATTGCCCTGGGTATAACCAATATAATTACGATGCATTCACTTTTAATTTTTATTTCCGTAGTAAATTTATTACATATTTTACTAAGTCACTATCACAACAGAGAGTACTCTCATATAAACTTGTCTACAGTATTCAGAGTTTCATATATCTAATGCTGCTATGTTTTATGAATCAAAGCCATAATTGGTGAGTTAGTTGATACTATGAATTACCTCATATGTCTAGTAATAGTGGCTGGGCATTCAGTTTTCTGTGATGGTGTTCCCATATTTCAGCTCCTATTTTTGTATTAATTAAAATTTTATATGCATTTTTACCATGTTCCAATTTTTGTCAAGACACCATTTTAGCATAAAAACTACCCACATATCTTAGGAACATGTTGATGAATTTTGGTGGAAATTGAGGACCGGTAACATTGTGTTTTAATAGACTGAATACTGATAGTCCTGATTCAGCAAAATGCGAAATTATATGATTATCATGTTTTGGTCATGCTGTTTAATAATAATTTACTATTGCTTTCAATTTGGATGACTATAGTATAGTATGGTTTGTGTAAGTAGTTCATAGCATAATTATAAGTATTATTTTAAAACATCCATTTCGGTAAATTTGCCCCCTATGGAACAAACTATTTTGTCTACAGAACTATACCGCAAACGTTTTGATGAGAAACGTCATCAAACGCACCCATGTAATCATGTGCACAGTTTTCTTTCTGTCTTTCTTGTCTAATTTGGTACTGGTGCTAAGGTGATGTTTAGATTTAACATTCAAATCAACAACATACCAATCACTTAAGATGTTGCTTCAGATTTTGTGAGATTTGTTATCCGACTCGAGATAAATGACTCTCAAGTCAAACTGTTGTTTGTTTATTTAACCCTTATTGTCCATTTAAAAAGAAAGGTTTACTCTAGGGAAAACCAATAACACTTGAGATTACTTTTCCTGGACATTAAGTTTTCAGAATTTGTATCTGCATAGGCACTAGCCAATCTATCTTTTTTGTATAGCCCCTATGAACGAAATCAAACGGATTCCTAAAGCTGTATTCCAAAGCCATTTGAATTTGCTTTTAGAATTAACATGGTCGTAGATTTGTCAGTGTTCCAAAAATTATGTGATCATGATTGTGTTGTCTATATATTTGTACTGGTCTTTCACTTCATTTACCTATCTCAGCAGTTGTTGCAGTAATTACAGAGCACATTATGTAAGATATCAAGAAGCATTTAAACTGCTGGCAATAATTATTCAATCTGTGAGTAGGTATCGCATTACTCATAGGATTTTAAATTATTTTCAGTAAAAACATTGTAATGCTTTTTTTTCTGTTCAAACACTGCAATGCTCTTTCTAAGCTGAGAGATACATTGCACAGAAATGTACTGGTAATTATTAATGAACAAAAAGCAAGCAAGAACAGTGCTTAAAAAACCCAGTGAACTTGCATTCAGCAGAAACATTCAAGAAGATGTTGAAAGTTTTACAACCAGAAAAAAATACTAAAAGCTCGCTTCCGATAAATTAATCACTATATTGACAAAGTAAATAGAAAAAATAAGACACTAAACAAACGTCAACAATTACAATACCAATGCAGAAAAGAGACATATTTATGTATGTGTACTATAAGGAAGGAAACTGTTTCTCTCCCTGTCTAATAGCAAAATTTCTCTAGGTCATGGAACAGCTTTGTTTACACCAAATATTCTGCGCCTCATCCATCAATGATATCTTTTGCAACAAAAACTCAATATCAGTGACATTTCGATTTTTGGAAATACTAACCAATAATTACTGTAACTTTTTTGTTAGGATAATAATCCAGCGTTCATTAAGACAGAGTATAACTGTTGGTTTTCTTTCGCTCCAGCATTTCAGTGGTTTCTTGCTGTCGAGTCCTCATCGTTGTCTCACCTCTGTGGTTCTTTGATTTTTGTGTTCACGGAGATGTTGCACTGATGAGTTAGGAGGCCTTCATGCGGACTGAACAAATTATTTGTCTAAATCGCGACGGAAGTAAGGGCGAGGATTGTGGCCATGTAAAATCGATTTAAGCCCCCCAGTGGAAATCTTCCACTGACCGTTCCAAGGCGGCTCTTCTGTGGCGATATATTTATGTTGTTGTTTGTTACTTACTGTGTGTATCACTTGTGTCTTTTAATTTTGGATGGCCATATGGCCATTTTGTGGGAAAGTAACTGTCCTTATGGCCTTCCTTTGTTTAGGTTTCCATTATGGTCTAGTCGCTTAATGTTTGTATTTCTTTCCCTTTGGTGTCTTTTATGGGTGGAGTAAGCTAATTGTATCAATTCCTGATCTTTGTTTTACTTCTACTTTTTATATCTAAGGCTTAATCTGGCCATGGATTTATCAACAGAACTATTTTTACTAGTAAACAAACCACTGACCATTGCGTGCATGCATACCAGCTTGGTATGGAAATGAAAATGATGGATCTCCTTGCCTTACACCTATTGGAGTAGCATGACTTATGCAAAGCCATTAAATAAAGTTGCACATGTTCACAATAATTTTGCTGCTAATAAAAAAGCAATATATGTTGTTAAGCCTAATTTGTTGATTAGAATACCTTTTGATTTAGTGTTTTACTATCTACTATTTTGGATAGATCATAGTGTATAATTTAAAGGAAAATATTAGAAATTCATGATATTGTAATATTTTTTGCTAGATCAGCTCATTATGTATTCATTTTGATTTGTATTATCTCATTTTTATTACGTAAGTGTTACGAATTGCCTTTTTGTAAGGTTCTTGGATGATTTCAATAAAATAGTAAATTTTGCAGAAACGACTTAGTGCATAGTGCAGTTTATATTTTACTTTTGGTCCTTTGAGATCAGCGTGAATATTCTGAGAAATCAGCAATAAATTATTGGTTTAGACTCATATTCTAGACAGGATTTTAATTATTTGGACCCCATTTTGATTTATATCAGTCTTTGAATCGACTGCCTATTCGAAATTCGCAAAATTGCAGTATGCCTCTGGAGTTCTGCATTCAATCCTGTTCACAGATCTTGAAACTAAATAAAACAAAAGATTTAGGACGCACTTATTTAGAGACCGACACCAGCTCATGGAGAGAGTCAGTTAGAGTGGCCTCCTGAGTCCTACTTTGATTTATATTATTTATTAAATACATTTTTATAGGTTGTATATGCTGAGTTATTAATATACAAAGTTTAAAGAAAAAAAACATGTATGGGCACAAATGAAAGACCCCATTTACCACCAAAATACGAAAATTTTGAGATGAAAATTTTCGAAAAATAATGTATAATGTGTACCCCCGCAAACTCCAGTTTTACAATATAAAAGTCCCGCCCATAGGGGCTGGAAGAAATATATGGGCTGCATGATGCTTCCACGCAGAGCTGAATCCGGCCCGCACACTAGTACTGGTAAACCGCTTACAGGATCTAAGCCTGTCCAGGAACCGCGGTGCGAGGCGGACCGTCGATGCTAATAAACCCTATTGGTTTCATTGGGCGACAGGGCTTGAGATGTCATTTCATCTCAATGTCGGGTAAAAGTCCCATAAAATTGGAAGCAACGCCTCCAAAAAGACCTTTACAGTGTTGACGGGGACGTTAAACCTCAAATCAAACAAACAAAATCAAAACAATATAAAACTGGGGTTTAAGGGGGTCAAATTTATATAGGTGTGTTTTCGTGATGTGCTGCTAATCGTGTCACCTCAAAATATTGTAAATAATAAATAAATAAATAAATAAATAAATTAATAAATAAATAGATAAATAAATAAACTAAATTAAAAATGGATATCCTGAAAAATAGCCCATACTCATAGTAAGAAAACCAACCTGTTTGTGATCGTTACATCTTTCAGCTGAAAAGGACCAAGCAAAAGTCTGACTTCCGACGTAAAAACTACTGTGCACAGCGTCAAGACGAGCAATGCCTATCTCAAACACTAACGCATTACGTAGCAATGTCACGTGGATACGGTAAAACACCTGAACTTCCCAGTAAAACCTGTGAAAAGATAAACAACGATTTTAGTTGTGCTTCAGAGAGAGAGAGAGAGAGAGAGAGAGAGAGAGAGAGAGAGAGAGAGAGAGAGAGAGATGTTAACTGCACATGTATGTAGGTGGTACCTCTTTTAAAAGCAATGCCTCTTAAAACACCAGTAAGATTAGGATATATAGGTGCTGTCTCTTAAAACAGAATAAAACTGCAAGCCATGCACCATGCCCCGCCACTGCACTTGAATCAAAGACAAGTATACTTTTCTGTAGTATTTGGGCTTGAAAAAAGTCGAATTTAAAAATGCCAAAAAAGGTGATAAAAAGAATTTCATGTTTCTGGAAATCACAATATGCATATCTTCAGAACATCCTACAAAGGCCTGAAACGTTTCAAAAGGATTGGCATAAAACTGAAGGAGGAGTTGCGCACGCACTTATATACATTTCTGTAGTATTAGGGCTTGCAAAAAGTCTAAGTTAAAAGTGCAAAAATGTGATCAAAATGATTTCAGGACTCTGAAAAAACAATATGCATATATTCAGACCATGCTAAAAGCATTTGTAGAGTTTCAAAAGGATTCGCCAAAAAACTGTAGGAGGAGTTGTGCACACAAGGTACATACGCCCTATACATTTCTATGGTATTAGGGCTCAAATAAAGTCTTAGTTGAAAATGCCAAAAAAGGTGATAAAAAATAAATTAAGGATTCTGGAAAAAACAATATGCATACCTTCAGACCATTTTCAAATCACATATAAGTTTCAAAAAGATTGGACTAAAACTGTAGGAGGAGTTGCACACACAAGGTACATACTATGTTTCTGTTGTATTAGGGCGCGAAAAACGTCTAAATTAAAAATGGTAAAAAGTGATAAAAAATAATTCAAGGATTCAGAAAAAACAATATGCATATCTTCAGACCATCTGCAAAGCACCTGTAAAGTTTCAAAATGATTGGCCAAAAATGTAGGAGTTGCGCAAACAAGAATGATGTGGGGCGTTGACGGACGGACGGACGGACGGACGGACGGATGGACAGACGGATTTTGAAAGGATCATAGCTTGAGTAAAAAAAAATCAAAATTATTTTCAAAAGTTAACTAGGCCATTTATTCATCATTCCTTATCAGCCTGTCAAGTTTCAAAGTAATAGTAAATAACAGGTTTTGAGATATCTTGCATACAAGGTTAAAATTCAAAGGAAAAACAACAACAAAAAAAAAAAACAAAAAACAAAACAAAAAAAAAAACGAACAAACAACAACAACAGCAGATTGCAAGTTAATTAGGTCATCTTAGCTCGAAGGTAATATCTATAACAGTGTTCCAAATATCTTGTTTACAATGTTTAAATGATAAATTTTTCACAGGGCCATAACTCAAGAAGAAACTTTTGGATGTTTTGAAAAACAGAAATTAAATCAGGTCTTCTACTCATCACCTCTACCTGCCATGGAAGTTTCAAGACAAACGCTCTCATAGTTTTAGAGATATTTTGCTTACAAAGTTAAAATGCCCAACTTTTCAAGGCACCATAACGCAAGAAAAAAAAATCAGATTTTTGTTTTCAAAAGTAAATCGGGTTATCTACTTATCATTACCTATCAGTCTGTCAACTTTCAAGGCAATATCTCAAACTGTTGTCTTGCTTACAAGGATAAAATGCCTGTCCACAAAGGGGCATTATATTGTCAAATTTTGTAAAATTATTCCAAAATTTAATCAAATCATGTTCAGATTCCAAACAGCCTGCACATTTTCAAGAGCATAACCAATGTGGTTCATGAGATATTTTGCTTGCAAACTTTTCTTCTGCAAAAATGCCTAAGTCCAAAAAGGGACATACTTTGGTTAATTTGCCAAAAAATTATACCAACATTTAATCAAATCATCTTCACATTGGTTCAGAACAGCCTACAAAATTTTAAGAGCCTAGCCTTTGTGGTTTTTGAGATATTTGTTGCTGTGACAAAATGCCTCTGTCCGAAAAGTAGCATAATTTTGTCAATTTTTCATAAATTATACCAAAATTTAATCAGATCATTTTCACATTGGTTTATAACGGGCTTCAAAATTTCAAGCGCCTAGCCCATGCGGTTCTTGAGATATTTTGCTTACAAGCTTTTCCTATGCCAAAATGCTGAAGTCTACAAAGAGGCATAATTTGCTCAAGTTTTTCATCAATTTTGTATATAAAAAATTAATCAGGTCATTTTTACACTGGTTCCAAACAGCCTGAAAAATTTGAAGAGCCAAGCCCAAGCGGTTCTTGAAGTATTTTGGTCTGCGAAAATGCCTAAGTCCGTAAAGGGGCATAATTGATCTTTTTTTTCATAAATTTTGACCAAAATGTATTAGTTAAAGTCATCTTCATTTTGAGTCCAAACATTCTGCAAGGTTTCAAGCGCGATACAAGCGTTCTAAGCTTTATGCTACAAGCTTGCTTACAGCCTTTCTATGCCAAATGCCACACAGGGCAGGGCATAATTGGTCGAATTTTCATAAAACTATACCAACATTTTATAAGATCATGATACATCCTGTAGTGCGTGATGGACGGAAGGATGGTCGAAGAAAATAAAATCAGCACCCCCTCCCCCGACCGCCGAGCATTTTATGTCTTTTTCTTCACTTTAATAATACATGAGCACGAATGCAAGATTCTATTTATCATATGATATTTAAACCGCATTTTATTAAAGATTGACGGCCCCCGCACATCAGGGCTTGAAGAAATAGATGGGCTGTATGATACTTCCACGCAGAGCGTGATAGCTCAGTGGTTAGTGCACTTGCCACTGATGCTAGAGGTCCCGGGTTCGATCCCCGGCAGCGGCGATAAAATTTCGGTGTCCGAACACGCTCCATTGGCATCATTTGCAGGGATGAATGTCATAAAGTGCACCGTCCTTCGGATCGGGACGTTAACTGGAGGCCCCCTGTGCAGGGAGAACCATCCCCTGTGCAGGTTAAAGATCCCTACCGTAATTACATGATTACTGTGTAGGCTTTCATCCTGCAAAACCTGGAGTGTATGTAATATACACCTGCGGTAATTAGATTAGATTAGATTAGATTAGATTAGATTAGATAGATAGATAGATAGATAGATAGATAGATAGATAGATTAGATTAGATTAGATTAGATTAGATTAGATTAGATTAGAAGATAGATAGATAGATAGATAGATAGATAGATAGATAGATAGATAGATAGATAGATAGATTAGATTAGATTAGATTAGATTAGATTAGATTAGATAGATATATAGATAGATAGATTAGATTAGATTAGATTAGATTAGATTAGAAGATAGATAGATAGATAGATAGATAGATAGATAGATAGATAGATAGATAGATAGATAGATAGATAGATAGATAGATAGATAGATAGAGCTAAAACTGACTGCACACGGGTACTGGGTGACTGCTTAGAGAATCTAAGCCTGGCCAGGCAAAGCGGTGCGAGTCGGACCGTCCATGCTTATAAACCCTATTGGTTTCATTGGACGACAGGGCTTGAGATGTCATTTCATCTCAATGTCGGGTAAAAGTTCCACAAAATTGGAAGCAACGTCTCCATAATGACCTATACAGTGTTGACGGGGACGTTAAACCGCAAATCAAACAAACATATTCAGATTGTTAATAGCTTCACTTTAAAATCATATGTATGTATGTATGTATGTATGTATGTATGTATGTATGTATGTATGTATGTATGTATTGTGTGTGTGTGTGTGTGTGTGTGTGTGTGTGTGTGTGTGTGTGTGTGTGTGTGTGTGTGTGTGTGTGAATATATATATATATGTACGTGTATGCAAATGTATATATGTATGATGCATGATAACTTACAATTAATCATACCGACGTTTGCTTAAAACATTTAATTACTCCTGTATCTGTAAGATTATTGTGGTGTTTGTATATGTTTTATGTGAGATGCGCTAAAATGTATTTGGCAATCTGAATAAAATTTGAATTTGAATTTGAATTGTTTTACAAAAATGTCAATATTCCGCCATTAGTAAACGTGACGTCGTTAAGGACGTCTTATATGTAACGTTAAGGGGCGTATCTAACTAATTTTCATATTCAACCCACTAGTGGATTATCGAATTTATTACATGGAGTTATTACATTCTCAGACGCGACGTCATATGATAAATGTATATTTTACCTTCCTGGCCCTCGGAAGAACTTGGTGCCTATTACACCAGAATATTTTTTCAGTTTCTTCGACCAGATCGATTTCTCTGGAAGTAAAGGTTTGGGTATGCTGGCTTTCTTAGGGTCCTGTAGTTTATCTGAAACATATGTTCACTTAAGATACACTCCTTAAATAATCGAGGGAATTGATTTTTGTTCGGATGCATGCTGATCAACCAACTTTGTGACTTTGCATTGGTTGTTGATATAATGTGATTAATCAAGTACTTTCGTATTGGCCCAGGTACAGGTCCGAGGTCTGCTGCATTGGCCCGAGCCCGCAGGCCGCAGGCCGAGGGCTATTGCAGCTGACCGAGGACCTGTAACTGGGTCAATACGAAATTACTTGATTAATGACAATTTTATTAAATAACATGGTTATTGATTTTGTTCACCTCACTTGACCTCAGTTAATATTGGTCGACCTGGTGTTAATACGGATGACCTCCGATCAAGACAGGATATGACATAGCTTGATCAATAACAATATAGTATTTTTGAACACCTTTTTCCGGCTTTATCCCTGGCGATAAAGATCGGTTGAATTTGAAACGGAACTTTTGCAAAAATGTTCGCGCGGAGAAAACTTTAGATAGGTAAATCCGTACCATTATATTGAATCATTAGATTTGCCCACGGGGAATGTCGAAAACAGTATACGTTTTCTTTAATGTTCGAATAGCGCTACAAAGTACGAAGCTCCTTTTTATTGGCACGATCAGAAAGTGAAAAGATTTGAGTGAACATACGGACGCACACCATTTTATTATTTTGTTAAGTAAGATTTTGGTGTCGATGTTTGACTATTATGTTTCTTTAATTATTTTGAGCAGTGTAGAGCTAATCGTTTGGTTTCAGCAGCTTGTCATTTCAAATGTGCTGGACCGCAACCAGCTTTAAACGTTCTGGTGTATGAGTGTCATTTGACGTATCACCAGTAACAATTCTGATTCTGATAAATGCTTCGCGGCATGATATGTTTCTTTGGGTAATACTGTTTTCTGTGGTGTATTCCTAGCTTCCAAAGGATAACCCTTTCTAGAACATATTTATGGGGTTCCGGTAATAAATGTAAAGTGTAAAATTAAATTAGAATAGGATAGCTGCGTTATTTGTCTCAGAAATGTACGCTCTGTAAACAACGAATCAAATAGAGACAAGTGAGATGCATTATTTGTTTACTTTCACTGCTTAACCGAATCTTCCACCCGATAAGTTTGGAGTGATCCATTTCCAATTATAGAGGTATCAGGTTTGTTTGTGTTTGAGGCAAATTAAAAAAATAAAATGATTGTTCTTTAGCAAACAGTGTAGACCCAGATCAGACGCCGCGTTCTGCGGCGTCTGATCTGGGGCTGCACCGTTTGTCAATGTCCCAAAAAAGGGCCACTAGGCATAAATGTGGTAAAATAGAAGGCAAGTACTCTAAAGGACCGCCCCATTATGTTCTAATGAGCACCGAAAATCAACCTTTGGGGCCCCGTACATCGTGGCTTGGAGAAATCGATTGGGCTGCATGGTGCTTCCACGCAGAGCTGAAACCAACCGCATAGGAGTTCTGGTTTTGTTTGTTTGATTTGAGGTTTAAAATCCCCGTCAACACTGTAAAGGTCATTTTGGAGACGTTGCTCCCAATTTTGTGGGACTTTTACACGACATTGAGATGAAATGACATCTCAAGCCCTGTTGCCCAATGTGACCAGTAGGGTTTATAAGCATGGACGGGCCGACTCGCACCGCTTTCCCTGGGCAGACTTAGATCCTCTAAGCGGTTTACTGGTACTCGTGTGCGGTATGGTTTCAGCTCTGCGTGGAAGCATCATGCAGCCCATATATTTCTTCAAGCCCCTATAGGCGGGGGCTGATATGTACTTTTAAACCACTTTGAAGAACTAAGCCTGCCCAGGTAAAGTGGTTCGAGTCGGATCGTCCCTGTTTATAAATCCTATTAGTTTCATTGGGCGGCAGGGATTGAGATGTCATTTCATCTCAATGTCGGGTGAAAGTCCCACAAAATTTGAAGAAACATCTCCAAAATGACCTAAATAGTGTTGATGGGGACGCTAAACTACAACTTTCCCTGCTAAACATACAGTATATTGTAGGTACATGCACTCGTAAGAACCGCCTCCCTGAAGCGGTTCTATAAAGAAGCACCGACAGTCAATATTTGAAGTCAACCGTCTTCATACCGACATGCGTTATAACGGCAAACCTCGTTATAACTACACTTTAAATAGATTGAATTCTTAGCTCAAGGCTTACCATCGATTCCGAGCGACGTGGGGGCTTCCCTCAGGTTGGAAATGCGGGCTTTCCTCGGATTGGAAATGCCCAAATCGAATCCATAGTCATGAAAGGTTCTTGTAATTTAATACTCCAAGAAACTAATGTTATAGATATTTGCTAGAATCGCCTCACCGAGGCGATTCTAACAAATGTCTATATCATTTGTTTCTTGGAGTGATTACGTGGAAAAGACCTTTTATAACCTATATCATACTTCTAACTGGGACCTTTATAACGGCACATTCTTTATAACGGCACAATAATAGGGAACAAATACTGTCGTAATAACGCGGGTCCACTGTAATAGGGTTGAAAGATTGATGTATAATTAAGGAAACAATCATACTCATAGCTCATCGGAAAAGACTGTTATACTATTGCAAAAACAAACATACCTAATTCCGCTACTTTCTCTGCCCTATCTCTGGCCTCCTCTTTTTCTAGCTCATCAATATCTTTGTGTTTATTCTTAGTGAAGCGGGACTCGGACTTGGCGGTACGCCGCGGCAAGTTCATATCTGCTTCTTCGTCCAACTCTCTCTCCTTCATCTTAGCGGTTTTAGAGGATTCCAGTTCCCATGGAAACCGACGTCGTCCTGGCAATAACGAAAATTTAGTGTGAACACTTTTTTGTCTGTTAGTTTAAGAAATTGATGTTATTATTTTGGCCTAGTCAGGACATATACTTACTTAATTATTGGTTTGACTTTTACGTCCCACCAAAATTAAGGTCATACGGAGACAGGACATAGGTTAAACCCTTTTTGTACCAAATGGAATCTTCCTCCTTGTATATAGCAGGAGTCCATTTCAAAATTTAGGGTTGTCAAGTTGTGTTTTCTCCAAAATTGATTTGAAAATGGTTGGACTTTAAGCAAACAGTGGAGGCCTTGATCAGGTTCTGTGGCGTCTGATATGGGCCTGCACTGTTTGCCCGGGTACCCGTTTTGGGGTTTCCGGTAGAAAATGGGCAAAAAGACTCGACTGAAAATCTGTAGAAGCCAAGAATTCCTAGCCACACTTTTCTTGGCAGACCCTTCGTCATAGCGTGGGCTATATTTTATAGTTCTGTAGGATCATTGATGCTACTGCGGAGTTTTGAAAATATTTGAGAGTCACTGATGAGGCCTTACTCGCCGAAACTAGCTAGTCTGGCCCGGGAAAAAAACTGGTACGCTCGCAACTTTCAGTTCTGTATTTTATTCCTTGCTTCCAAATAGTACATTAGGCCTACATACCAACCAACCAGTACTTTCCAACGTCTTACGTCGGTAACGGTAGTTGTCTCGTAACCAAAACAAGAAAGCAGTCTGAAGGACAGCCCTATCCCCGCCGCACTTTGTATCAAGGCTCAACCTTGTGACCTTCATCTGTAATATTGACCTTGAGTTGGCATGGTTTATTTATGGTTCTGCACATCAGCTCTCTGTGGGGTATATTTCACAAAAGTTTAATGAAAATCCTGCCAGGGGTAAAGGAGATATTGAACAGACAAAAAATTCTAAGTTTCAGACTCGTGACCTTCAACTGTGACCTTGACCTTGAGTCGGCATGGTTTATTTATGTGTTATGCACATCAGCTCACTGATTGGGACATGTGACCAACGTTCAATGAAAATCCTTTGAAGAGTAAAGGAGATATGGAATGGACACAAAATTCAAAGTTTCAAACGCGTGACCTTCCAATGTGACCTTGACCTGGTGTCGACATGATTCATTTATGGGCTATGTATATGAGCTCAATGAGGAGGATAATTGACCAAAGTTTAATGAAAATCCTTTGTGGGGTAAAAGAGATATAGAACAGACAAAAATTCAAACTTTGAAATTCTTGACCTTCAAATGTAAACTTGACCCTTGAGTCGGCATGGTTCATTTATGGGTTCTGCACATCCGCTCACTGAGGAGGATATTTGACCAAAGTTCAATGAAAATTCTTTGAAGGGTAAAGGACATATGGAACGGACACAAAAATCGAACTTTTAAATTCTTTGTCCTTCAAATGAGACCTTTACCTTGAGTCGGCATGGTTCATTTATGGGTTCTGCACATGAGCTTACAGAGAAGAATATTTGACCAAAGTTTAATGAAAATGATTCCAAGGGTAAAGGAGATATGGAACGGACACACAATTCCAAGTTTCAAACTCGTTACCTTCAACCGTGACCTTGACCTTTTAAGTCGGCATGGTTCATTTATGGGTTCTGCACACCACCTCACTGAGACGAATAATTGACCAAAGTGTAATGAAAATCTACCAAAGAGTGCAGGAGATATGCAGCGGACAAGAAAGTGTTACGGACAGACAGACGGGCGGACAGTGCGGACTAACAGACGGACGGCCGGACGGACGGCCGGACATGGGTTCTGCACTTCAGCTCACACCGAGAAGACTATTTGACCAAAGTTTAATGAAAATCCATCCAAGGGTAAAGGAGATATGGAAAGGACACAAAATTCAAAGTTTCAAACTCGTGACCTTCAACCGTGACCTTGACCTTGAGTCGGCATGGTTCTTTTTTGGGTTTTGCACACCAGCTCACTGAGACGAATAATTGACTAAAGTTTAATTAAAATCTATCAAAGGGTTCAGGAGATATGGAGCGGACAAGAAAGTGTTACGGACAGACGGAGAAAGTGTTACGGACAGACAGACGGACGGACGGACGGACGGATGTTCTCACGAATGGATACTTATGTGGCTATTTTCGGCAGGATTGATACTTATGTGGCTAATTTTAGCAACAGAAAAGAAGTATTTTAAGTGTCTAACGGAATACATTCCACTGAGTTACATTGATTCTGTCAGGACGGACGAACGGACGGACAGACGAAGGCCATTCCTATAATAGCCGCTCCGCTTCGCGGCGGGGGATTAACAAATGCGTATTTATTGTAGTCTTACAACATTTTGTCGTATACTATGTAGAGGATCTTACACGAGTGGTCATTTCATATGATATTTATGAAACGAGCCTTCGGCGAGTTTCATAAATATCATATGAAATGACCACGAGTGTAAGATTCTCTTTATCATATGACTACTTTAAATTGGATTTTATCGCCTTTTAATTTGACAATTTTTCTACGAAAATTGCATTGTTGACATGGACGTCGTCATGACGTTACTTAATCCCGCCAAAGTGTTATTACACGTGTGGTCATACGATTTTTATTACACGACGTTATCCACTGCTTATCAACGACGTCATATGATAAATGAGTATATGTGCTGTGCAAATTTTACACTATAAGCAGATAGTGCAAACTAACAGTAATAAGTGTCTTTACTTTGCAGTATATGGACAATTCAGCACTCGAGGCTTCCTTTGGACAGTGATGCCCTTTTCAGATAAAGAAGATATGTTGGGTATATTTAGTCAGACCTGGGTTCGTAGACACATTTTACATCCTAGCTCCCCGAACATGGAACCTTGGCAAACAGTGAATCCCCAGATCAGAGACCGGGTCTTCAAGACACTGTTTGCTTAAAGCATGGATTTTGTGCGAAACATACTACGAATATAATAAATCTGACGCCCCTAATTTTGCAACTGGACTTGTCCAATGTTTTTAGGGGTGGGGTGCGGCGCGGGATTGGGGTGGGTGGGGGTGTTCCATATGTCACTAAAGGGTATTTAATATGTTGCTCAATGATGTTTTCGTACCTCTAGCAATACCTCTGTATTGTCTTAGCCTGAGCCCGGCCACACGCCGCAGTGTCTCGATGTCCGAGCGCATGTTACGACCATCAGCTGATATTGATCGTTCATGGTGCGCTGTCTCCGCATCGAACAGGAAGCCGACACCTACAAACCAAATAGGACTACTTTATGAGAAAAGAGCCACGCGCATACACACACACACACACAAAAATGCGTGAATATCAAACGCACATGCGTGAATACTGAGCGTGCATGAATATCAAATGCGTTTGCGCAGTCATAGAGTAAGGACAGATCTTTGCCCTTGTTCGAAACCATCCCAGCTGGCACATGACGTAATTGTGACGTCACATCAACGTCGATTCAAAGTCATGACGTTCATGCAACGTCACATCTACGTCGGTGCAACGTCGTGGCGTTGCACGGACGTTGATTTGACGCTGCCCTTGCGACATGTGCCTGCTGGGATATTCCATGTGCATCAACACTGAGGGTTTTTTCCAGCCTGTGCGTTGCATGGATCCGTCCGAACCTTCAGTCAGTGTGGTACACTGAAATTCCATTGACACGAACACGAATCCCAGCCAGCCCAAAACAGCGGGCCAACGTCGGGCCGTCAGATATACGACGTTACCACGTCGTATCGCTGACGGCGCGGCGTTGGCTCGGCATTCTTTGCTGGCTGTGAATGCATTTTTATCATGGCGGAGTCGAAATTGTTCGTGAGACCATAGAGATTTCACCGAAACATTGTAATATACTCGTTATCTTGATAATCTGTGTTGTGTGTACTCATTAGAATCATCCCGAAACCTTATTCCACGGGTCAAGTCAGTCATCTCTCCCTCTCGGGTTTAACATTGATAGGTGCCCTATATGTACATGATGTAAATCTAGCTCAGAATGTCACCACATTTTCTCCAGGGAATTACCATTGAATTATTTACACATGTATGACACTTTCAAGCTTAATATTTCTCGTATAAGACAGTGGCTAAAACTGTACAGAAAAATCAAGAATTTCTGAAAAGTCAATTAAAATGAAATGATATTAGTCTGTAGTTCAGTGTCTTCTTAAACAAGTTTAACTCTTTTAACTGGCACTCTTCTCAGCAGGAACATGACGTAATTGGGACGTCACATCAACGTCGGTACAACATAATGACATTTATGCAACGTCAAATCTACGTCGATGCAACGTCATGACGTTGCACCGACGTTGATTGGACGTTGCCCTAGCGACGTGTGCCTGCTGGTTTTTCCTTGTGTCGTTGTGAGCTAGTAAAATACTTACATAAAATATCACCAAATCCTTTGTCGATTTCACCTGCAACAGACGACAAATATTTGTAAAATTGCAATTCGGAAATCAAAACCCATGTGAGATATGTTGTCTCGCATGACTCTGAAAATGGCATTTTGGGGGCGATTTTATCAAAAATCGCCTCATAGTTACTGCAGACTGCTTAATCACCGCCAAGAGATATCCGTGAGAAAATAGTGCGCCTTATTCAAAATAGTTCCTCATATCTAAAAGCATGAAACTGCCGATAGAACCAAATACTATACTCAGCACCTCGTAATTTGTATGTTCTATCAATTTATTTGATGACTCTTTCCTCCAGTTTACTTTTCAATAATTGTAAATTTTACACATGGATTCCCCCTGTACAAGATTTATGACGATTAGTTCGCCATAGCATCTAACCGACGCTGGTATCTATTAATAGCACACGGTATTTCTCGGGCCCAGTATACTGCCGGAGATTTAGTTCCCCCTGATTAAGAATATACAGTAAAGTTCCTCTATTCAGACCACCTTTGGGACTGTTCAAAAGTGGTCTTTAAGACCACTTTTGAACAGTACCAAAGGGGGCCTCTGAAAGACCACTTTTGAACAGTCCCAAAGGTGGTCTCTGACCAGCGGACACTGCATGCAGAAAACACAAAGAAATTAGCTTTTAAAGGCAGAATCAGTCTTATTTTAGGTGGTCTTAATAGTGGAATTTCATTGTATTTTGTCATTCTTGGGGTATTTATATCAATAAAGGAGAATAAAGTTATTTTGGTTTTAAAATGATATCTTTAGATCGCATTTATTTGACATACGCCATAAAACTGACTGGATCTCCAGACGTTCATTTCAGGGCATGCGCCGGAGTACTCAAGAAATCAGTATTATTTGCTGACATTGCGCCGAGTACTGTGGTAACGGGACGTTTCGCGCTGGATTTGTTTGTTTGATTTGAGGTTTAACGTTCCCATCAACACTGTATATAAGTAGGTCATTTTGGAGACGTTGCTTCCAATTTTGTGAGACATTTACCCGACATTGAGATGAAATGACATCCCAAGACCTGCCACCCAGTGAAACCAATAGGGTTTTATATGCATGGATGGTTCGACTCGCACCACTTTTCCTGGGCAGGCTTAGAACCTCTAAATGGTTTACCAGTACGTGTGCGCGGTCGGTTTCAGCTCTGCGTGGAAACATCATGCAGCCCAATCTATTTCTCAAAGCCCCAATGGGCGGGGGCCAGTTTCGCACTGGAGACGTTCTGTCCCAAATAGGGACAATTCGTCCTAGGAGGCAATTGTTCCCATCCGCATTTAATATTCTAGGTAGTATAGTATATGGCGAATCAAGTGAAAACCGTTTTGTTGGTGCACTGTTAAGAAGCTGGTATAAACGGTGCCGCTTTAGAAACGCTATATAGGTCATATCGAGCCCGTCAGTTTACCGAATCAAATTACATGAGCGGTTCGCCAGTACAGTGTAACTGAGCGCACCAGAAACTGACAACTAAATCAGCTGGACAGAGATGACCTGACCATTCTCCACGTTTCCTTGTGAAAACAACTGTGTCATCGCTACCATCACGAAAACATGCACATATAATTTTGACCCCACTAGAACCCCACTTTTATATAGTAAAAATGGGGTTTACAGAGGTAAACCTTGTTTTTCTTATTTCTGTTCTAAAATATAGATTGTGAGTACTCATTAGAACCGTCTCGACGAGGCGGTTCTAAAGAGTACCAACAATTTATATTTTGACCAGAAATAAGAAAAATATCATAATTTTTCATCTTAAAATCTCTTAAAATCTTTATTTTTTGGCGTTTAAGGTTACAATGTATTTGTATAGGCGTGTTTTCGTAATGGCGGTGATATACGCATGTAGCCCAGGAATAAAATAGCTCTCCACTGTAATAACAAAGTATGGATTTCGTTAGTCTCTTATAATTATAATGCTTCATACATAATATTCATTCTGGTGTAAACTGTTCAACATAATACTACACAAGCTTGGCCTGCCCCGGCATCATGTGCATAAGGGGCTGCTGTAAAGAGAACGGATTTGTTCCGATAAACATCCATTGCCAAATACAAGTGCAACTGGTGCCACCCTTTGAACGTTAACACAGATCCTTTCCAGCAACCACATGACGTTAATGCAACGTCGGATCGACGTGCATGAAACGTCATGACATTACTGCAACGTCACATCAACGTCGGTGCAACGTCATGACGTGTATGCAACGTCATGACGTGATGCAACGTCACATCATCATCGGTGCAACGTCATGACGTTGCACCGACGTTGATTTGACGTTGCCCTAGCGTGGTGTGCTGCTGGGTTTCGTGCGTGTGCTGATACAAAACACACAAACATTTACATAACTGTATACATACCCCTTTACGCTGGATAAGAGGACAATATTGGACTTACCAGTTTGCACGTTTTTTTTTTTTTCGATTCAAATTTCTGAGTATGGGTTTTTATCCGGTAGGGCTGTTTCGGTGAAGTGGTTCGAATGAGTTTGTTTGTTTGGAGTTTAACGGCCTAGCCATCAGTATTTAGGTCTTATCGAGGATGTCAGTTTACCTGCATGTAACCATACTTTTCTTTCATGTGTAAGCTTATGTATAAGCCCCACAGTGCACATTCTTGCGCTAGAAACACATAGCTGCACTTCTTGAGTCAGAAGAATGCTCGTAGAAAAGCTAGGATCAATCTAAAAAAAAAAAAAAAAAGAATATCGCCGACTCGGCAGGTATCGAACCCGCGACCTCCCGACGCACACCTGGCTGAGCTACCGATAAGCAGAGCTAATAGTGATTCAGTTTGTTTGTTTGTTTGTTTGTATTGGCCTGGTCAACACTATTTAGGTCATTTTTGAACCTGTCAGTTTACCTTTACACATTACCAGGAATTCTCGTACTACAGGAACTGTCACTCAGATTATCGATATCCCATATTCGATTGACATCAGTTAATTCCCTTAGACCGTAGTCGAGATAGCGCCGTTTACCTGTGTTGATAGTGTGTACTAACAGTTTCACACCTGCCGGTTTGAATTACAATACACAGCCAATATGTGTTCTGTCCAGTGCCCTGTTAAAATTAGTATGGATATGCATTGTAAATTTTGCCACCGAAAATTTCAAGATGAAAAAATGTGATATTTTATATAAAAAAGGCATGTTTTGCTGACGGATGACCAGGTGTTTTGTTCTCGATATAAGTGAAATATTCTTGGCCGGGCCATTAATCCAAAATTATAGGGCACTAAAAAATAGATCACGTTAATATATATTATTATGTCTTCTTGAAAATCTTGTATAGGCGCGTTTTCGTAATGATGGAAATATACATCGTATCATTCAAGTTTATTAAGTAAGCAGTTTGTAGTTTTCCTAGGCGAAAATATAATTATAGCAAACCTTAAAATCAAGCCTCAAAAGGATGCTAATTAAAAGCATAATTTTACATTAACAAAAATAATTAAATAAATTATAATATGATTACAAAGTTTATAATTATGAATGTAGCCTATATTTGTTTTCTCCTTAAAGCAAAATATTCTATCTAATTCTGTCAATCACATTATCCATATTGATACCGATTTTCAAATCGATTCATTTTAATATCCTGTGTATACAAGTCCTGCGTCTGTGTAATCATTACACATTTTTGATCCGAATCTTCAAATATAGCTATTTTCTACAACCTGTGGGCCACTTTTAATAAACTGATTTTCTATTTTTTTTTTTACCACATGAATAAAGATATTAATTAGATCTTTCTAATGAGAGGTTATAGCGCACGGAGAAATTTTAACAAATATGACTTTTGAGCCTTTGAATTAATGCTATTTAATTTTTGTTGTAAAATACAAAGACTTAATAGGGAAATACCCCAGTGGCATTCATTTTAATCTGGGTCACTTTAAAATTTATTTTATTTCAACAAATTTGGTACCAAAATGAAGCAGATACATTTTTCTATCTAATGCCAGGTTATAATAATATCTTGTAGAAATGAAAATAAAAGATCTTATTAGTTAAACGACGGGCTCCTATATAACACTATACATTTTCCTAGTATTATCTGTATGAAAACTAGCGACAGGCTGTTACGTCACAGAAGTGACAGATAAGTGTGGATCAGTACGTGTAGTACGAGTATTCCTGCTTATGGCGTGTTCGATACCTGCCGAGGTCGGCAACATTCTTTCGTGGAGATTAATAATGAAATATTTTCTACGGTCATTCTCTCCTTTCCGCTAATCAAGAAGGGCAGTTGTCAGTTTCTGGCGAAAGAATGTGCACTGTACTGGTTAACCGCTTACGTATAAGCCTGCCTATTAAAAGTGTGTATAGGTCGTGTTGACTTGGCCGTTAAATTAAAACAAAACAAAACAAGACAAAAAAAAAAAAAAAAAAAAAAAAAAAACAACAAAAAAAAAACAAAAAAAAACAGAAACCAACCGACCCACCAGTGCTGTCAGTGCTTTGATTTGTACTCTTTCGAAACCAAGGTATGACCCCGCCCATCGTCGCTTTAAGAAATAAATGGGCTGCATGATGCTTCCACGCAGAGCTGAAACCAACCACACACGAGTACTGGTAAACCGCCCTGTCCAGGCAAAGCGTTGCGAGTGGGACCGTCCATGCTTATAAACCCTATTGGTTTCATTTGGCGGCAGGGCTTGAGATGTCATTTCAGCTAAGTGTCAGGTAAAACTCCCAAGAAATTGGAAGCAACGTCTACAAATGACCTATGCAGTGTTGACAGGGACGTTAAAGCTCAAATCAAACACACACACAAACAAAAATACAGCAAAAGAATTTCTTGTCCTGCGTCAAAAGTAAGTCTGACCACGCCAGTTAAAGCCCTCGGTCTTTAGACGTGCAAAATGTGCAATGCTAAAAATGTTCCAAGCTATGACTGAAGCCCAGGCAAAAACAACTCACATGACCGTGGAAGCTATTCATCAAAATTATGAAAACTACATCTATTCAGATGTCAATGATTTGATGCCTAGCTGAATCATTCGTTATTCTCAGTCAGTGATATATTTTCTAGAAACTATCACCAAATCAAACCAAAACATATACAGAGGACCCTCGTTTTAACGACAATATTTGCCCCCTATTCATTGTGCCGTTATAAACAATTTGCCGTTATAAAGAATCCCAGTAGGTAGGGTAATAAAAGGCCTTTTCCCCATCGTTTCTCCAAGAAACAAATATAATTGGAATTTGTTAGAATCGCCTCGGTGAGGCGATTCTAAAAAATATCTTAACATTTGTTTCTTGGAGTTTCTTGGAGTATTAGATTACAAGAATCTTTCATGACTATGGACCCGATTTGAGCATTGCCAACCCGGGGGAAGCCCACACCGCTCGGAAACGAGACTAAGGCTTTAGCTAAGTAGTCATTCCATTCAAATTGACGTTATAACGAATTTTGCCGTCATAACGAATGTCGGTATGAAGCGGGTTGACTGTACTGAGTTTTGGAGTTTGATCTCGCTGCTACAAAATCAAAGAAGAGAAACAAAGACACACACGTGTATAAAAGCAACGCCCAGTTTTGCATGATATGAGCATTCCAGAGAATTTCAATTATTTTCAAGTGCCAAAAATCACAACCAACCAATTGCCCGGATGCTGTGCATAGTTTACCAGGAGCTCTGACTGTGAAGATAAACCCCTCTTCATTGACAGGTCGATTCAGAACCCTAATTCTTGCCTTGTGTGTCCCGTGGGTAGTGGGTTTGCAAATAACCTTGTAACACCCATCTACAGTCTTCGCATCTACAACTCGACAGGGAACAGTGTTTCCCTTGGGGTCTTTTATCTCCACACTAATCGCATCAAAGCTGTCTCTCTGCGGTCGTCCTTTGGCGTCATACAGGAACACTTTAATGACCTCACATTCCTGCCCTAGTGGAGCTTCCAGGGTCTCCACGGAGGTCTTTGGTGGGAAGATAGCGGTTGATCGGATCTGACCCATTCCAAGAACGAACGTTTTGAACTCGGGTCCCATTGCATTCTTGTCGAAACTGACATACGAGTTCTCTAGCGGGCATGCGTCAAGGTGCTGTCCTTTAAGTTCTGCCAACCTGTCTGAAATTGTCTTTGTAAGTTGTACGAACTCTGCTGGCATGCTGTGAATTAGACTATGAGAAGAGAATTCCCTGGCGCTGGACATCAAGGATAGGTAGTACCTCAGGTAATCTTTCTGTTTCTGTAAGACAGACTTCTTCTCCTTGATTCTCAGCTGTAGGTTGTCTTTCAGCTCCCTTCGTCGAATTTCCAGCATCTTCATACCAGAGTCCATCTCAATGTCAATTTCTTTCTTTAACATGTCTTCTTTGTTTGCGAGAGTTGTATGCTCCTCTTCTGTTTCTTTTAAAACGTTCTTAGCAAAAGCGATCTTGTCCTCTAAGCGCTTCATAAGTTCATTTACGGACTGCCGCTCTTCATCGTAAACGTCCGCTATTTTTCGGACGACATGACCCTTTGCCTCTTCATGGTCAAGGATGCTGCACATTTTGCAGAGTGGCTGATTACAAACCTTGGCTGAACAGAAGTAGATAAGTGGCTGACCTTCGTGACCCGGAACTGAGCAAGTCAGTTGCCTTTGGAATGTCTCTAGACCATACTTGCGCAGCTGCTCAAAGTTAGCGATCTGGTGGTTGCGCGACATAAAGTTCCGCAAGTGCGCATGCGTACACTCAGCGCACATAAACGCTTGACAATCTTTGCAGAAGTAAGCGGCTATTCCACTGTCGGGACAGTCTTTGCAAGGGATCTGATGAGACTTTCTCTTCAGCCGAATAAAGTCCCGCAGACTTCTTCTGGTGTTCTCTTGCGGGAAGTTCCGGATGCTATCTCCCGGGACGTCGTGCTTGATTCGACAGGTCGGGCAGATGATGGTCCAATCTCGCACCATTCCCTCCAGGCACTTGTTGCAGAAGGTATGGAGGCACGGAAGGACTCTCGGAATATGATTTTCTTCGTCATATTCTTCACTGCAGACGTCACAAGACAGGAACTCCTCCTTGAGATCATCAATATTCAACATCGCCATCTTGACTTGGTGATAAGTCGTTCTTTGACAACCTGCTAAACAATATTCCACAATCTGTGAATATACAGTAAAGTTCCGCTATTAAGACCACCTAAAATTAAGACTACTTCTGCTTTAAAAAGCTTATTTTGAATAATGCACTTAATTTTTCTTTGTGTTTTCTGCCCATAGGGTCCTCTGGTTAAGGACCACCTTTGGGACTGTTCAAAAGTGGTCTTACAGACCACTTTTGAACAGTCCCAAAGGTGGTCTTACTATAGGAATTTTACTGTATATGTACCTGCAAATATTTACATTCTCATCGTATTCATAGAAACAAAAATCTATTAGAATGTAATTTTATTCATATTTCAATATTTACACTCTCAATAACGGCCCCCGCCCGTAGGGGCTTGAAGAAATATATGGGCTGCATGATGCTTCCACCCAGAGCTGAATCCGGCCCGCACACTAATACTGGTAAACCGCTTAGAGGATCTAAGCCTGTCCAGGAACCGCGGTTCGAGGCGGACCGTCCATGCTAATAAACCCTATTGGTTTCATTGGGCGACAGGGCTTGAGAAGTCATTTCCTCTCAATGTCGGGTAAAAGTCCCACAAAATTGGAAACAACGTCTCCAAAATTACCTTTACAGTGTTGACGGGGACGTTAAACCTCAAATCAAACAAATAGTTACACTCCCAATAAATTTACAGGATAAATCCTATAGTTATATATTGGGGCGTGGTATTGTTCATACTCATTCAATACACTAACTAATCATCACGAAAATACGCCTATATAATTTTGACCCCCCCCCCCCCCTCCCCCCTTGAATCCAACTTTTGTGCAGTAAAACTGAGGTTTAGAGGGGTAAACCTTTTTATTCTTATTTAGATTGTCGTCGCGTTAGAAAAACACTTTTAAACCCCACTCTACATAGTTAACAACAGGGGTATACATAGAGGATCTTACATGAGCGTTCATGTATTATTGTATTTATTAAACGAGTTGAGGAAAAGGGATAAAATGCGAGGCTTCGCCGAGCATTTTATCCCTTTTCCTCAGCGAGTTTAATTAATTCAATAATATATGAGCACGAATGCAAGATTCTATTTATCATATGACATTTAAAACGCATCTTTACAAAAATGTCAATGTTCCGCCATTAGTAAACGCGACGTCGTTAAGGACGTCATACATGTAAGGGGCGTATCTAACTGATTTGCATATTAAAGCCACAAGTGGATTATCGAATTTACTACATAGAGGATCTTACACGAGTGGTCATTTCATATGAAATTTATGAAACGAGCCTTCGGCGAGTTTCATAAATTTCATATGAAATGACCACGAGTGTAAGATTCTGTTTATCATGTGACCACTTTAAATTGGATTTCATCGCCTTTAAATTTGGCAAATGTTCCGCCTAAAATGCATTGTTGACATGGACGTCGTCATGACGTTACGTAGTCCCGCCAAAGTGTTATTACACTTGTGGTCATACGATTTTTATCACACGTCGTTATCCACTGCTTAACAACGACGTCATATGATAAACGGCGTTATTACACTCTCAGACGCGACGTCATATGATAAAATTCCCCTATACAGTGTTGACGGAGACTTTAAACCTCAAATCAAACAAACAAAATCCCATATAGGTTCTATTTTTTGTCTCATGTGCATGTAATATTCCCTTACTTTCATCTGACCCAATGTTTGTGGTGTATATCTTCCTTTAATCAGGGGTGCCTGTTTTTTTCATTATTTCATTTAAGTTTTTACAAAAAAAAAAAAAAAAAAAAAAAATGCTTAAGCTTTTAGCAACCAGTGTTCAGACGCCGCGTTATGCGCCGTCTGGTCTGGGACAAGTCATTACGAAAACACGCCTATACAAATACATTGCCACCTTTATCGCCGAAAAAATGAAAAATTTTATGATGAAAAATTGTGATATTTTTCTTATTTCTGCTCCAAATATAGATTGTGGGCACACGTTAGAACCGCCTCATCGAGGCGGTTCTAACGAGTACCCACAATCTATATTTTAGAGCAGAAATACGAAAAATAAGGTATACCCCCGGAAACCTCAGTTTTACTATATAAAAGTGGGGTTCAAGGGGGTCAAAATTATATAGGCGTGTTTTCGTGATGCAAATAAATTTGAATGACGCTAGACATACATGTATTTTGTTCGTTTGAATTTATTTTTATTTAAACAATGTTTAAAGAGGATGGCACAATTAGCTACAGAGTAACTATTCTACCTTGTGGTCCTCTAAAACATACATACATACATTCAACAAATATAAATATTTTATGTACATATTTACAAAGTGTCAATGGAAATTGAGGTTTTACGTTCCCGTCAACACTATTTAGGTCATTTTGGGGCGTTACCTCTAGTTTTGTAGGACTTTTGCCCGACATTGAGATGAAATGACATCTCAAGCCTACCGTCTTTACAAACCAATAGGGTATATATGCAGGGGCGGTACGACTCGCACTACTATGCAGCCCAATATATTTCTCCAAGCCTCGATCGACGGATGTATATGGGCTAATGAAAAATGTTCATTAATGTTCATTAAATGCAATATTTGTATTATATTATCAATCATACTCTTTAATTTAAACCAACGTTATGTAGATTGCTTAAAAACGCTTAGCAACGCATGAAGGGACGATAGTTGTTCTAAATCCCGAATTACAAATGGAGGTCAAAATAACTCACTTTTCTCTACCCTCTATTTATTCCAAATCAGAGAAATTGGCCATATTGTAACTCGTACTTTTAGTTACATTTTATTATATATAAATTGAATTCAATTTGCGTCTTTTGTTTCAAAATGGCCTCTTTAGTAACAAGACAGGGGACACAGAAATATTGATTTGAGGCAATCGAGGGGGCTTTTTAGTTACTAACACTCGAATAGCCACATGCAGTTCGACCCAGTATTAATAACCAGCCTTTAAAAGCCCACTTTGTATATACGTCGACATGTACTTAGGGAAAGGGGTATGCCTTATTTTTTTCGTATTGCTGCAAGACATAGGTTGAAGATACTCTTCTTTAG
Organism: Lucinisca nassula; assembly: GCA_963580285.1. Classification (NCBI taxonomy): domain Eukaryota; kingdom Metazoa; phylum Mollusca; class Bivalvia; order Lucinida; family Lucinidae; genus Lucinisca; species Lucinisca nassula. Next base: position 1,551,865 of record OY757024.1, on the reverse strand, counting down.
AACAGCCTCAGTGCGGTAATTCTGACGAACAACAACACTTTACGTTTGTTGGAGATTTGTGGAAAATATCACAAAGTTCTCCTGTAAGTAAAGATCTGCTAGTGCCATATTCAGAACCCTGAAAGCCAGTTTTATGTAGATATCCGACATTGGAAGAAGGGATAAAATACATTGTAAACTCTGCCGCCGAAAACACGAAATTTTAAGATGAAAAATTTTGACATTTTTCTTATTTCTGCTCAAAATACAGACAGAAATTAGAAAAATAAGGTTTACGCTTGTAAACCCCAGTTTTACTGCATGAAAGTGGGCTTCAAAGGGGTCAAAATGACGTGTTTTCGTGATGGTATACGTGTTAATTATATTGGTGCATACCAACGTCAACGAGCACCCACAGTCTATTTTTGAAGCAAAAATTGAAGAATGCCCTTACAAACCGATATTGCTTGCACACAAGGTAAGGAAATCCATAGTTTTAGCTTGGGATAGAAATTCTGTTCTAACCCTGGCGTTCTTACCCAGGGACAGGGTAAAAGTCGAATAAACTTGCGTGTTTGATAAATGCATTGGTTGCATACGAACTCACATGCGCCGTCGTTGAGGCTGACGTCACAGCACGTTACATCACTGTAGTGTCATCACAATATGGCGGACGTCGGCAACCGAAGTGACTGCAGTATTCAGAAATGAAGGTATGCAAGAAAAAGAATCCTACATGGGTGTTGGGGGTGGATAGAAAAATCCGTCCCTCGGGATCACTGTCCGGCATCACTCGGCAAGCCTCGTGATGCCAGACTGTGACACTCGGAACGGATTTTTCTGTCCACCCCTTACACCCATGTAAGATTCTTATATTCTCTTATTAAATAGGGTCTACAAGGGTTTTAAATACACGAACTTGTAAACGTACTTCAAAGGTGTGCTATTCTAACATAACAGTTTTGACACACGAAGTTCATAATTCTATATTTACATTGCCAATGTAAAGACTAATGCAAACCTATAGATTACGATGTAGTTCATACTTCCATGAACGCATCGAGTCACATGATTTTCAGTGACGTCAAGTGATGTCAGTCTAAACCATGGTTCTTTACAATCTGATTGGGCGTTGGCGACGTCGACGCTGTTCCGTTCTTTGTAGAAAAAGAGCGTGTAAATGTTTTTCAGCTTTAAAAGTTTGCCCTATATATGCATTATTCTTTCGCCCATTGATGAGGAGCAAAGAATATATAGAGGATCTTACATGAGTGTTCATGTATAATTGCATTTATTAAACGAGTTGAGGAAAAAGGTTAAAATGCGAGGCTTTGCCGAGCATGTTATCCCTTTTCCTCAACGAGTTTAATAGATTTAATAATACATGAACACGAATGCAAGATTCTTTTTATCATATGACATTTGAAACGCATTTTATTCATAACTTTTTAATGAAAATGTCAACATCTCGCCGTAAGTAAACGCGACCACGCTAAGGACGTCGAACCTGTAACCTTACGGGGCGTATCTAACTAATTTGCATATTTAATCCACTAGCGGATTATCGAATTTATTACATAGAGGATCTTACACAAGTGGTCATTTCATATGAAATTTATGAAACGAGCCTTTGGCGAGTTTCATAAATTTCATATGAAATGACCAAGTGTGTAAGATTCTGTTTATAATATGACCACTTTAAATTGGATTTAATCGCCTTTGAATTTGACAAATTTTCCACAAAAATGCATGGTTGACATGGACGTCGTCATGGCGTTACTTAATCCCGCGAAAGTGTTAATATACGTGTGGTCATACAATTTTTATTACACGATCAACTGCTTATTAACGGCATCATATGATAAATGCCGTTATTACACTCTCAGACGCGACGTCATATGATAAAAATATACATGTATTAAGAAATAAACTTATTTTTTCTCCTGTTCATGAACAGCAGAAAAATAGTAGGATTCATTTCTTAAATAAAAAAAAAAAAAAAAAAAAAAACACCCTTACCTTCCCCCTGAAAGAATACTCATACAAAATTTTGAGCCAGCGCACGACAAAACCTACAATAAGACATGTGCGCACATCGAAGACTCAGATCAGCCTGCGCATCCATATAGTCTAACCAGAGACTTCTCTTGCTGCACGAAGGAGCATTGGGCCCTTAGCTATCCTTAGAGCGCACAACAGCGAAGACTCTGATCAGACTGCGCGGAGGCGCAGACTGATCTGAGTCTTCATTGAGCGTACATGTCTTATTGTAGGTTTTGACATGCGCTGACTCAAATACTTTTGTTTTTCTTCATATATGGTTCATTGAATTTCCAATTCTTTTTTAAAATCGAATACCCGCAAGAGTAGGTATTTTCACCTGGGCTTTTTAAGTGGGTGTGACCTCAATGCACTATAATCATTTACAGACGCTAACAAGTTCATGTAATGTATGTCCCTGTAAATCACGCTTTATGCAGGGAAAACGGAGTTTGCAAACACAGCATTTTATAGTAGGTAGTAAGATAAAGTGGGCGTGACCTCAATGCACTAGACATGTCAACAGAATATGCAGTGAATACCCCTGTAAATCACGCTTTGTACAGAAAAACGGAGTTTGGATAGGCAACATTTTATCGGATTCATTAACAAGCGAACGACAAAACCTACACTGTTTTCTGCGACAAGCGAAGACTTAGATCAGCCTGCTCAGCCGCGCAGGCTGATCTGAGTCTTCGCTGATTGCATGAACCTTAAATTCCCTAACCAAAGGGAGAAAAGTGATAAATCTCTCCTTATGTGGTGGATGCAGTACACGCAGGCTGATCGTTATCGTTGCATTTCGCGCAGGTCTTTTTGTCAGTTTTATTGTGCGTTGACTCACTTCTGCTCTGAAACATACAAACTAAGTTTCTTTGTTCTGCGTTCGCCACAGATAGATAAATTGATTGATTGATTGGGGTTAAACGACACGTCAACCGTTGTGGGTCATTCTGTGTCGTTTCCATGTCAGTCGTAACATCATCATGGACTTTATTGACCATTTCTGGGGTTGCAACATTGGCAAGCCTTCCAGGACGGCGGTCATCCTCAAGGCTCTGTCTGCCACGCTTATATTTCCGCCACCCACTTTTTTACTGTAGCATATGAAGGGGCAGCTGTTCCTAGTGCTGCTACCATATCATTATTACGTGTACATGGAGTTCATGTACGGAATCCGGGAAGGGACATGATTGTTTTTTTTTACATAAGTTGTGCGCACAAGATAATATCTTGTGTTGACAAGATATTATCTTGTTCGCACAACATATTATCCTGTGCGCACAAAATATTATCTTGTGCAGACATCATAAAATCTTGTTCGCACAACATATTATCTTGTGCGCACAAGATATTAATTTGTACGAACAAGATGTTATCTTGTCCGCACAAGATATTATCTTGTCCGCACAACATAGATCTTGTGCGGACAAGATAATATCTTGTTTGCACAACTTAATATCTTGTGCGCATAAGATATTATCTTGTTCGCACAACTTAATATCTTGTGCGGACAACATAATATCTTGTTCGCACAACTTCCCAAGATCTATGTTGTGCAAACAAGATAATATGTTGTGCGTATTAATTTGACTTGCGCGAAGTGTAAACACTGTTCAGCCGCTGCATTAGGAATCAAAGTTACATAACAAACATCTGCAACACTTTTTTTTGTCAGAAACCGGATAACTAAGCATGGCCTATTCAATTAGAACAGGTGAAATTAAGAGAAAGTGTCAAATAAATTGCGTAACTCTTCATTAAGACGTTTTATAGCGATGTTTTGCAGACATAAACTGTAACAGAATATAAATGTAGGAATCAAGAATCGGCTTACATGCTTATCTTTACAGTGTGACATGCAGAAAATGACACCACGCCTTTATCATCACTTTCACCAAGTTTTTTTTTTTTAATTATTATACCTCTGAACTGTTTGGCTCAGCATAATAAGAGACTTGTAATAAATGCTACATAATCATCGCTATGAACCACTACGTGGGTCTCCCCGCCCATCGGGGCTTAAAGAAATATTTGGGCTGCATGATGCTTCCACGCAGAGCTGAAACCGACCACACAAGAGTACTGGTAAACCGCTTATAGGATCTAAGCCTGCCCAGGCTAAGCGGTGCGAGTGGGCCCGTCTTTGCTTATAAACCATATTGGTTTCATTGGGCGACAGGGCTTGAGATGTCTTTTTATCTCAATGTCGGGTAAAAGTCCCACAAAATTGGAAACAACGTCTCTAAAATGACCTATACAGTGTTTATGGTGACGTTAAACCTCAAATCAAGCAAACGAAAACAAAATCCTCCTTATATATGACAGGAGTCCATTTCGAAATTTAGAGGTGCCAGGTTGTGTTTTCTTCAAAATATGTTCGGAAAATGGCTTAACGTTTTGCAAACCGTGTAGGCCCTGATCAGACGCCGCGTTCTGCGGCGTCTGATCTGGGCCTGCACTGTTTGCCAGGGTACACGTTTTGGGGTTTCCGGTGCAAAGTGGGTAAAGACTGACATATACCCCTGAACTGTTAAGCTCAGCATTAAAACAGACTTGTAATAAATGCTACATAAAACGTAGACGTCAATCGCTATGAAACACTTCCTGGCAAAATATAACTTTGGCTGTCATCACGAAATCACGCCTATATTATTCTGACCCCGTTGAACCCCACCTTTATATAGTAAAACCCGGGTTTACAGGGGTAAATCTTAATGTCTGAGCAGAAATATGAAAACATATCACAATTGTTCATCTTTTTCGGTGGAAAAGTTTACAATCTATTAGTATAGGCGAGTTTTCGTAATGTCGATGCGGTTCTAACGTGTACCCATAATCTATATTTCTGAGCTAAGATAAGGGAAATAATAACTAATTTTTATCATGTTGATGTACAGAAACAATAGTGGGGTTTAAAGGGGTATACATTATTTGCTTTATTTTGGGTCAAAAACATAGATTGTTGGTACTCGTTTGAACCGCTTAAATGAGGCGACTCTAACGTGAGTGAGTGAGTGAGTTTTAGTTTTACGTCCCACCAACAGCTAAGGTCATACGGAGACGGGACCTCGGTTTAAAGACTCATCCGAAAGTCTGGAGAAGCCCGGGATCGATCCTGCGATCCCTGGTTTACAAGGCGAGTAGCGTAACCACTGCACCACGGAGGCTTCTAGCGACTCTAACGTACACTTGGGCTTGTGCAAACAGTGGAAACAGAAACCAGATAATGTAGCTGCCCAGTCTGATCAGATACGACTGCATGTAAATGTACACCATCATGAAAACACGCCTATATAGATTTGACCCCCCTAAACCTCACTTTTATGTAGTAAAACTGGGGTTTACAAGGGTAAACATTTCGCGGCGGTTCTAACGAGTACCCTCATTCTATGTTTTTGAACAGAAATTAGAAAAATATCAGAATTTTATCTGAAACTTTTCGTTGTTTTTTTCCGGCGGTAAAGTTTACAATGTATTTGTATAGGCGTATTTTCGTATTGTAAATGAGGCTATTCTTAAAAACACTTGGGCTTGTGCAAATAGTGCAAACAGGAACCAGTTAGTGTAGCTGCACAGTCTGATCAGATACGACTGCACTCAAATGTACACCATCATGAAAACACTCCTAGATAGTCTTGACCCCCTGAAACCCCACTTTTATATGGTTAAACTGGGGTTTACAGGGATACACATTATTTTTCTTATTTCTATGTTTTTGAGCAGAAATAAGAAAAATATCAGAATTTTTATCTGAAGATCTTCGTTTTTCCGGTGGTAAAGTTTACAATGTATTTGTATAGGCGTATTTTCGTAATGTAAATGAGGCGATTCTTAAGCACACTTTGGCTTCGGAAAATAGTGCAAACAGGAACCAGCCAATGTAGCTGCCCAGTCTGGTCAGATACGACTGCACTCAAATGTACACCATCAAGAAAACCCTCCTATATAGTATTGACACTTTTATATGGAAAAACTGGGGTTTACAGGGATATACAATATTTTTCTTATTTCTGCTCAAAAACAGAGATTGTGGGTACTCGGTAGAACCGCCTCGGCTATTTTTCTTACTTCTGCTAAAAACATAGATTATGGGTACTCGTTAGAACCGTCTAGCCGAGGCGGTTCTAACGAGTTCCCACACTCTATGTTTTGCGCAGAAATAAGAAAAATATCAAAATTGTTATCTAAAAATTTTCATTTCTTTGGTGGTACAATTTTCCGCTTGCTTTTGTAATGACACTCGTGTGCCAAAATGTTGTCTTTCGTATCTGTAGAAGTATATGTAGCAGAATCGGGGCTTGCAGAATTAGAATGTGTGTATGTGTGTGTGTGTGTGGGCGGGGGGGGGGGTGGGGGTAGGGTTCATGATGCTTCTAGAGCTGAAACCAACCGCAATTTAGTACGAGTAAACCGCTTAGAAGTTCTAAGCCTGTCCAGGCAAAATGGTGCGAGTTGGACTGTCCATGCATATAAACCCTTTTGGTTTCATTGGGCAGCAATGCATGAAATGTCATTTCATCTCAATGTCGGGTAAAAGTCATACAAAAATGGAAGCAACGTCTCCAGAATGGCATATATAATGTTGACGGGGGCGTTAAACCTCAAAACAATCAAACAAACATGATTTTTCAATTTTAAGTCTAAACATATACTGTTGGTGCGTGTTAGAACCGCTTCATTCATCACGAAAACACACCTATAAAAGTTTGACCCCTAGAGTTAGTGTTTTGAGTTTTACGTCCCACCAACAGCTAAGGTCATACGGAGACGGGACCTCGGTTTAAAGACTCATCCGAAAGTCTGGAGAAGCCCGGGATCGATCCTGCGACCCCTGGTTCAGAAGGCGAGTAGCGTAACCACTACACCACTGAGGCTTCTTTTGACCCCTTGAATCCTACTTTTTAATTAAATTAAATTAAATAGATATGATTAGAGCCGAAGACTTCCAGTTTGTGTGTACATTCTGCAGCTTGAAATAAATAGCTTGACAGCACAATGTACATTTTCTTGCATCAGACCTATGGAGAATGGATACACCCTCAGGGGAGGCAACTCCTGCAAAATTGTTTTTGTCTCCCTTGTCAATAGGGGTCAACTCTTAACGGAAAGAATTTACTCCGGAGGAGCATATTCTTTCCTTTAAGATTAGACCCCTTTTTCAGTGAGAAAGAGCCTATAGAAAAGTGAACAAGAAGTTCCGAAAGTTGTCTTCCTTTGCAAAATGGCGCAAAATCTGCTAGATGTTCCGATTCCCCTTAAACTGTTACAAAAATGATCGAAGAAATTGCAGCAAGCTTCATTTTAAGCTTAGACTGATGAGAAGGCAGACAAAGGCAATCATGAGAGATGTTACTCTGTGGTTGGTACATCTAATATATTTCTCGAATTTTGCCAAAGGTAAACTGATTTTTACAGTTATTAAGATATAGAGGATCTTTTCTTTTGTTTGATTTTACGGCCCTTCCAAGATTATTTCACTCATATCGAGCCGAACGTTAATCAGAGGTTGGCGAAAACCGGAGTACCCGGAGAAAAACCGCCTGACTTTCCGTTCCGTTGGCGTCTCACATGTGGCCCGAGCAAGGCTCGAACCCACAGCGGTGAGATACCTAATGATTAAGAGTAAGCGCTCTTGTCCACTAGGCCACGGAGGCCCGTATAGTGGCTCTTACATGGGTGTTCATGTATTATTTAATTTATTAAACGAGTTGAGGAAAAGGGATAAAATGCAAGGCTTTGCCGAGCATTTTATTCCTTTGCTCGACGAGTTTTATAAATATTAATAAGTACAATAATACATGAGCACGAATGCAAGATTCTATTTATCATATGACATTTAAAACGCATTCTATTCACGATTTTTGAACACACATGTCATATGATAAATAGAGAATACCAGGTTCGTGTCTTTTGATATCAAGTTTATCAGGCAAGGCTTCGGGAACGCTTGTAGATTCTACATGCGTTCTCGAAGCCGAGCCTGATAAACTTGATATCAAATGACACGAATCTGGTATTCTATTTATCAGTTTATCCCCTTGTAAACCCTTTAAATTGGCAATTTTCGATCACTTACCGATTGTCCTCAGTGCATCCCAACATTTCGGTGCGGAATATAATCGACCAGTATATTTATTATCATCTGACCGTTATTTTTCTTTTGATAATTTTCAATGTATTTTTTTTTTCGACTTTTCTAGTAATAATAATATTTTGGCCATTTATCCGGTTGTCCGGTTCATTCAAAAAGTGCATTGTCACGTTGACGTGATAAAGCTCACCTGTCCTGCGATAGCATATCTTTATCAGGTCAATGTGTAATAATGCACTATACATAGGGGGTAACTGATAAATATCATTTTTAATCACTTTCCGAACAATATCCCTTTGAAATTAAGAGAAAGGGTATACCCTTGACTCTTGTAAAAATATTTATCCCTCGAGATAATAACCTTTGCCCTTGACAGGTTCTATAACAAAATACAATGATATTCCGCTATTAAGCTGGGGTGGTCGGATGTGGCAAAGGTGACGTGATATTGGCTTACAGTTGGACATGAAGCAAGTAAGGGTAGAAGGGGTGGGTGTTGTTATTTCTTCTTTCTCGACTGTCCCTTACTTTCACCTCCTCTACTGGCTCTTCCTTTCTCTGGGAGACGACACAATATGACCCACAAGGGTTCACGTGTCGTTAAACCCAAAACAATAAACAATCCGCTATTAAGCTTAACTTATATTTAGTTTAAATTGCCTTTAAAATCGTATTTGTAAGGTTTCAGTTATTCTATCATTTATTCTACGCCATGTTTTGTCTGGTAGGAGACCGCATTTGGAACTGTTCAAAAGTGGTCTTTAAGACCACTTTTGAACAGTCTCAAAGGTGGTCTTAATGGAAGAATTTCAATGTACACATAAGATGTATCAGGTTTATTTTATCGCTGCATGTTTTATGCCAATGTTCATACCATAAACAAACAGTTAATACACTGATCAGACGCCGCATTTTGCCAATGCCCTTTTTGGGGCGGGGATGCTATGAACATTTGGATTAGTAGGAGTCTGCCCTTAAAGGGAAGACATTGCTATGATTACTGGTATACGACTCATGTTGTTAATAATTACATGTTTTGAATACCCTTGTAAAGTAGAAGTAAAACAAAGAGAAGGAATCGATACAATTAACTTACTCCACCCATCAAAGACACCAAAGGGAAAGAAACACAAACATGAAGCGACCAGATCATAATGGAAACCTAAACAAAGGAAGGCCATAAGGACAGTTACTTTCCCACAAAACCCCATGTTAATGTATATAGAGAAAAGTGGTGTTTTCCAGAGTAACTATTACGAAAACACCTATATTACTTTGAACTCCTTAAATAGAAGTGAAGGCAATGATCAGGATTCGATACAATTAACCCACAGCTCCCATCAGAGACACCAAAGGGAAAGAAATACAGACATGAAACAACCAGACCCTAATGGAAACATCAATAGCGGAGAGCCAAAAGGACAGTTACTTTCCCACAAAATGGACAATTGCCTACTATCCAAAACAGAATAATATAAGCGATACAAACACTAAAAAACAAACCATAAGAAAAATAAACCGCGACAGAAGACTCGCCTTGAAATGGTCAGCGGAAACGAATTCCACTCGGGGTCTTCAATCGATTTACGTGGCCACAATCCTCGCCCTTACTCCGTCGTGATTAAGACAAATAATTTGTTCAGTCCGCATTTATAGAGTAAAACTGGGGTTTGCAGGAGTATACATTATATATCGTATTTCTGCTCAAATGCATAGATTGTGGGTACTCCTTAGAACCGCCTCGCCGGGGCTGTTATAACGAGTATCCACAATCTATGCTTTGTGGAGAAATATGAAAAATATCTGGATTTTTTATCTGAAAAAAAAAAAAAAAAATTGGCGGTAAACTTTTCACTATCTTTAAATAGGCGTTTTTTTCGTAATCATGGTTTTCAAGGACCTAAATGTGTCCAAGCCATTGCTTACATTTTGATTGCTCTGTTTTTACAGGGAACAGTGGCTGTTTTGACAGTCTTAAATCAAGTACATACAATGGTGTAGTGTCAGCAACAAACCATGGCCACAGCTGCCTCGCTTGGACAGACGTCTACGGGAACGAGGCTTTAGCTAAGCACAAAAATTACTGTCGAGATTTTGATGACCCTGGGAGACCCTGGTGCGCGATAAATAATTTGACCATAGCCTGGGAGTATTGTACTTTTGCCATATGTCTAAGTAAGTACAATGAAGAAAGAATACTTTACCCCACTTAGTACCAGAAACCCCAAAACGGGTACCCTGGCAAACCGTGCAGTCCCAGTTCTGCCGGGCCTCCACTATTTGGTAAAGGTCCAGTCATTTTCAAAATTAATTTTGAAGAAAACACAACCTGACGCTCCTAAATTTTGATGTGGACTCCTGCTATTTATAAAGAGGAAGATTCCATTTGGTACAAAAAGCGTTAATAGCATCTCAGTCGGATGCGCGACTGACTGGTGATCAGGTAGACGCGGGATCGAAACCTGCCGGGGCCGGCAACATTCTTTCGTGGAGATTGATCATGAAATCTTTTCTACTGTTATCTCCCTGCGGCTGATTCAAGAAGGGCAGTTGTCAGTTTCTGGCGAAAGAATGCGCTCTGTACTGGTTAACCACATACGTATAAGACTGCACAGGAAAGGTGTGGATAGGTAAACTGACCGGCTCAAAAATGACCTAAAATAGTGTTGACTGGACCGCTAAACTGCAAAACAAACAAACAAACGTCGTCATTAGGTTTGACGTCACTACACGTACAGTGACGTCAAAAAGCCATATCATTATCATCAAAATACGATGGAGGTCGACAATCGCAGTGACTACATTATGAAAAAAATCCGCTCTCAAAAATGAAAGTAATGCAAGAAAATAAATCTTACATGGATGTGAGGGGTAGATAGAAAAATCCGACCCTCGGGATCACTGTCCGGCAACACGAGGCAAGCCTCGTGATGCCGGACAATGATTCTAAGGGACGGATTTTTCTATCCACCCCTCACAACTATGTAAGATTCTTTTGTAGTATCTCTGACAACGGTGATATCAAAGCGATATCATTGTTGAACTAGCGCGACATCATTTTATCACTTTCTTTTCAGTGACAACAGTGTAATATCAGTCTAGTAGCGTGCAAATATAGGGCAATATCTCGGCTCCCGCACATCGGGGCTTGAAGAAATAGATGGGCTGTACGATGCTTCCACGCAGAGCTGAAACTGACCTCACACGAGTACTGGTAAACCGCTTAGAGGATCTAAGCCTGCCCAGGCAAAGCGGTGCGAGTCGGACCGTCCATGTTTATAAACCCTATTGGTTTCATTGGGCGATAGGGCTTGAGTTTCATTTCATCTCAATGTCGGGTAAATGTCCCACAAAATTGGAAGCAACGTCTCCAAAATGACCTATACAGTGTTGACGGGGACATTAAACCACAAATCAAACAAACAAACAAATTGGGCAATATCTGCATACGTGTTACTCGTTTTAGCTCGGCTGTTTGCGAAGAAAACGAAGAGGTATTGTCATAGCTCTGGCGTCGTCTGCGTCGTCGTGCAAAAACTTGGACATTTTGTAATATCTCTGTCATTACTGAACATATTTACTTGAAACTCAGACTAGTTGTTCATTATGAAAAGGGGAACTCATACCAAGAGGTGAGGTAACCCTCAAAATAATTTTGGCACAGTTATGCCCCTCTTTAGACTTAGAATTTTTGCGTCGTCGTCGTGCAAAAACTTGGACATTTGGTAATATCTCTGTCATTACTGAACATATTTACTTGAAACTGGGACTATTGTTCATTATGAAAAGGGGAACTCATACCAATAGGTGAAGTAACCCTCAAAATATTTTTGGCACAGTTATGCCCCTTTTTCGACTTAGAATTTTTGTTTAACTAAATTAACTAAAAGAAACTGCAGCCGAACGTTGGCACCCGCATGCGGTGCTCTTGTTTTTGTTTTTGTTTCACAAAAATCTAATTAAAACACAACCATGCGACATATTGGTTTCCTTCACATCTCCAAAACATGAAAAAAATAATCTTATAAATGAATAAAACATAGGCTGTGTGTGCTCATTAGAACCGCCTCCTTGAGTAGGAGGCGGTTCTAACGAGTACCCAGAACCTAGGTCTTAAAATAACAATTTTTATCATATGACGTCGCGTCTGTGCGTATAATAACGTCATGTAATATTTTCGATAACCCACTAGTGGATTAAATATGCAAATAAGCTAGATACGTCCCGTAACGTTACATGTACGACGTCCTTAACGACGTCGCGTTTACTAACGGCGGAATATATACATTTGTGTAAACAATCGTGAATAAAATGCTTTTAAATGTCATATGATAAATAGAATCTTGCATTCGTGCTCATGTATTATTGAATTTATTAAACAAGTTGAGGGAAATGGATAAAATGCTCGGCAAAGCCTCGCATTTTATCCATTTTCCTCAACTCGTTTAATAAATTCAATAATACATGAACACTCATGTAAGATCCTCTATATAACCCCTTAAACCCACGTGTTCTCCATATAAATCTGGGTTTACGGTAGTCTTGTTCACATGCTGACCTGTTTATAGCCATTTGAGTCCCGCCAAGCGAATTTGTGTCTTCGAGCATTCCGTCATGACAAATTTTAACTGCGCATGCCCAGCCATTCAGAGGGGTCAGGGATATGGCTTTCTGTCTGAACGTTCCTCTTGGTTCACTGCTTGTGTGAGCGAGCAGCGAAGGTTCTGGCGAGACTGCGCGGATGCGCAGGCTCGCCTGAACCTTCGCTGCTCGCATAGGCGATAAGTACCAAAATCGCTTGACGGGGCCCATATGATAAAGATGTTTTCCCATAATGCAGTTCAATGTTTTCCAGGAAACAATGAAAAATGTGTGACTACCATTCCTAATGACAACCAACAACGGACTGGTATCATAACACCACCTGACGGTGACGGGGACGGGTACCATGATCTCTACCTCGACTGTTACTGGTTTGTTGAGGCCGGGAATGGTGAGGTTATCAAATATCGTCTTGAGTATCTGTTTAGAGAATGCGCACCTGACGACCTACTGATGGTAAGGGTACCCAAAAATCTATTCACCTTATTTGCATTATCTGCTGGTTCCTAGTCTGAAGGTTATCAGTGTTTAAAAATAGGTAACCAGACCCCCCTGACCTTAAAAGGTCAGGGGGGTCTGGTTACCTGTTTTTCCAATATTGACAATGTGCAAGCTGGGAGCCAGCAAATAATGCAAATATGGAGAATATTTTAAGCTGAAATATGAAAAAAATAATTTCTAGCCCTGTAAACCCCAACTACCAACATGAAAGTTGGGTTTAAGGTGATAAATGCATTGACATGATAATCTGCTAGGAACGGAGGGCAGACGGTCAAAAGTTCTGGCCACCTTGAAGTACAGGCAAGGGAAGATATATCCCTTAAAAGAGAAATAAAAAAAAAATAAAATAAAAAATAAGGGGTTTGGTATTTCGCAAACGTTTAAACAGTTAATTTATTGACCCAACTTACGGATCTGGGGCCAGTTGTTCAAAGCATCGTTAGCTTAACGAGCTCGTTAGTGGTCATATTGTTAAGTGTTCTAGCAAGTTTAATATTTAAAATTTTGGTATTTTTGCTGAAAAATTGTGAGCAAAAATATAAGTATATTTGCCATATTAAATGATCAAAATTTTAACGACATGTTCACTAACGACATCGTTAGTTTTGAACAACTTGCCCCAGTTATTTTCTGTAGATTGTTTTCCACTGAAACTGGATACAAAAGGCCGTTTCCTTTAACTGAATAATGCATCAGATGACACAATTGCATTTTGAGGCTTGCGTTTTGGACACTTCATATCAGTCAGCTGCCAACACTTTAACAGCACTGTCATAATGCGGCATCTGATCTGGCATCATATGAACAATACGAAGGATGGTGAGTGCGTGCGTGTGTATGTTTGGTTTGCCGAGAACGTTTTGCATGATCTGTGTTAGGGGCCCATCCCATTTCTTTCTGCAGTCTTTCAAGGAGGGTGGTATTTGGTCCTCAGCTGCATGAAACTTTTGGCCAATTCTCCCCAGCTCTCCAAATGGACTTATCAATTATTATGCTCGTTGCTCCCTGAAAGTGTGATTGTCCCTTAGCTCCCTTAAACAAGTCCCTTAAATAATTATATTTCTCCTCCGCTCCCCAGCATCCCTGGTAAGACCACTGTTTTGTCCCGTGCAAGTCTTATACCAGATGTTAACGTATGTGCTGATCACAGGTGCCCGTGCGGGATACCTGTTGCCAAGAAATGTATGTGTTTGAGTTTTACCATTAGGAAAACATGTCCGTGTGAAATAATGGCGTCCAACATGGTGTCAGAAGTAACACATTTTCGGTAAAACTGATAAGATCTTTGTAATTTCTGCTTTCAACATAGGTTGTGAGTGCTCGTTAGAACCACCTCAGTGAGGCAGTTCTAACGAGTACCCGCAATATATGTTTTTGAGCAAAAATAAGGCAGATAAATAAAGTGGGGTTTAGAGGGGTCTTCGTTTCGTGGGGACTTGTTATCGTGATGGCCCCAACAACAACTGAGGTAATATGGAGACAGGACATAATTGCCTTCACTTCTATTTTTAAAGACTCATCCGTCGTGGAATAGATTCCACGATCCCTGGTTTGCGAGTGTTGCCGGAGACGTTAAACCCCAATTCAAACAAACAAACAAACAAATCTGGACGAAAATGGGTTTGTAAGGGTAGACATTATTTTCTTGTTTTTGCTCAAAACACAGCTTCAGGTTCTAACGTGTACCCTCATTCTATGTATAGAATTTCAACGGTCAATGATGCGGTTCTACCCAGCGCCCAGAAATATTTTCACCAGAAATATAAAAAGCATCACAACTTTTCCTCACCCGCCATTTCAAACATGTATAAATCCATTTACTCTGTCAGAGGCTAGTTTCACGGTCATTCTCATACGAAATGCCCACCGGGTGTGAGTTATAGAGGATCTTACATGAGTGCTCATGTATCATTGAATTTATTAAACGAGTTGAGGAAAAGGGATAAAATACGAGGCTTGCCGAGGTTTTAATCCTTTTCCTCAACGAGTTTAATAAATTCAATAAGATATGAGCACAAATGGAAGATTCTATTTATCATGTGACATTTAAAGCAAATTTTATTCACGTTTGTTTACAAAAATGCCAATGGTCCGCCATCAGTAAACGCGACGTCGTTAAGGACGTCGTATATGTAACGTTACGGGACGTATCTAGCTAATTTGCATATTTAATCCACTAGTGGATTATCGAAAATATTACACGGCGTTATTACACTCTCAGACGCGACGTCATATGATAAATGCTAATATGCTAATTTTGTCTATCATCGCAGATTCAAGATTTCTTCTTCCCATGCCAATCTGGAAAAGGGCTGGACGGAGAGACAAAAACTAATGGATTATTTCTGCGGTTTTACTCTGACTCGACATCTAGATCCGCTTCTTTTATTTTTAGTTACACCAGAAAACAAGGTAAATACGTGTGATTTTGTTTTGTTTGTTTGTTTGATCTGAGGTTTTACGTCCCCGTCAACAATATTTAGGTCATTTTGGAGACGTTGCTTCCAATGTGGGACATTTACTCGACATTGAGATGAAATGACATCTCAATCCCTGCCGCCACATGAATCCAGTAGGGTTTATATGCGTGGACGGTCCGACTCGCACCACTTTGCCTGGACAGGCATGGATCCTCTAAGCGGATTACAAGTACTCATGTGCGGTTGGTTTCAGCTCTGCGTGGAAGCATCATGCAGCCCATCTATTTCTTCAAGCCCCGATTGGCGGGGGCCGTGTGTGATTTGGTGCATCCTTTCATTTACAGTCGAACTTCAATTGTTCGAACACCTTTGGGACCACTAAAATCTGTTCGAGCCACTGAGGGTTACTGCAAAGAGACATAACAGGTTTAATTTTGGGACATCTTTTCGGTGCTCTATACTGAAAATGTATGCTATTGTGCTCATTAGAATGTGCGTGTGTGTGAATTCGGGTTTAATGTCGCTTTCAGCAATTTTTCAGTCATATTACGACGGTGTCTGGTTGCGACAGGGAGCTCAATGCTCACTTTTATAGTGCTGCCTCACTGAAGTATCATGTCCCAGACACATTACATGATACCACACCCAGTCACATTATCCTGGCACTGGGTCGACCAGTCCTAGCTCTACCCCGTAAATCTGAGTGCCAAGCGAGGAGCAGCTAGTACCATTTTTAACCACTTTGGTATGTCGCGGCCCAGGATCGAACCCTTGACCTCGTTGTGCTCATTAGAATCGCCTCATAGAGGTTATCCTAGCATGCGAAAAGTACGAAACCGTAAATGTAGTACAAGTAGTTTTTTAATTGATACTGACAGATCGGTAAGTTTGGTTTTTGTCGCAATGGAGGGAACATTTGGAAATCCCTATTTGTAATCTGAGCTTGTTCTACACTTACATATTAACTGGCACATTATTACAGTTTATCATATGACGTCGGGTCTGAGACTGTAATAACGCCATGTAATATTTTCGATTATCCACTAGTGGATTAAATATTCAAATTAGCTAGATACGTCCCGTAACGTTACATGTACGACGTCCTAAACGACGTCGCGTTTACTAATGGCGGAATATTGATATTTTTGTAAACAATCGTGAATAAAATGCGTTTTAAAATGACATTTGATAAATAGAATCTTGCATTCGTGCTCATGTATTATTGAATTTATTAAACTCGTTGAGGAAAAGGGCTAAAATGCTCGGCAGAGCCTCGCATTTTATCCTTTTCCTCAACTCGTTTAATAAATTCAATAATACATGAACACTCATGTAAGATCCTCTAAGTTTTGTCATTGCACTTTCCAGTCCCAGACTTTCGGATGAGTCTTAAACCGAGGTCCCGTCTCCGTATGACATTTGCTGTCGGTGGGACGTACAACTCAAACACTCAGTTACTCATTTTCCAGTCCAAGTATTACGCAAATTACTGTGTGTGGGACGTAGACTGAAGCTTTTTCAAAAGCTAATACAAGCCCCCGCCCATAGGGGCTTGAAGAAATATATGGGCTGCATGATGCTTCCACGCAGAGCTGAATCCGGCCCGCACACTAGTACTGGTAAACCGCTTGGAGGATCTAAGCCTGTCCAGGAACCACGGTGCGAGGCGGACCGTCCATGCTTATAAACCCTATTGGTTTCATTGGGCGACAGGGCTTGAGATGTCATTTCATCTCAATGTCGGGTAAAAGTCCCACAAAATTGGAAGCAACGTCTCCAAAATGACCTTTACAGTGTTGACGGGGACGTTAAACCTCAAATCAAACAAACAAAACAAAAGCTAATACTTGTATACATACAATGATCGAGTCCAAATCAAGACACAGTTACCCGACTTATCACAATAATGCATTTCGATGATTTTCAGGTACACTTGCAGACTGATTAGGCTTTGTTCTTGTTTTCTTCATGCCCAAAAGCTTGCACATTTCTTGTGGACATTTTCAAACTGTCTGTCTTGATCTGAATATACAAATTGGCCTGGAGAAATAAACTTGGCTGCATGGTGCTTTCATTCAGATGTTGATCACGTCACTTTTTGCACCTCGCCAAACATGAAAATACTTCTTTTAGTATTCATTCGATGAAATAAAAATGGATCTTACATTGAAACAAATCAAATATCCTATGTGTGTGTGAATTCGGGTTTAACGTCGCTTTCAACAATTGAAGGGGTTAGTGCAAGAAGGTACCTAAGTCCATTTTTGGAAAAATCTGAGATATTGTTATTTTCAGATATATCATACCAAGACCTACAATATGATATATAGTTTGATATGCTTTATTTCTTTATTGGCATTAAAAATGACAGTTACATTGAATCTTTGGAAGGGTCCTAAGTCCAAGGTCATATCTTTGGTGCAAGAAGGGGCCTAAGTCCATTTTTACCACAAACAACTTCGAGTTATCGGTGTATGTGTTGTTCATTTGTTTCAGCTCTTTGTTTTAAGAAACTTATAAAGAGTCTACAAAGATAAAATATACATATTCAATAAAATGTAATAGGTTTCTGCTCTAAATAGAGAAAACTCTGTCCTTTAAACAATGGACTTAGGCCCCTTCTTGCATAAACAACCATGGACTTAGGCCCCTTCTTGCATAAACACATTATTGAAATTAATGAATATCTGCAATATACTTCGGACCATTTATGCGATCTTTACACCATTTCATATCATAGAATATATCAACAGAACTATTTATTTAAAATAAGAAACACAAAATATGAAATTTTCGCAAAATACTTTGTTTTTCGCGTTTTTCTCAAATAATGAAAATGTGACTTAGGTACCTTCTTGCACTAACCCCTTCAATTTTTCAGTCATATCACGACGGTGTCTGGTTGCGACAGGGCGCTCAATGCTCACGTTTATAGTGCTGCCTCACTGAAGTATCATGTCCCAGACACATTACATGATACAACACTCAGTCACATTATCCTGACACTGGATCGACCAGTCCTAGCTCTACCCCGTAAATCTGAGTGCCAAGCGAGGAGCAGCTAGTACCATTTTTAACGACTTTGGTATGTCGCGGCCGGGGATCGAACCCGAGACCTCCCGTTCCCCGGAGCGGACACTCTACCAACTGAGCTATTCAAATATCCTATATATCATGTAATACGGGTAAATTATCCCAATTAAATGTGATACATGTATGTTTAGTATTTTCACGTCATACCTATGATTCTGTTGTATTTCTGATGAGTTGTGTTTGTCTTTTGATCGGCATACTCAGCGTAACCCAATTTTAACATCACGGAAACACACCAATATAAATTTGACCCCCTTAAACCCCACTTTTATACAGTAAAACTTGGGTTTGCAGGGGTATACATTATTTTTCTTATTTCTGCTCAAAACATAGATTGTGGATACTAGTTAAAACCGCCTCGACATTATTTTTCTTATTTCTGCTCACATTATAGATTGTTTTTGTTTGTTTGATTTGAGGTTTAACGTCCCCGTCAACACTGTAAAGGTCATTTTAGAGAGTTGCTTCCAATTTTGTGGGACTTTGAGATGAAATGACATCTCAAGCCCTGTCGCCCAATGAAACCAATAGGGTTTATTAGCATGGACGGTCCGCCTTGCACCGCGGTTCCTGGACAGGCTTAGATTCTCTAAGCGGTTTACCAGTACTAGTGTGCAGGCCGGATTCAGCTCTGCGTGGAAGCATCATGCAGCCCATATATTTCTTCAAGCCCCTATGGGCGGGGAACATAGATTGTGGATACTAGTTAGAACCGCCTCGTCATTATTTTTTCTTATTTCTGCTCAAAACATAGATTGTGGATACTAGTTAGAACCGCCTCGACATTATTTTTCTTATTTCTGCTCACAACATAGATTGTGGATACTAGTTAGAACCGCCTCTACGAGGCGGTTCTAACTAGTATCCGCAATCTATGTTTTGAGCGGAAATAAGAAAATATGGAAATTTTTCATTTGAAAATGTTCATTTTTCGCTTGAAAAATTTACAATGTATTTGTATAGGCGTGTTTTCGTAATAACTGGAATTTGAATACTTTGACTAAAAAATCCATATTTTAGTTCTGCTTGTTTATTATTGTTTTTATTATTATTAGCTGTACATGAACGTTTTTCGCCCCCGCCCATCGGGACTTGGAGAAATAGATTGAGCTGCATGGTGCTTCCATGCAGAGTTGAAACTGAGCACAGATGAGTACTTGTATACCGCTTAGAAGGACTAAGCCTGCCCAGGCAAAGTGATGTGAATCAGACCGTCAAATGCATATATGCCTTTTGGTTTTATTGGGTTACAGGGCTTGAGATGTCAATTCATCTTAATGCCGGGTAAAAGTCCCATTATATTGGAAGCAGTGCCCCCAAAATGACCTGAATAGTGCTGACGGGGACGTGAAACCTCAATTCAAACAAACGTTTTACGAACTTGCATTTACTTTAAGTAAACAAAATAGACCCTGATCTGGCGGCGCTTTCTGTGGCGGCTTGTCTAGGTCTGCTGTGGTTGTCATTGTACCGTTTATAGAACTCTAGGCATCGACGGTCGTTTTAAACGTACGTGCAAACAGTATCCTGTTTCACGTCTGAGAGTGTAATAACGCCATGTAA
The DNA here is from genome assembly GCA_963580285.1 of Lucinisca nassula. NCBI lineage: Eukaryota > Metazoa > Mollusca > Bivalvia > Lucinida > Lucinidae > Lucinisca > Lucinisca nassula. The sequence goes on along the minus strand of OY757024.1, from coordinate 1,531,573 downwards.
TACATTCTGTTTTCCACTGGTGGATTAAATATGCAAATTAGTTAGATACGCACCGAATATGGGCTGCATTATTCTTCCACGCAGAGCTGAAACCGACCCTCACACGAGTACTGGTAAACCGCTTAGAGGATGTAACCCTGCCCAGGCAAAGCGGTGCGAGTTGGCCCGTCCATGCTTATAAACCCCAGCGTCAGGTAAAAGTCCCACAAAATTGGAAGTGACGTCTCCAAAATGACTTTACAGTGTTGACGGGGACGTTAAACCTCAAATCAAACAAATAAGCAAAGAAAGACGTCTAGTCGTCAATAAAATACGTTTTAAATGTCATATGATAAACAGAATCCTGCATTCGTGCCCATGTATTATTGAATTTATTAAACTCGTTGAGGAAAAGGGATAAAATGCTCGGCAAATTCTCGCATATATATAGATAGTGCCGGTTTTGAGGTAATCTGTTAAAAACCCTCACAAATCACCTCTTCAACCAGCACTATCTATATATAAACACATCTTACCACATATATATTTTACCGCAGTATTTTGAGCAGACAGATAAACCGACTATTACATGTCAATTTATCTTTACCACACTGATAGTTGGACATCAAAGTCCAAAAGGGAAATCACCTACGGACTGTTTCAGTATTTAGAAAACCATTCACTGGACAAAAAACTAGTCATTTATTTACGTTCAATTTCTTACTATTCTAGTACAAGCCGTGATAGCCGAGTGGTCTAGATGGTTTGGACTGTAAATGGTGGGGCATGAGTTCGAATCCCGGTAATGACATAAAAATCTTTTTATAATGGAACATTGAATAAAAATGATGACAGCGTAATCGGTTTCAATAAAAAGCGTTTCTAAGCGATAAAAATGGGTTAAAAAAAAGAAAAAAATACAAAAAAATCCTGATAACACTGTAATCGGTATAATTAAGAAAGGTTACTAAGCAACTCGTAGAGAACAACAAATAATTAAAAGTAATATCCAAAATCTGCTCCGATAAAAGTCGCGGATAGACACTATATAGAAACATATTAAAAAGAATTTTGAAAATTCCACTTTGGGGCAAAAACTTTAACCCCTCCTGAAAGTGCCTTTACATAATCCAATGACCACCAGATTTTGCACATATAACAAGACTTTAAGGCTGTATAACATATTAAAATTCCAAGTTCCTATGACAACTTTTGGAATTTCAGAAAGTCTTTGAGTCTTCCTAAAAGTGGAATCCCATCAACCGATTAGTCTTAGATTTTGCATTTGTATTTGGGTTGCATATATACATATTATCACAAAATTTCAAAGTTCTAGCATCATTTTGGAATTTCCTGCAAGTCTTTGAATTGTTGTAAAATAACATTGGTTCAACTAATTACCACCAAACTTTGTACATATGTTTCAACATACAAAATGCACATTCTTATAACATTGTAGGTCGGAAGTGAAGCAAAAAAAAAAAAAATATTAACTTTCATATTTTGGTGGTGGGTCATTTACTATTGTAATTTTATTGAATAAAATCAAGCATTTTCTATCTTTTTTTTCATTTCATTCTTTGCTTGAGCCTTGCCTTCCTCAATAAGTTTCTTTCTCTCACTTTCACTCAGTTTTGAATGTTTTGAATGTATGTTCTCTTTCAGTCCTGAATCATCCTCAACACTCTATCATACTCAATCTTGCAATTTCCTGCTTAAAAGGTTTTATAGAGTTAAAATATCTCTGTTTTTCTCTAAAATTCTTTCCACCACACTTATCACAGATTTGATATTTTGCTGTAGTACCTTTACCACATTGTAAACATTTCACTACTTTACTTTTGTTATGTTTTATAATAAAATTATGAGCCTTGCAGTATATAGAATGCTTTACTGATTTGTTTTTACATGGTTTATTTGAACCTAACGGCAACATAGCACATATATTTTGCATCTTTGCTTTTTCTATATCCATTTTTATTATTATATTTAAAAATTTTTTTTATAGTTTAAAAGAAAACAAAAAAATGAGTTCTGTAGAGAGACTAATACAATTGCATAGTGAAGGAAGAATTAGTGATGAGGCTTTAGACAAGGGTCTTAAATCCTTAGATATTGAGAAACAGAAGAGTGATGCACTACAACAAACTTCTACATTGGAAAATCTGCGTAAAAGACGTAGAGATAAAAAGATAAGAAAACGACAGCAACAAAATGCTGTTAAAACAAGTGAAAAAATTAATGATGAAGATACTAAAGAGAAAAATGTTCTGAAACTGGTTGATAAACCATTATGCAATTACTTCAAAGCGTATGAAATAGATGCTCATAAATATAAAGACCCAAATATTTTGTTTAATGATAAAAAATCTGTCATTATAGATAAAATTAATGAAAACATTAAAGAATACAATGGTATTAAATTTTCAATTGGGTTATCTATAAAGTTTTTTAAAGATGAACTTAATGGTGAAAGAAAAGAAGTTACCGGTGCATCACACGGAGAACAATGTGCAGTTCTTGATGGAAATAATTTAGATGAAAACTATAACAAACAAACAACTTATATACAAACATGGATTGAAAAATTCACAAATACCGCAACGGGTTTAGAAATTGACCATTGTATCAAACTTTATCTTAATATAGCAAAATATGAACCACTCAAAGGTTCTTCGTATATTTCTCTTCCAAGTGCAATAGCAAATAAAAAAGCAATAATTAATTTATCAAATGATGATGATAGATGTTTAGAATGGCATATACTTGCTTCTAAATACCCAAACAAAAACAATCCAAGTAAGTTATCAAGTTATCGTAAATATTTAGGCACATTAAATATGGAAGGAATAGACTTTCCCACACCAATCTCACAAATACCAAAAGTTGAGAAACAAAACAATATAGCAATCAATGTTTATGGATACACATTAACAAAAAAGACAGAGAAACTTACTATATTTCCATATCATATTTCAAATCAACCAAATGAAAAAGAACGAATTAATCTGCTTTTGATAACTGAAGATGTTGAAGAGGAAATTGATGATAGTGAAGAAGAAATGATAGATGAAGATTATAATCCTGATGACTATCCTCCTGATGAGTCAAAAACAAAATATCACTACTGTTTTATTAAAAACCTTAATAGATTACTTTACAATCAGAACAATAAACACAAACATAAAACACATTTCTGTGATAGATGTCTTTATGGTTTTACAAGAGAAGACCTACTAATCAAACATAAAGAAGACTGTGAAGGCATAAATAAATCTCCAATGCGAATAGAAATGCCATCAAAAGGTCTTATCAAGTTTAAAAACCATCAAAATCAAATGCCCGTTCCATATGTTATCTATGCTGACTTTGAAGCACAAATCAAACCCAAATCACAACAAAAAGGAGATAAATCAGAAATAACAAGCGAACACGAAGCGTGTGGATTTGGATATCAAGTTGTTAGATATGATGGTAAAGCAGACAAACCAGTAATATACAGAGGTGAAGATGTTGCAGAGGTTTTTCTAAATCATTTAAAATGTGAAGTGAATAACATCAACAACATCTTTAGACATCCTAAACCATTAATAATGCCAACAGAACAGAACATACAAGATTATGAAAATGCTTCCCATTGTTGGATATGTGAAAAAGAAATTAATAATGAAAAGAATCCAAAAGTAAAAGACCACTGTCATTTCACAGGAGAATATAGAGGACCAGCACACAAATCCTGTAATCTCAAACTTGCAATCAAACCAAATAAAACCAAAATTCCAGTTATCTTCCACAACTTAAAAGGTTATGATAGCCATCTAATAATGCAGAAAATACACAAAGCAAGTGGAAACATTACTTGTATTGCAAATAATTCAGAGAAATTCATCTCATTCAGTATTGGACAACTGAAATTCTTAGACAGTTTTCAATTTATGGCTTCCTCTCTTGAAAAGTTGGTAGATGGAGCAATTGGTGTAAAGACAGAATGTGAAAAATGTAAAGGTACAGAAGAAATAAACATCAATGAAAATTGGTTATTAACAGCGAAATGTAAAAAATGTCACAATACAAGATATAAAAAACTCAACAAATCAGACTTACCATTAACTGTAAAACATACAACTAACTCACATCTTCTTGCTCGTAAAGGTATCTATCCATATGAATACATTGATAGTTTTGATAGATTTGATGAAACACAACTACCACCCATAGACAAATTCTACAGCAGTCTTACAGATGAAAGTATCAAACAAAAAGACTATGAACACGCTCAAAAAGTATGGAAACAATTTAACTGTAAAACACTTGGTGATTATCACGACTTATACCTCAAAACAGATGTTCTCTTACTTGCAGATGTTTTTCAAAAGTTTAGAGAAACCTGTATGAATAACTATAAACTTGACCCTCTACATTACTACACTGCACCTGGTCTATCTTGGGATGCTCTTCTAAAATACACAAAAATAGAATTACAACTTTTATCAGATTTGGATATGCATCTTTTCATTGAAAAAGGAATGAGAGGTGGAATAAGTATGGTTTCTAAAAGACACGCAAAAGCAAATAATAAATATGTAGCAGATTATAATCCAGATAAAGAAGACAATTACATAATGTATTCAGATGCAAATAACTTATATGGTCATTCAATGAGTCAAGCACTTCCATATGGTGGTTTCAAATGGATAACTAATAAAGATTTAATAGATGGAAAACTTCCAAAATTACAAAAAGGTAGAGGAAGAATATATGAAGTAGATTTAGAATATCCAAAACATTTACATAAACTACATAATGACTATCCACTTGCACCTGAAAAATTAGCAATTAAAAAAGAATGGTTATCCGACTATCAAAATGAACTAATTGAAAATAGTATGTTAAAAACAGAAAAACTTGTCCCCAATCTAATGGATAAGAAGAAATATGTAGTACATTACAAAAACTTAAGACTATACAAACAACTTGGTATGAAAATAACAAAAATACACAGAATATTAGAATTTGATGAGAAACCTTGGATGGAACCTTACATACGTCTGAATACAGAATTACGTAAAAAAGCAAAGACTACATTTGAAAAAGATTTCTTTAAACTTATGAACAACTCAGTATTTGGCAAAACAATGGAAAACATACGTAAAAGAGTTGATATTAAATTAGTCAAAACAGATGGCAGTGAAAATGAAAAAATCCGCAAGATAATAGCCAAACCAAACTTCAATCGTAGAATAAAGTTCTCTAATGAGTTATCTGCAATTCAAGTGAATAAAACAAGATTAACTCTCAATAAACCAATATATGTTGGCTTCTGTGTTTTAGATTTATCAAAACATCTTATGTATGATTGGTATTATAATACATTGAAAAAGAAGTATGGTAATAACTGCACCTTGTTATACACCGACACAGACAGTTTATTAGTAGATATCAAAACCAAAGATGCTTACAAAGATATGTCTGAAATGAAAGATGAATACGATTTCTCTGATTATCCAAAAGAACATCCACTATACGATGAAACAAACAAGAAGGTCATAGGTAAGATGAAGGATGAATGTGCTGGTGTTCCAATATCAGAATATATTGGTCTTCGTCCTAAACTATATTCAGTATTAAGAACAGATGAACAAGTCATCAAAGAAGCGAAAGGAACAAAAAAATATGTAATCAAAAAACAAATCAATTTTGAAAACTACAGAGATGCATTATTCAACAAAAAGAAATACACACACTCAATGAACATGCTACGCTCAATGCATCACAACATATATGGATTAAAAGTAAATAAGACTACACTTTCTCCTTTAGACACAAAAAGATACATAACTGACGATGGCATTACGACATACGCGTATGGGTATCAGCCGGAACAATAAGTAATTCCTCTTTGACAAACCCTCTCTTAGGTGCAGGAGATTTCAAATAATAAACTCTTATTCCCTGCGTTATAATATGATAGTCAATCTTATGAATATCAACAGACCATACTGGGTCAGTAGCCCTTCTCTTTCCACCACCTTCTAATTCTCCAGGTTGATACAAATATCTAACATTTGCATAAGGACAAATTTCAGCATCAACTTTTCTTGTTATAATTGGAGGAGGTTTTTTCGTCTCCTTATTTAATGCTTTAATAACATCAGGTAATCTCTTAACCCATTCTCTGTTTCGTTTTTTAGTATCAATCTCTTTAGCATACTGATAACCAAACAATCTTTCTGCTAAGGTTCTATTAAATCTTTCTACTATTCCTTGGTCTCTGTGTATTTCTTTTCTACCTCTTCTTATTTTGGTATTATGCTTTTCCATCAAAGTTGAAACGGAACTCATAAATTCTCTACCAGGGTCAACTTGCAATAGTTTAGGATACTTCAAATGTCTTTTATAAATCTTCTCAAAAGCATTTGCAACTTCTTTACTATCTTTCGACGTCAAAGGTTCGGCTTCTTTATATCTTGTTCCAATATCAACCACTGTCAATGCATACTTGTATGTTTTTCTACCAATAGTGTCATGAGGTAAAAACAATAAATCAGCCTGATGAACTTCATTCTCTGCAGACACATCAAATTTTGGTCTTATTATTCTCTTAGGTGCAGGTAAATATATTTGCCAAATTGCTTGTTTCTTTAAGAACTCTAATGCTTGTTTCTGACTAACCTTTGCTTCTTTTGCTAATTTACTAACTGCTGAGTGTCCTTTCCAGAAACCTTTTGGACTATAGTATATCTTCTCCATTTATTTTTATTTAAGAAAAAATATTTATATATAAAAAGATGTCAAAGAATGCACAAACGCAAAATATAGCACAATTGCTTGATGATGACTATACACCTACAAAAGAAGAGTTTGAAGCGTTGTTAAAAGAACAAAGTCAATTTGACACAAAGAAATGGACTGATTTAGAAATCAACAACATTTATACAATCACTGACTACAGAGAAATTAACACAGACAATGGTGTGAGTGTAATTTTAACTCTCAAAGACAATGGTGAAGTATGGAGTCCTGCACATCTCACAAAGAAGATAGAAGGTAAAGAACCACCATTTTATGTAAGACCACTTGGTTTGAAACCATGTAAGAATAATAAAAAAAATAAATATCATGCTTATGATTTAGTTTTTCCAAAGAAAGAATTACATGCATAAAGATTATTTTTTTTTACCTACATCAACTTCCAAGCAACAAATCCTGTCAATGCCATACCACCAACAACAAATGCAATCTCTCTATTTTTCTGGTCTTCTGATGGAGTGTAAAAATCACTTAATGTAGGTTTTGGTGGTAATGGTGTAGATAAATTATCTGGCAATTGTTTTCCTGTAATATAGTAATACTCTTTCATAGCAGTATCAGCATCACTGAACTCATTCAAAGCATGATGTTCCTTTTTTAACTGTTCATTAATAAAATCCAATCTTTCTGTTCTCTTCTCATTCCACGCAGTTGTTGCTGATTCTAATTGTTCCATCGCCTTATCATGCCTCTTTCTCTCTTCATCACTATTGCTACCCATATGTGAAAATAAATAATTACTACCTGAAAAGGCTACGGCGTTTGTAATTGCTCCTCCAACCATTAATGCTACTGCACTTCCCATTTTATATAATGGATAAAAAAAATATTAAAATTACTTCATAATATCCGCAGGAATAATACCTTGCTTAACAAGCATATCCTTTGTTGCCATTGCAAGTAATATATCAATGGACAACATACCTATATCAGTCATATTAAAATCTACTTTTGGTGCTGGTCTTTTCAATAGTTTTCTACCAAGTTCTGAATATCCAACAGTTAATACAGTTTCCACTCCAGCATGATATAACATGTTTGCAATTTGTTTTCCGTCTATTGAGGTTGTCATTTTTTTTTTAATGAGAATATTATTTTTTAAAATTAATTAAATTCAAATGGGTCAATTTCTTTTTGTTGTATAATAGGTGCAGGTTGTTGTGGTACAACTTGTTTAGACTTGTACATATACAATCCTATTCCAACAACTCCAACTGTTATGCATAATGGTATATAATTTTTGTATATATTTATATTCTGTGAATTTGGAGAGCCGACTTCATCATCTCTTGTTATAGATTTTAATTCCATGTTTTCTTTCTTTATAGTATCAGTCTCCTTTCTTCTTAATTCTGCATTTCTTTTTCTTGCTTCTGCACCTTTCTTACCAGCAGATACTCGTCTTGGGTCTTTTGTTTTAACAGTTTCGCTCATCTTTTCATTAACTTCACTCATTTTTTTCTAAGGAGATATTTTCTTTTTTATTAAAATCAATATGTCTTGCTGTTGTTAGCATTGCAGTTAAAGGAGCAAGATACATTCCATATCTATAGTACAATTCACAACACGAACTTGTTAAAGCGTGATTGATAAAAGGGTCTTCCTCTAAGTCTTGTATCAGTTTAGGTGGATTAACAACATTGAAATACTTTGATACACCCATAGCGTATAAGTTAATGAAAGAATTACCCAATGTCTTAGTCATACTTGCTCCCAATCTTGCTTCATATCTGCGGTAAAGTTTGTTTATTTGTTCTGCTGTCATTGTATCAATGTCTGATAGTTGTAAGTCTTTACCAAGATACTGCTTACTGCCACCACCAGCAACAATGGCTGATAATCGCTCACGTTTTGTTTCTTGTTCATTATTTTCTGTGTTTTCACATTCAATGTCTTGTAATAGTTCTTCAGCGTCCATTTTTATTTTACGAAATATATTTTTTATTTTTAAAAAATAAAACATCACATATCCGATTATTGATAAGATTGCTGTGTTTGTTATGATTATTGATAAGATTGCAGTGATTGTTAATATTTCTAACAGCATTGTTTTTTAGTATTGCTATTTTACATAAACATTGCATAAGCATTACCTAAGATTTGCTACAGCATTACTTAATCATTGCATAAACATTACTTAATCATTGCTATCAATCAACCAACCAATAACCAGTAGGCTGGTCAGTCTTCAAAATTAACTTACGATGCTTCTTTTTTTTCAGTTCTTCTTTTATTCTCTGTCGTTCTTCCAAAGTAGGAATAACATCATTCTCTCTTAAACAATTTTCAAAACTATCTCTATCTTTTGTGTAGAACATGCATAACCATTTTGTTTGTTCTCTTAAATCTTTTAACACAGAATTATATCTCTGCGAAATAACCCACACTGATTGTTCTGCATGCCTACCAGAAAATGCTAATTCTGATAACATATCTTTTTTCTTTGTTAGTTCTTTCGTTGCACTGCAATCATCAATAATGTAGAGAGTAGAATGACCAGCATATTTATTAAAGAACATTCTTAGTAGTTCTTGTAGTTTTTCTTCTCCATTAACAATAGGATTAACAATTGTTATATTTTTTGTTTTAGGTTTCCTAACATCACCAATCCACTCACGATTTTTATAAGCCTTGTTCCATTGAATGGTTGGGCAAAGTATAACAATATGTTTAAATACTTGACGATATTCCTCTTCCAAAAGGTCAAGGACAAACTCTGTTTTCCCGCATCCAGTTTGACCACATATAATAGCACAATGAGGATATTTTGGTAGTTCCATTTTTATTTGTAAAAAAAATATTAATAACTGACTTCTTTAAATCTACCATCTTCGAAGTTGATTTGTGCATCTTGTATAACAAACAAATAAAGATTGATTGGTTCATCTGCTCCTGCTTCTTTCGTTATTTGTATTGTGATACCTTCTGATGCATTTTCAATTCTTCTTCCAGAACCATGAAGTGTATTATCATCAGTTGAACGTAAATCCAACCATAAAGCATACCTGTTCGTTAGATATTTTTCTATTGTTGTATCAGTAAAATATAAATCTTTAACGACCATACTTGTTTCTTTGTTTCTTTTTGAATTCAAAGCAAAGAATTTATTTATTTCGTCCCAGTGTTGGTGGGACTTCATTCCTTGACTATACAATTGATTCGGAATCCCTTCTATTGTCATTTCCACTTTTGTAATTTCTGGATTATAATATTCTTCTGTGCTGGCCCTTTCAGGATCTTCGAATAGCATAAGAATTCCTTTCATACTTCTTGCAGGAACATTTAGATTGATATTCCATAGTGTATCAGATTTGTTTTTAGTTATTTTTCTGTGTCTTAGTATTCTGTCATACAAAATAACCATTTTACCATCAACTTGCTGTCTTATTTGTCTTGCTAATTCAGTATCAGAAACAATATCAAATTCCAAACAAATATTTTTGATTGTATAAGTTGAAGTTGCATCGCCTGATTTAATTACTTTATTATAATCATTGAATGTAAGTTCATATTCAAGTCTATCTCCTAATCCTGCTTGATAAAAAGGCATATGGGTTTCCAATAATTCAAAATCAAGTGGGATGCAAAACCTGTTTCCATATGCTTTTGCGATGGCTTGATCTTCTTTATCTGCTGTTGCGTTTCCTGCACCCACTCTATGTTTCAACATGTTCTCTTTGCCAACGCCTTGATATACCATATTTACACGTTCTGTAATAGTCTTCCATAAATCAATATAACAATGATAGATGTCACTATCGTCAATGGACATAACTTCATTTCCACTTATTCTAATTGTTGTTTTCTTAATTATTGCTCTTCCTATGTTTTGAAATATAGTTGCATTTGCATCTTTAGAGGTTAGTTCAATTTCAAATGCTAATCTGACTGTTCCGGGAACAATAACATCATTACTACTTAGATTAGGAAATCTCACTAATAATTGTTGATTTTGGTCAATAGTTGAAGGGTTATTTGTTATTACTACACTTTGGCGGATGCCTCTCACACCTCGTGGTTCTCTTAATTTTCTGTAAGGGTTTAGTTTATCTCCGTAAGCCGACATGTTTTTATTAAAAGATAAAAAATATTTTTAAATAATAAATAAATAATGGCTGAATATGAAAATCCTGAGTATGACAGGGAGGATTATGATAAAGAAGCAGAAACATCTTTTACAGATGAAGAAGAGTTTCAGAGAACATTAAATAGTCAGTTTGCTGGTTTGAATGATTTAACCGGTGATGATTGGAAAACTCTGCGTAATAGCATAGGTCAAAAAATGATAGATAGATTTTACGAAAGGAATGAAGAACCTAAACGTAAAATCAAAGGTTTGTCTCTCAAGAAAGATGATATAGGGAGACCAATGTTATATGTTAAAGATGAAGGTGGAAAGAATATTGCATTAACATATTATCGTTCCAATGCACCAGATGAAATAGCAACATTTTTATCATTTAATACTTTGCAAAGGAAATATGGTGTTGATTTTGTTAGGAATGTATTAGGTGTAGATGATTTTAAACCATCTGCTACAAGACTTAAAGAAGGTAGAGCTGAGCTTACAACTTTAATAGAAAACCAGTTGAGAGAGACACAATCTGATTTATTATCAGAAAAATTCAAGAATCTTGATAATGATGTATCATCACAACAAGAAGCACAAGAACTATTAGAAACTGCAAATAATGCAGAAACATCTGTGAAAACATTAGAGACATCATTCATTGAAAGTGTTAGTAGTGAAGCAGGAACACAAACAGATTGGACAAAAAGAGAGATTGATGGAATAGCAAATGCAATGACAACAGTCAAAGAAGAGATAGCAAATGAATTGGCAAAACTGAATGAAACAAATAAAGACTTAGCAAAAGAAAATACAAAATTAGAACAAGCCAAAGCAGACAATGATGAATTTCAAATAGAAAGGATAAGTAGTCGAATCAAAGAGTTAGAAAGTGAGAGAAGTGCAAGATTGGAAGTTATTAATGTAAATAAAGAAAAACTACGTAGTCAGGTAAATAGAATCAAAGAGACTATAAATAAAGTGTTAAAAGAAGACACTACATTGGGTGAGAGAATTAGAACATTATTCAGAGAACAAGGCATTACAATTGTTAGTATTTTAACCGCTTTTGGAATGATTATTGGAGTTATTGTTGAGGCTGTTATTCCTACTGGTGGTGGTACTACTTCAACCCCTCCTTCTCCACCAAAAGGTGGTGTTAAAGATTGGGTTAAGAAACAATTATCAAATCTTGGTAAATTACTTTCTACCCTTGCAGGAAAAGTAGCTACTGCATTACCAGGTGTTATTGGTTCTATTGTGTCTTGGTTGTTGTCTTCTGCGGGTAAAGTTGTTGGTTGGTTTGGAGAACATTTATGGGCATTAGTTGTATTGGTTGCTGGATTGTTATATGCATCTGCGAGAGAGTTTATAAGAAAAAAAAGAACTTAATAAATTTCATACATAATTAATAGTCCAATTGCAATACTACCAACTATTAATGCTGTTTTGTTGTCTTCGTGTTGTATTGCTTCTTTTTTTTCAACGGGTTCTGGTAGAGATTTGATTTTTGGTTCTGGTAGAGATTTCTTTGTTTCCTGATGTTTTAGTTCTGGTAGAGATTTCTTTGTTTCCTGATGTTTTGGTTCTGGTAGAGATTTCTTTGTTGGTGTGCCTTGTATAGTTGCAGGTTGTGTAGTAGGTGCAACAGGTTTAACATTTACATCACTATTGAAACCAAGTGTTTGATTTTCTGTTGCAATTACAATTTTATTATTATATCCAGCGATAGTGCCAACTTGTAAAACCATATCACTGGGAGACATATATAATCCAATACCATAAACAAAATCTACTTTACTTCTTGCATATTTGAGTGTGTTTTGATATCTTTGTATTTGACTTGGTAAATCAACTGGACTATTAATAGCATCTTCAATGTTAGCAAGAAATTGTTTCTGAGCATCAAATCCTGTGCCTATTTTTAGAATTTCTACACGTCTTTGAGATTGTGCTGCTAATAGTGCCCATACAAACATTCTAATACTTTCGTTAATTCGTTCAATACCTGTTTTTGTTAATCCTTTTGATTTGTCTAATATAAACATTGTCCAGGCGTCACTTATATCTACTGTATGTTCTATTTTATCATTTGGATTAAAGAATGGACCTTCACTTCGATGTTCTTGTCTGTATTTTCCATCTGGTTTAAAATATTGTGTGTAACTCCCTAGACCACTGCATTTAGAACTACTTTCTAATTTTTGACGCCAATCTGTATTAGGTGAAACATTGAATTCATTGCATAACTTTTGATAGGTTGCTTTGTCGTATGGGTTTTTGTAATAACAAAATGATGCATCTGTTGGTAAAGGTGTTTGAAGTTCTTTCAAAATACGAGCAATACAATAATAAACATGAAATGTATATACTGTTTTAGTTAGTCCTGAAGTGTTTTGCAAATGGTCTTGATAACTTACTCCACATCCTGCAGTGGCACACCAGACAGCAAAATTTAATTGACATTGCCACCAGTCAAATGATGAATGAAGCCATGTATTCCACGGTTCATTGGTGTGTAATGTTGGATTTTGATAGTTTTGAAATAAGTCGGGAAACGTTACTGGAAAATGGTCGTCTTTGTTAACATAAATCGTTTGTTTTATAAGTTCAATATTCTTTTCGGTATATTTAGAATTGGGGTTATATGATGCATTGGGATTGTACTTGAATTCTTTAGGTATCATTTTTATTATTGATTATATATAAAAAATAAAAATGTATCATACAATTTCGAATATTGACAAGACAATAAACTTGCAACAATACATTGATAACAGAGATGGGAATAAACGTATTGGTTTGAAATCTATAACATATGGTGTTGGATGGTATAATGTTGTTGATGAATATTTGCAGAAGACTAAAGAGAGACCTCATAAGATTATAGATGGTTATTATAGTTTCCAACAAATAGCAGATTTATTTCAAAGTAATAATATAACATTATCTGTAAATGAAACAAATGGAATTGCTTCTTTAATTACACCGGATGAATTGAAGATAAGCAAGGGCTTAAAACAAATGTTGGGGTTTGGAAATAAGCGAAAGTTTGCTGTTAATGAAACTCATTATGGTGAGAGAGCTGTAGATTTTGCTGTTTATAAATCATTGTATGTTCATTTGGAACAGATTAATACTTCAAATAATTATTTAGATGGTATGCCGAGTACTGTGTTGGCTGTTGTTCCAGTGGAAAATAAAGAGTTTGGAGAGATAACAACAGTGAGATTTGAGCATCCAGAATATAAGTGTTTGGTGAATGATGCTATAGCAGAATTGAAATTAGAAATCAGGGATGAAAATAACAACAAGGTAATTAATCATCTACCAATTAATTGCGTTTTGGAAATTATATAATTATAATAAAAAAATGAGTATATTTGGTGCTAAGAGAAAACACGTAGATGCATTTGGGCTGAAACAAGAAATATTTAATATGAGAAGTCAAGCATTTACACAAATAAATACATTGAATGATAGACATACAGGACTTCAAGATAGATTTCGGGATATGTATGTCAATCATCGATTATTATATAATAAGGTTGATAATATGTCAGACAGAAAATTGATAAGCATTTGTGCGGAGAGTAAAGGTTCCTTACAGAAGAATGAAGTGTTTGGCTTTGGAAATGGTGGTAGAGAAGTAGGTGTTGGATATGTGATGAACTTTCCTGGCCAGATAATAGGTGTTGGACTGTCGAGTAAAAGAACAAAAGGCGATGTGTCTGTGGCGATTGCAATTAATGGAAATCCACAAGCAGGATATGATATATCATTGAATAATATTTTAAGAAAACACGATAACTTTGCTACACCGTTAAAGGTTGAGGCTGGTGATGCAATTGATTTTGTTTGTCAGACTAATAATGCTACATGTGTTAATACTGTGGCTTCGATGATAATTGAATTATTTATTGAATAAAAAAAAAATATATATGTTATCAAGAAAAAAAATGAAACAACCTAATGCACCGCTATATCCAGAGTTGCCTATTGAAGATGGGCAGAACTATAGATTACAGAAGATATCTGAGATAGAGAAGACATTAATTAATGAGAGAGATGTGAGAAAAGCATTATACAAGAAATATAAGCGTGGAATAAATATTACTGATGGAGTTGATACAGGTTTGATATCAACAAGTGTTATCTTGGCAGGTGTTGGATTAACTGTTCCAATTATGTTGCCTTTAGAGATTGTTGCTGTTGTGTGTGGGAGTTTGGGTGTGTGTGTTAAACTAATTAGGCGTAAAATGACTTCAAAAGCACATAAACATTATAAGATTAAAACTATTGCTGATAGTAAGTTGAATAGTATAAAGGATTTGATTTCTAAGGCTTTGACAGACGGACAGATATCTGAGAATGAATTTAAACTTGTGTTGGATGAGTTGGACAAATATAACAAACTCAAAGACAATATACATTCAAAACAAACAGGATTGAGTGAGGCAGAGAGAAAGAAACTTATTGAGGAAGGTAAGGCTCAAGCGAAGAATGAAATGAAAAAAAAGATAGAAAATGCTTGATTTTATTCAATAAAATTACAATAGTAAATGACCCACCACCGAAATATGAAAGTTAATATTTTTTTTTTTTGCTTCACTTCCGACCTACAATGTTATAAGAATGTGCATTTTGTATGTTGAAACAAATGTACAAAGTTTGGTGGTAATTAGTTGAACCAATGTTATTTTACAACAATTCAAAGACTTGCAGGAAATTCCAAAATGATGCTAGAACTTTGAAATTTTGTGATAATATGTATATATGCAACCCAAATACAAATGCAAAATCTAAGACTAATCGGTTGATGGGATTCCACTTTTAGGAAGACTCAAAGACTTTCTGAAATTCCAAAAGTTGTCATAGGAACTTGGAATTTTAATATGTTATACAGCCTTAAAGTCTTGTTATATGTGCAAAATCTGGTGGTCATTGGATTATGTAAAGGCACTTTCAGGAGGGGTTAAAGTTTTTGCCCCAAAGTGGAATTTTCAAAATTCTTTTTAATATGTTTCTATATAGTGTCTATCCGCGACTTTTATCGGAGCAGATTTTGGATATTACTTTTAATTATTTGTTGTTCTCTACGAGTTGCTTAGTAACCTTTCTTAATTATACCGATTACAGTGTTATCAGGATTTTTTTGTATTTTTTTCTTTTTTTTAACCCATTTTTATCGCTTAGAAACGCTTTTTATTGAAACCGATTACGCTGTCATCATTTTTATTCAATGTTCCATTATAAAAAGATTTTTATGTCATTACCGGGATTCGAACTCATGCCCCACCATTTACAGTCCAAACCATCTAGACCACTCGGCTATCACGGCTTGTACTAGAATAGTAAGAAATTGAACGTAAATAAATGACTAGTTTTTTGTCCAGTGAATGGTTTTCTAAATACTGAAATAGTCCGTAGGTGATTTCCCTTTTGGACTTTGATGTCCAACTATCAGTGTGGTAAAGATAAATTGACATGTAATAGTCGGTTTATCTGTCTGCTCAAAATACTGCGGTAAAATATATATGTGGTAAGATGTGTTTATATATAGATAGTGCTGGTTGAAGAGGTGATTTGTGAGGGTTTTTAACAGATTACCTCAAAACCGGCACTATCTATATATATCTCGCATTTTATCCCTTTTCCTCATTTCGTTTAATAAATTCAATAATACAGGAACACTCTATGAAACATTTGTACAGAGAAAAGCGGGATTTATAAGGCTACCCTTTTTCTTATTTTTGCACAAATATATATAGTGGCCACACGTTATCATTACGGTAACACACCCGTGCGCTATAATGGTGTCTTTTCACCTCATGAACTAACATTTTTCAGATGAAAATGTTCCACATGTTTCTTTTTTCTAGTCCACATATAATTGCTGGTGCTCGTTAGAACCGACTCAATTATAATGAGCCAAAGAATAAAACCTAAAGTCGCCAGTGGGAAGGGCCGGGGTCTCCGAGGCCAAAGAAATTCAAAACGCAACCCTCTGCATACAAGGTGATGGCAATTGTATTACTGGACGCACAAGGCCTTATTATGTTGGGCTTTCTAGCTTAGAAAAGTAAAAAAAACAGGTGCGTATTGTGCAAATTTGCTCGACCAGCTGAGAACTGCGATCCGTGAAAAAACGCCGAGGTAAACTCTCCAAAGGGATTCTGTTCCAACAGGACAATGCAAGAGTCCACACTTACAAAATTGCAAGAAGCCGCGGCGGCAGTTGAGATGTGGGTCGGCGACAACGACCTTGGGTTCTTCAGTTCCATGGTGATGGCACTGGGACAACCTTTGTCCAAGTGTATCGTTCAAGAGGACAATTACATCAAAAAGAAGAGACCGATCTCACCCAGTAATAAGTTAGGCTGGTTTTTATTGGCTCGCCCTCTTACTAAGGCACAATTTTATTATACAGATATTTTATCATTAAATGTTTCAGCCCCTAGCAAGGAATGTATGACAGAATTACACGAACCTGTGGGCAGGATCAGTTCCCCTGATCATGATAATGATGGGCTTTACGATTTTAATATAAGATGTCTGTGGATCGTTGAGGTAGATGTCAATCATTACATAACGTTCCAGATAGTTTCTGTGGACATTGAATATTCAGACGGATGCACGAAGGATATACTAGATGTGAGTGTTCAGTAGTTTGCCAATCAATCGATTTATTCGATAATTACTCGGTTAAGGCAAATGTGCTTATAATCGATTGTGTTTATCCATGATTAAACGTTTGTCTCTGTATAACAAACTATTTTTGGTCGATTTTTTCAGTCTACCAAAAGTGACTAAGCGTAGTAGCTTTACGTTGCTGGTGTGACTACATGACTACATGTATATTTGATTTTTATGAAATCCAGGTAGTAGTCATTTACCGTCGCGCTGTTCTTACCGGTGTGAGGTCAGAGTGTTGAACATGTATACGTCCGGTTGGCCGTAGAATCGACCTGCACTGGACTCACCTGTTACCTGTTGGGTTTGGCAAATAGTGTAGACCCAGATCAGAGCGGCGTCCAATCTGGGTCTTTGGCAAACAGTGTAGACCCAGATCAGACGCCGCTTTCTGCGGCGTCTGATCTGGGTCTTCATTGTTTGTTCAAAGTGCAGGAATTTATGGGTAAAGCAAACCAGTCTAAATCAAAGTTCAGTACCAGTTCCAATGACGACACTCAGAGACATTCGGCCCACCAGTGCTGTATGTGCCTTGATTATGCTACATGTTTGTTTAAGAAAAAAGCGATCATTGCACAGTCTGTAATCATAATCAATTCAAAATGAATCAATTGTATAGATAAAATACTCTGAATAGTTAAGTTTCTACATTATACATGTACATACATAGTTTTGAAAATCTTCTAGTTCTATTAAATTAAAAACCCTGTAATAAATAGCATGACAGTTAATATTTCTAGCATTGTCATTGATCGATTTTAGTCCATCATCTAGTTCTATCATCAGCAAAAACCCTGTAATAAAGAACACGATAGTAGATATTTCTAGAAGTTTCATTAATCGATTTAGGCGATCATTTTGTTCTATCATCAGCAAAAAACCCTGCAATAAAGAACACGATAGTAGATATTTCTAGCAGTTTCATTAATCGGTTTTAGGCAATCATCTAGTTCTATCATTAGCAAAAACCCTGTAATAAATAGCAAGAAGCTGTTTCATTAATCGATTTTAGTCGATCATCCAGTTCTATCATTAGCTAAAACCCTGTAATAAATAGCAAGACAGTAAATATTTCTAGCAGTGTCATTAATCGAGTTTAGTCGATCATCTAACTCTATCATTAGCAATAGCCTTGTAATAAAGAACAAGACAGTAAATATATTTAGCATTGTCAGTTATCGAATTTTAATCGATCATCACTTCCTTGCATGAAATCATGATCGACAACAATATTTTTGCGGAGTCCACTCACAAGCAGGTTAACAAGTCTATGTAATGAACACCCCTGTAAACCCACTTATACATAGAAAAATGGGGTTTACGGGTATTGTCAATACAGTCGAACGTCAATGGCTCGAATACATTTGGGACCTCGAAAATCTGTTCGAGACAGGGGTAGTTCGAGCCACTGAGGGTTACTGCCAGGAGGCATTACGAGGTACTTTTGAACATTTTTTCAGTGTTCTACAATGAAAATGTATTCTGTGTGTACTCATTAGAATCGCCTCATCGAGGCGATTCTAATGAGTACACACAGCATACATTTGCAAGATAAAAGACGAAAATCTTCTAAATTATCCCCCACTATTTCTTATGTAAAGGATTTCCCTGGGGGCTAAAGAACGGGTTCGACTCAGCCATGGTAAACGACCCATCGGTGTTCGAGGCATCGAAGTTCTACTGTATTTTACTTATATTTTGCTCAAAACATAACCGCCTCAATGATTCAGTTCTCACGAGCACCCACAATCTATATTTGGATTAGATATGAACAAATATTACAACTTTTCATCTGAAGAGAAAGACCAAGATGCCATGTTAGCACATGGACGTATTATCGTAATATGTATGTAGTCACAACACGTACCAGCCCCGATAGCTCAGTTGGTAGAGTGTCCACCCGGGGAACGGGAGGTCACGGGTTCGATCCCGGGCCGCGACATACCAAAGTCGTTAAGAATGGTACTAGCTGCACCTCGCTATCATGTAATGTGTCTGGGACATGATACTTCAGTGAGGCAGCACTATAAAAGTGAGCATTGAGCTCCCTGTCGCAACCAGACACCGTCGTGATATGACTGGAAAATTGTTGAAAGCGACGTTAAACCCGAATTCACACACACACACACACACACACACACACACACACACACACACACACACACACACACACACACACACAGTCACAACACGTCGACATGTTCTTGCGATTTATACATTCTAAAGCAAACTTTACATAGAAATCGTAGGGTTTGCTATGATATACATTGAGGAACTTACATGAGTGTTCATGTATTATTGAATTTATAAAACTAGTTCAGAAAAAGGGATAAAATGCGAGATTAATAAATTCAATAATGCATGAGCATGAATGCAAGATTCTATTTATCGTATGGCATTTAAAACGCATTCTTAGTCGCCGTTCATGACCATTTTCAAATGGGGACCTGTGTTGTCAATGCTTGGATAATTCTCTGTCACCAAGAATATTACGTGAGTGCTCAACCTCGCATTTTATCCCTTTTCCTCGACTCGTTTAATAAATTAAATAATACATGAGCACGAATGCAAGTTCTATAAATTTATCATATGGCATTTAAAACGCATTTAATACACGATTTTTGTTCAAAAATATCAATATTCCGCCATTATTAAACGCGACGTTGTTAAGCACGCCGTGAGTATGACGTTACGGAACGTATCTAACTAATTTGCATATTTAATCGACAAGTGGATTAATAGAGGAACTTACACGAGTGGTCATTTCATATGATATTTATGAAATGAGCCTTCAGCGAGTTTCATATATTTATTAAATGAACAAGAGTGTAAGATTCTGTGTATCATTTGACCACATTAAATTGTATTTTATGACCTTTAAATTTGACATGTTTTCCACAAAATACGCCTGTTTGACATGGACGTCCTCATGAGGCATGAGGTTACTTAATCCCGCCAAAGTGTTATTACAGGTGTGGTTATACGAATTTTATTACACGACGTTATCCACTGCTTATCAAAGCTGTCACACGATATAATAATTGAATTAATTACATAGAGGATCTTACATGAGTGCTCATGTATTATTGAATTTATAAACGAGTTGAGGAAAAGGTATAAAATGCGAGGCTTTGCCGAGCATTTTATCCCTTTTCCTCAACGAGTTTAATAAATTCAATAATACACGAGCACGAATGCAAGATTCTATTTATCATATGACATTTATAATGCATTTTATTCACGATTGTTTACAAAAAATGTCAATATTCCGCCATTAGTAAACGCGACGTCGTGAAGGACGTCGTACATGTAACGTTACGGGACGTATCTAGGTAATTTGCATATTAAATCCACTAGTGGATTATCGAAAATAATACATGGCGTTATTACATTCTCAGACGCGACGTCATATGATAAATGGTGTTATTACATTTCAGACGCGACGTCATATGATAAATGCATCTAATTGACTCGTTTCTTAACTTTTAGATTAACGATGATGTTGGTCGCATTTTTGCTGCTTGCGGATTGTACGATGTTCTGCCAGAGCCAATGAAAACAGTATCAAACATCCTGTATGTTTACTTTGTAACTGATGGAATTAGCAGTGCATCGGGCTTCAGTCTAACATATGAGGCCAGATCGAGTAGGTAGCCAGCAATTAACACTTTTTGTACCAAAATGGAATCTTCCTCCTTATATATACAGTAGAACTTCGATGGCTCGAACACCGATGGCTAGTTTGCCATGGCTGAGTCGAACTCATTCTTGAGCCCCTAGAGAAATCCTCTACATAAGATAAAGTGGGAGATAATTTAGGAGATTTTAGTCTTTTATCTTGCAAATGCATGCTGTGTGTACTCATTAGAATCGCCTCGATGAGGCGATTCTAATGAGTGCACACAGCATACATTTTCATTATAGAACACCTAAAAGATGTCCAAAGGTATCTCGTTATGCCTCCTGACAGTAACCTCAGTGGCTCGAACTACCCCTGTCTCGAACAGATTTTCGAGGGCCCAAATGTGTTCGAGCCATTGAAGTTCGACTGTAACAGGAGTCCATTTTGAAATTCCGGGGTGTCAGGTTGTGTATTTATCAATTTTTTTATTTGAAAAATGACTTAACTTTTAGCAAACAGTGGAGGCCCTGATCAGACGCCGCGTTCTGCGGCGTCTGATCTGGGTCTGCGCTGTTTGCCAGGGTACCCGTTTTGGGGTTTCTGGTACTAAATGGGTTAACGCAGTTCATTAAGGTATTTCTAACTAGTACCGTTTCCAAGTCATTGTAAGATATAGAGGATCTTACAAAATTGCTCACTTTAAATGAACTTTAAGAAACGAGCTTCCGGTGAGTTTCATTTCCCATTTAAGCTCACCAGAGCCGAAGGCTCCGGGGGAAATTATAGGATAGGCAGTAGTCCGTCGTTGTTGCCGTCGTCGTCGTTGTCGTTTGACGTCGTCTGTCGAGTGATGCCAATACTTACAAACGACATCTACTCTGAAGCCACTGGACCGATCTAGCTCAAATTTCATCTGTAGCATCCCTCTACTGGGGGATTGAAAGTTTGTATATGTTTTTTATGGAAATTGGCTCATTAGTTTGGTTGCTGTGGCAACTTAGAGTTTCCATAGACTTTTAGAACGGAATACGCTCGTAGAACAATGGCATTTACTGCCAAGCCTTTGCAGATATTTTGACAAAAAAATTATAGAAATATTCCTTGAGTAAACTTCTTTCAGCTATATGCTTTTAAGCCAACCTTGAGCTCCCCTAAAGGGTGTGCCGGGGCCATTCAGATACCATATTCTTGCTCCTTGTGATAAGATGTATTCAGTGACACCAATCTGGGTGTCCTCTGGGTGTGTGGGACCAGGCCCCACGCCCTCCACTTCGTCAAACGCCCAGTATATCGAAAATCGTTCGGAACTCCACCCGAAAGCATACATATTCTTGTTCCTTATAATAAGACACATTCATTGCTACCAGCCTAGGGGTCTCCCGGGGTACGCCGGGGTCATACACCACCCATCCACTTCACAAAAAGCCAAATTTGAGCAACTGTTCAGATTTCAACTTTAAACCATATATAGTCATGTTCCTTATGATAAGATGCATTCAGTGACACCCACATGGGGTGGGGTTACTCCGGGTCATGTCCCGGGTCATGCCCCACCCCTCCACTTCATAAAAAGCCATATGTCTCAGAAACAGTCAAGTTCCCCGTCCTGAAATTGTATATTTTCTTGTTCCGTATGGCAAGACTCATTCAGTCACACCAACCTGGCGTCTGTTTGTGCTGTGGCAATGTGCCGGGCCATGTTCCGCCCCTCCACTTCATAAAACGCCTTATATCATAGAAGCAATTCAGATCCCAAAATAGAAGTGGAGGCAATGATCAGGAATCGATACATTTAACCCACAGCTCCCATCAGAGACACCAAAGGGAAAGAAACACAAACACGAAACAACAGACCCGAATGGAAACATCCACAGCGGAAAGCCAAAGGGACAGTTACTTTTCCACAAAATGGCCAATAGGCTATTCAAAATAAAATAATATAAGCGACACAAACACCCAAAGACAAACCAACCCTGTCAAGGCAAAGTGGTGCGAGTCGAACCGCCCCTGCATATAAAAACTGTTGGTTTATTTGGGCGGCTGGGTTTGAGATATCATGTCAGCTCAATGTCGGGTAAAACTTCCATAACACTGGACGCGACGTCTCCAAAATGACGTAAATAGTGTTGATGGGGGCGTTCTAGACGTGTTGTGCCAGAGCTAACGAAGACCCTATCAAATATTTTACGTTTGCTTTGTAACTGATGAGATAGACAGGGCTTTGAGTTTCAGTCTTACATATGAGGCCAGATCATTTTGATTGTTTTGATTGATTTGAGGATTAACGTCCCCGTCAACACTGTATAGGTCATTTTGGAGACGTTGCTTCCAATTTTGTGGGACTTTTACCCGAACTGAGATGAAATGACACCTTAAGCCCTGTCGCCCAATGAAACCGATAGGGTTTATAAGCATGGACGGTCCGACTCGAACCGCTTTGCCTTGGCAGGCTTAGGTTCTGTAAGGTTAACCAGTACTCGTGTGCGGTCGGTTCTGCGTGGAAGCATCATGCAGCCCAGTCCATTTCTTCAAGCCGCGATGGGCGTATAGCAAGTAGATGTTCCAAGTTGACAACCAAGCTTCACGAAAACACGCATGTATATTTTGACCCCCTTGAAACCCACTTTTATATAGTAAACTGGGGTTTACAGGGACAAACAAACTTATTTTTTCTTATTTCTGTTCTAAAACATAGATTGTGGGTACTCGTTAGAACTGCCTCGACACAATTTACATTTTGAGCAGAAATAAGAAAAATATAATACGAGTACATTTTCTTTTTAAATATTTCGTTTGTATTCGGCGGAAATTATATGGGCGTGTTTTCGTAATGGTAAATAATCTCAACAAAACACAGACGAACCTTCATTACGATAACATACCCGTGCGACATGGTGCATATTTCTCATCTCCAAAATGGCTACTTTTCTGATGAAAATCCCTGATATTTTTCTTATAAATAGAAGTGGAGGCAATGATCAGGAATCGATACAATCAACCCACAGCTCCCATCAGAGACACCAAAGGGAAAGACACAGAAAAATGAAACAACAGACCGTAATGTAATCACCAACAACGGAAAGCCAAAAGGACAGTTACTTTCCCACAAAATGGCCAATGGGCTATCCAAAATAAAATAACATAAGCGACACAAACACCCAAAGACAAACCACAACAAAAATAAACCGCGACAGAAGAACCGCATTGGAACGGTCAGCGGAAACGAATTCCGCTGGGGGGGGGGGGGGGGGGGGGGGGGGCTTAAATCGATTTCACCTGGCCACAGTCCTCGCCCTTACTACCGTCGCGATTTAGACAAATTATCTGTTCAGTCCGCATGAAGGCCTCCTAACTCATCAGTGCAACATCTCTGTGAACATAAATAATCAAACAACCACAGAGATGAAACAATGGTGAGGACTCGACAGCAAGAAACCACTGAAAAGCTGGAGCAAAAGAAACCCAACAGTTAGACACCCATGGGCCCGACCAGAGACAGAGCATCATGCACTAACCCACATTACCTTGAATTAGATCTCACTGATTCTCAATAAGCCTTTACGTTGGAACCGTCATAGAATCTGGGACCTGACCCACCGGCGTGCAAGTAAAGAGGGAAGTAAAGTTGTCAACCGTGATTGGGTTAACTACCACGCATGCAGTCTGTCGTATAACATTTATGTTGTACCCAATCTTTTTATATCGAAGAATGATTTTACGAAAAATACTGCAAACATAGGTCGTGGGAGCTCGTTAGAACCGCCTTATTGACGTGGTTCTAATGAGTACCCACAACCTGTGTCTTGGAGTAAAAATGAGAAAAATAATGTATACCCCCATAGACCCCCGTTTTCTCTATCTAAATTGGGGTATAGGGGGTCTTCATTTCACGGACTTGTTCACGTGATGACTGAAACTGTAAGGTATGTTTTCCTATGAAGGTGTTACAGTGTCGCAAAGATTAATCTCGGTCCAATGTGAATAACGGTTTCGTTAGGTTACCAAATCTGTATAAAAATTTCGCATGTTAAATCATAATTCTGTAAAAAAAAAAACATTCAAAACAATATCTCTGTTTAACAGATTCAGAGTCAGAAGACAGAGAATGCTTAGACAATCTGCTGGCCATACGTTACAACGGCACAACCTCGGTTACAAATAACGGGCATACATGCCAAGCCTGGTCTAGCCAAACACCACACAGACACGAGTATGACAGGGATGAATTATTCCCTTTTGATGCGTCTGTGGCAGAGGCCCAGAACTACTGCCGTGATTTTGACCGTACAAAAGGCAGACCTTGGTGCTTCACTACTGATCCGGATGTTCGCTTTGGCTACTGTACATTTGCTATTTGTTCAGGTAAGCATCTCGAAAAGCCGCCTTTGTGTTGTATAGAAGAGCTTACACGAGAAGTCATTCCATGAGTATTTATGAAATGAGCCTTTGTCGAATTTCATAAACTTCATATGAACTGATCATCCGTGCAAGATTCTCACCCGTGTAAGATTCTGTTTATCATATATATTATATTGATTTTAAGTCGGGTTTCATTGCAGCCCGGAAAACAAGTTGTCACGGAGGCGTTATAATGTTAAATGTCAAGGAACATGTGATATTACACGTGTCGTCGTATAATTTTATGGCCGGGCGTAATCCACCAAACAAAAGTGGCGTCATATGATAAAGTAGAATATTACATAAATCAAGAAATGACATATATCAGTTTATAATCTGAGACATTTTTTTCTGACTGTTTGTGATCGTTAGATCCGCAATCGAGGCTATTCTAACGATTATCTACATTTTAATATTTTTGAGCAGAAATAAAGAATACATACCATTGTAAAGCCAAATTTGTCCTTTATAAACTTAGTTCTTACTTAGAATTGCAAATTATTTTCTGTTGTTTTACCATTACAGGTTCAATGAAGGTTACGAAAATATACAAAACAACACAAGATATAGAGGATCTTACATGAGTGTTCATGTATTATTGAATTTATTAAACGAGTTGATGAAAACAAGTTTTCCTCAACAAGTTTAATAAATTAATTAATACATAAGCACGAATGCAAGATTCTATTTATCATATGGCATTAACAACGCTTTTTTATTCACGATTGTTTACAAAAATATCAATATTCCGCCATTTGAAAACGCGACGTCGTTAAGGACGCCGTACATGTAACGTTACGGGACGTATCTAGCTAATTTGCATATTTAATCCACTAGTGGATTATCAAAAATATTATATGGCGTTATTACACTCTCATACGCGACGTCATATGATAAAATGTTATAAAGCATGGATAAAGAGCTCCAGGGGGACTAGAATTTAAGCTAATTACTTTGGTTTATTCTCAATATAAGGATCATGTCTTTACAAAAATGATATTAGGCTGTCACAGGAGAAAATAATTCATAGAAATCGAATCAACCGTAGGTTCTAAGGAAAACCCGCGGTATATATTTGTAAGCAAAAAACGGGAAACTAAAATATAACTTTTCCTATTTCCTAATATAAATATGTTCTATAAAAGGGTTATCCTTTGGAAGCAAGGAATACACCACACAATTGGAAAATATGGAGTGAACATGTTTTCTGGGCCAGACTAGCTAGTTTCGGCCAATCAGGCCTCATCAGTGACCCTCAAAATATCTTCAAAATTCCATTATGGAACCAATGATCCCAAAGGACAAGAAAATATCAACTACACTACGATGTAGGGCAGGGAGACTTTTTACGGCCGCCACACATTCCCACACATCAGCTGTAGTGACGTTAAATATGTTCTATAAAAGGGTTATCCTTTGGAAGCAAGGAGTACACCACAAAATTGGAAAATATGGAGTGTACATGTTTTCTGGGCCAGACTAGCTAGTTTCGGCCAATAAGGACTCATCAGTGACCCTCAAAATATCTTCAAAATTCCATAGTGGAACCAATGATCTCAAAGGACAAGAACATATAAACTACACTATGATGTAGGGCAGGGAGACTTTTTACGGCCGCCACACATTCCCACACATCAGCTGTAGTGACGTTAAATATGTTCTATGAAAGGGTTATCCTTTGGAACAAGAAATACACCACAAAATTTAAGCAGAAAAATGATTTAAAAGAATTGTTTTTTTGTATTATCAGAAAACTTTCGCTTTCTTTGGTTGTAAAATTTTTAATATATTTAAATATGCGTGTTTTCATAATGGCAAGACATCACGTAAACACACCTATATAATTTTGACCCCCATTAATCCCGCTTTTTTTCTGACTGTTTGTGATCGTTAGATCCGCAATCGAGGCTATTCTAACGATTATCTACATTTTAATATTTTTGAGCAGAAATAAAGAATACATACCATTGTAAAGCCAAATTTGTCCTTTATAAACTTAGTTCTTACTTAGAATTGCAAATTATTTTCTATTGTTTTACCAATACAAGTTCAATGAAGGTTACGAAAATATACAAAACAACACAAGATATAGAGGATCTTACATGAGTGTTCATGTATTATTGAATTTATTAAACGAGTTGATGAAAAGGGATAAAATGCGAGGCTTTGCCGAGCATTTTATCCCTTTTCCTCAACAAGTTTAATAAATTCATTAATACATAAGCACGAATGCAAGATTCTATTTATCATATGGCATTAACAACGCTTTTTTATTCACGATTGTTTACAAAAATATCAATATTCCGCCATTTGAAAACGCGACGTCGTTAAGGACGCCGTACATGTTACGTTACGGGACGTATCTAGCTAATTTGCATATTTAATCCACTAGTGGATTATCGAAAATATTATATGGCGTTATTACACTCTCATACGCGACGTCATATGATAAAATGTTATAAAGCATGGATAAAGAGCTCCAGGGGGACTAGAATTTAAGCTAATTACTTTGGTTTATTCTCAATATAAGGATCATGTCTTTACAAAAATGATATTAGGCTGTCACAGGAGAAAATAATTCATAGAAATCGAATCAACCGTAGGTTCTAAGGAAAACCCGCGGTATATATTTGTAAGCAAAAAACGGGAAACTAAAATATAACTTTTCCTATTTCCTAATATAAATATGTTCTATAAAAGGGTTATCCTTTGGAAGCAAGGAATACACCACACAATTGGAAAATATGGAGTGAACATGTTTTCTGGGCCAGACTAGCTAGTTTCGGCCAATCAGGCCTCATCAGTGACCCTCAAAATATCTTCAAAATTCCATTATGGAACCAATGATCCCAAAGGACAAGAAAATATCAACTACACTACGATGTAGGGCAGGGAGACTTTTTACGGCCGCCACACATTCCCACACATCAGCTGTAGTGACGTTAAATATGTTCTATAAAAGGGTTATCCTTTGGAAGCAAGGAGTACACCACAAAATTGGAAAATATGGAGTGTACATGTTTTCTGGGCCAGACTAGCTAGTTTCGGCCAATAAGGACTCATCAGTGACCCTCAAAATATCTTCAAAATTCCATAATGGAACCAATGATCTCAAAGGACAAGAACATATAAACTACACTATGATGTAGGGCAGGGAGACTTTTTACGGCCGCCACACATTCCCACACATCAGCTGTAGTGACGTTAAATATGTTCTATGAAAGGGTTATCCTTTGGAACAAGAAATACACCACAAAATTTAAGCAGAAAAATGATTTAAAAGAATTGTTTTTTTGTATTATCAGAAAACTTTCGCTTTCTTTGGTTGTAAAATTTTTAATATATTTAAATATGCGTGTTTTCATAATGGCAAGACATCACGTAAACACACCTATATAATTTTGACCCCCATTAATCCCACTTTTATACAGTAAAACTGGGGTTTGCAGTTATTTTCCTTATTCTTCTCTAAAATATAGATTGAGGGTACTCGTTAGAACCGCCTCGATGAGGCGGTTCTAACGTGTACCCACAATTTATATTTTTAGCTGAAATAAGAAAAAATATCACAATTTATCATGTTAAAATGTTCTTTTTTTTCGGCGGTTAAGTTTAAATGCATTAGTATATGCGTGTTTTCCTAATGACAATATCTTTGTGTCTTACTTTTCAGGAATTTCGGAAGCATGTGGTGGTTTGGTGGAAAGTCAATCTGGCTCCATCAGCGCATCTGGAAGCACAATAAATGTCACAAATGATATAAATAATGTAAATATGGACTGTTTGTGGATACTACAAGCGCCTGAAAACCATGTCTTTCGATACGAGCTCGTATATCTACATACAGAAGACGTATTTGAGTGTGGCCCTTTAAATTCGTTGACTATACTGGTAATTAGAACTTCTCATGTTTTCTAGACTCATGGTTTCTCTAGAATAAAAATAGGACTGAATTTGCAATGAACACCTGACGCAGACCCCCTGTTGCGCATTACTATAACACACCCGTGCAACATAGTGCATTTCCTATGGGGCGCCATATGTCTGGTCCAGAAAACATGTACACTTAACATTTTCCAGTTCTGTGGTGTATTATTTGCTTCCAAAGAATAACGCTTTTATAGAACATATTTACTATTTATTACCTATCCATAGATATCCATAATTACTTATGGACTAAATTGAATAAGTGATATCCATAATTCGAATTATGGATATCCATTGCTATTAATTGGATATCAATTCGAATTCGAATTATGGATATCCATAAATCAATAATGATAATGGTATCCATAATCGAATTATGGATATCCATTATTCGATTTATGGATCTCTATATTTTTGAATTATGGATATCAATTATTCGGCTGATTTATGGATATCATTAAATTCGAATTGATTTATGGATATCCATAATTCGAATTATAGATATCATTAAGTTGAATTATGGATAGCCATAATTCTTTCCATTTATGGATATCACTAATTCGAATTATGGGTATCTCTAACCCGTCTTTGCAAACAAGAACAATAAATAATGACTGACACTAAAGGCTTTTGCTGTGAATTAGGGATATCAATAATTCGAAATACAAACATCATTTATTCAACCCGATTTCTAGATATCCATAAAGCGATGTATGGATATCCATAATTCGAATTCGGGATATTCATAAATCTGCGGAATAATGGGTATCCATATTTTGATTTATTGATATCCATATTTCGAATTATGGATATCCATAAATCGAACCAATAATATCTATAAATCGGACCATGGATATCCATTATAATTCGATTATGGATGTCTATTATTTGAAATATGGATAGCCATTACTCGACTGATTTATGGATATCCGTAATTGGAATTATCCATAATTCGAATAATGAATATTTATAAATATGGATTAAATAGTAAAACTGCACTTAATATATTTCCACATCTCCAAAATGGCAACTTTTCTTAAATTCGTGATATTTTTCTTAATTATACTGCAAAACATAGGTTGTGGATGCTCGTTAGAATCATCTCATTAAGGCGGTTCTAACGAGTACCCACAACCTTAAAGCAGATACAATAATGTATACCCCCGTAAACCCCAGTTTTCTCTATATAAAGTGGTTTATGGGGTGTTTATTTCACGGACTTGTTCACATGATGATATCGCTAGGGCCGCCACTAGAAACATTTGCCCTTTATTAACATTATCTATGAGCCAGCGCATGACAAAATCTACAAGAAGGCTTGAGCGACCAGCGAAGACTCAGATCAGCCTGCGCATTCGCGCAGTCTGATCAGAGTCCTTGCTGATCGCATGTATCTACTATAGGCTAATATCTTTGCAAAGAGACATAGGCAAAAGGTCGTGTCATAGTAGATTTGTGTGTAGGTTGATGTGAGTCTCTGCTGGTCGCACCGGTCTTATTGTAGATTTTGTCATGCGCCGGCTCCTATATAATTCCATGCAAGTTACATAAATGGCTACATAATTGAGATCGTTTCAGATTTTATTTCTTCTGACATTTCACATAGAATGTATAAAACTAACCTTAAAACCCGGCTCCGCCCATCGGGGCTTGAAGAAATAGATGGGCTGCATGATGCTTCCATGCAGAGCTGAAATCTACCGCACACGAGTACTGAAAAACCACTTAGAGGATCTAAGCCTGCCCTGGCAAAGCGGTCCATATTCATAAACCGTATTAGTTTCATTGGGCGGCAGGGCTTGAGATGTCATTTCATCTCAGTGTCGGGTAAAAGTCCCACAAAATTGGAAGCAACGTCTCCAAAATGACCTCTACAGTGTTGACTGAGACGTTAAACATCAAATTAAACAAAACTCAATCTTACATATGCAAACAAAGACAAGACAAGGACATGTCGTCAAGTCTTGTTATACTTGTGGATACAAAACTGTTCAAACGTCTATGCTGTACCATTAAATGAATCTCTTTGTATCAAGTCAGTTTGATAATCAAATATCATTCCGGCCCCCGCCCATCGGGTCTGGAAGAAGTAGATGGGTTGCATGATGCTTCCACGCAGAGCTGAAACCGACCCGCACACGACTACTGGTAAACCGCTTAAAGGATGTAAGCCTGCCCAGGCAAAGCGGTGCGAGTCGTATTGTCCATGCTTATAAACCCTATTGGTTTCATTGGGCAATAGGGCTTGAGATGTCATTTCATCTCAATGTTGGGTAAAAGTCCCACAAAATTGGAAGCAACGTCTCCAAAATGACCTTTACAGTGTTGACGGGGACATTAAACCTCAAATCAAACAATCAAACAAATATCATTCATGAAAGACTTCTGACATTGGATCAAGCGATGTACATTGATTGCTTTCATTTTGGCAAATATTTTTTCCATTCAGTTTAGGTTCAATTACGAAAACAAGCCTATACAAATACATTGTAAAACCTGCGAAATGAAAAATGGTAATATTTCTCTTATTTCTGCTCAAAATATAGATTGTGGGTACTCGTTAGAACCGCCTTCTAACAAATACAAAAAATCTGTATGTTAAACCCCAGTTTTAGGCCTACTATGTAAAAGTGGGTTCAGAACTTAATTTTTATAGCTTCATAACTTATTTATCTTCACTGCAGCTGGAGTTATGCCATGTGGCGACTGTAAAACATCTCCCCGTACATCATCATAGTGCAGATTATATTTTCTATTCCTCTGGGATCCTTGAGTTCATTTTGAATCATTTTGAAAAATAGAGTTCTGCTTACGCCGGCGCTAGAGGGCGTTGCTGGTGTGACACATTTCAGTACTAGGCATGAACAGACTCAATAAAACCGAGTCTGCTATTTTCGATTAGTTGGTGTATTCTTTGCTTCCAAAAGATCTAACTTCAGAACTAAATCAAGGGGCTCAACATTTTATAGGCGTGTTTTAGTAATGCGATTTCTGGTATTGAATAGCATTTGCGACGTGCTGTAATTACATTTGAAATGTGCTATAATTGGACATTGCATGAGTTGCAGTGAAATATACACCAGTTTGTGTTTTAAAATTATATCAAGCTAGCACTTGATCGACGGAATGTCAGGATATACTGCAAAATGTTTCAAATCAATTTGAAATGAGCCCCATGAAAGTTTGACACAGGCTTGTGTGGAATTTTGAAAATATCTGAGAGTCACTGATGAGGCCTAAATGGCCGACACTAGCTAGTCTGGCCCAGAAAACATGTACACTCCATATTTTCCAGTTCTGTGGTGTAAGGATAACCCTTTCTAGAACATATTTAACGTCACTACAGCTGTTGTCTGGAAATGTGTGGCGGCCGTAAAAAGTCTCCCTGTCCTACATCATAGTGTAGTTTATAGTTTCTTGTCCCTTAGGATCATTGTGGAATTTTGAAAATATTTGAGTGTCACTGATGAGGCCTAAATGGCCGAAACTAGCTAGTCTGGCCCAGAAAACATGTACACTCCATATTTTCCAGTTCTGTGGTGTTTTCCTTGCTTCCAAAGGATAACCCTTTCTATAACATATTATGATATTCTTTACTGTATCATTAGCATGATTAGTATCCATTAGCATACAAAATAGTGAGAGGAGTAGGGTTGGTGGTATGGATACGTTGCAGTTTAAACAAAACAAAATGAAAAGATCATTTTTGACTTTCTAATAGCATGCATATATTGTAGGGCTTATTTGAGAGAGGATCACCTGCAGACGTGAAGAACCTCTGCGAATATCGAAATGAGTATACAAGTGGGGAGTCGAAATCCAACGTCATATACATAAGATTTTATTTTGATAAGAATTTGCTGGAAACAGAATTTAGAATTACATTTCGTCAAATACCAGGTGAGTTTATTTTGAATTATCATTTAGTATTTATTCTCATTAGGATAAAAAAGGCCCGTGTGATACACATCTTTCTTGCACACCAGATCAGGAAATCCCAAATTTTAGCTTGGGATAGAAATTCTGTTCTAACCCTGGTGGTCTTACCCAAAATCGAATATTCTCGCGTGTTTGATGAATGCACTGATTGAATACGACCTCATATGCGCCGTTGTTAAGGTTGACGTCACAGCACATTACGTGACTTCACTAAACATCACTGTAATGTCATCACAATATGGCGGACGTCGGTAACTGAAACCATTGCAGTATTAAAATCCCGCTCTCAGAAATGTAAGGTATGCAAGCAAAGAATCCTACGTTGTTGTTAGGGTGGGTGGAAAAATCCATCCCTCAGGATCACTCCGCAAGCCGCGTGATGCCGAACAGTGACCCTCGGGCCGTTTTTTATCATGCACCTCTCACACCCATGTAAGATTCTAATAATCTGTCTCCATTATGGCATTTTATCTGATGAAAACTTGCTCTTTTCCATATATCATAAGGATGAAACACCCGTTTGACGTCCGGTCCAAAAACTGACCCTTTTTTCAAGACTGTATTCAAAATTGACATTAGGGGAGGTCGATCGGCGGTTTTACTCTCAGAAATTTCGTTTTATGGCGATGCGTTAGCGGAGCTGTAAAACGGAGTTTGCGATCGTAAAACCGCGACCCCCAACCCCAAATGACAATTTTCTTAATACAGTTATCCCCATTCTAATGCTTTTGTTCGGTTCTTTTGCTAAACATTGTACAATTCTGCATGAAGCGACACATGCTATGAGCTACATAAAACTAAATGCCAGCCAATGAAATATGACGTTACTTGGTGATGTCGGATTTCCGACAGTATATCAAAGATTATTGCCCAATATTCTGTATAAAGTATTATGAGGCATTGTTTGCTATATTAGTATAAACTAGTTTTAACCTGAGTGAACTATATCCCCGTCCAATATTTTTTCTATGCCACTGTTCTATTTGATGGTATTTGGTCTATATAATATATGCTTTTTTGTATCCATATTTGAACCTTGGTATACACAAAACAGTGTTTTAAAGAAACAAGTGAAAAAGGATAATGTGTTCTGTAAACTCCTAACTTCCATGAAATAACTGAATACTATTCTGTCACAAAATTTTGACGTAATCAAATCAGACGTCGCGTTAAATATGCAGGCGCATTATAATGTATCTTATTTTTCAGATTTGTAATCAATACGTGTTTTGTGTGTGCCCGTTCTCACGAGTGTGGATGGTTCTCACGAATACCCGCAACCTATTTGTTTAAGCAGAAATAAGAAAAAGATGTTTATCCTTGTAAATCTCCTATTTCTGTTTATCAGGACTGGACAAATGCGGACTGAACAAATTATTTGTGTAAATCGCGACGGAAGTAAGAGCGAGGATTGCGGCCGCGTAAAATCGATTTAAGCTCCCCCAGTGAAATTCTTTTCACTGACCGTTTCTTCTGGTTCTTCTGTCGCGGTTTATGTTGTTACGCTTTGTCTTTTAGTCTGTGCATCGCTTATATATTTTTTGTCTTTGATAGGCAGTTTGCCATTTTGTGGAAAAGAAATTGTCCTTTTGACTTTCCGTGCGTCATGCAGCATGTGCGTGATTCGCCGGAGTTTACACATCGATAAAATCCATAAAAATGAAATTCATCCCTATAGCATACACAATAAACTAAAGTTTTATAGCGGATCAAACAAGCATCCCAACATCTTTATATTCGAGATGTCTCCTGACATGGCGACACGGTTAGCACTCAGTGGCACAAACTACCCATGTCTCGAACATATTTTCATGGCACTGAAGTTGTTCTCTTCAACCCATTGAGGTTCAACTGCATATTGGTATTTGTGAGACTTTTATAGGTTCTTCTATTGTGGTTTATTTTTGTGATGGTTTGTCTTTGGGTGTTTGTGTCTCTTATATTATTTTAATTTGGATAGCCCATTGGCCATTTTGTGGGAAAGTAACTGTCTTTTTGGCTTTCCGCTGTTGATGTTTCCATTTGGGTCTGTTGTTTCATGTTTGTGTTTCTTTCCCTTTCTCTGATGGGAGCTGTGGGTTGATTGTATCGATTCCTGATCATTGCCTGCACTTCTACTTTATTATTATTGTTTCTTTAAACAGATCTTGTCAGAGTCCCTGATATCAGCCTCAATGCGATGGTTCTACCGCGTACCCACAATCTAATTCTTAGATACAAAATTATAATAATAATAATTATAGTAATAATAATTGTAATGATGGAACAATTTACACGCACTTTACCTTATCATTACGAAAACAAGTCCGTATAACGAAGACCCCTCTAAATCCCACTATATAGAGAAAAGTTGGGTTTACGGAGATGGATATTATTTACCTTATTTTTGTTAAAATACATACATTCTGGGCACTCGTTAGAACCGCCTCATTGAGGCGGTTCTATCGAGCACCCACAACCTATGTGTAAAGTAGAAATAGAAATATGTCACAACTTTATCTACTTTTTGTCATTTCTGACACCATATTGGACACTATTTTCAGCATGGACATGTTTTCCTCATGTATAAAGTGGGAAATACGGTGGCGTTCATTTCCTGAGACTTATATTCTGAAGCCCCTGTACACACACGTTTATAAAAAGTAGAAGTAAAACAAAGATCAGGAATCGATACAATTAACTTACTCCACCCATCAAAGACGCAAAAGGGAAAGAAATACAGTAGACCTTCGATGGCTCGAACACCGATGGCTAGTTTACCATGGATGCGTCGAACCCATTCTTGAGCCCCTAGCGAAATCCTCTACATAAGAAATAGTGGGGGATAATTAAGTAGATTTTAGTCTTTTATCTTGCAAATTAATGCTGTGTGTACTCA
The DNA here is from genome assembly GCA_963580285.1 of Lucinisca nassula. Classification (NCBI taxonomy): domain Eukaryota; kingdom Metazoa; phylum Mollusca; class Bivalvia; order Lucinida; family Lucinidae; genus Lucinisca; species Lucinisca nassula. Next base: position 1,495,258 of record OY757024.1, on the reverse strand, counting down.
TTAGAATCGCCTCGATGAGGCGATTCTAATGAGTACACACAGCATACGTTTTCATTATAGAATACCGAAAAGATGTATAAAAGTATCTCGTTATGCCTCCTGATAGTAACCTCTGTGGCTCGAACTCCCCCTGTCTCGAACAGATTTTCGTTCGACTGTACAAACATTAAGCGACCAGACCATATTGGAAACCTAAACAAAGGAAGGCCATAAGAACAGTTACTTTCCCACAAAGACAAAACGACGTCTACAGTATCATTCGTATTTCTGCTAGACAACATCGGTATTGGGTACTCAATACAACCGCCTAAATTAGGATGCTATAACGAACACACACAGCCTATGTTTGGAGTATAATTAAGAAACCATATCTAATTTTTCAAAGAAAATTACCGTTTTAAATGTGGGCCATATGTGATCAAGGCAACGCCAATCTCCGTTACATTAACACAATATTTTGATTTCAGCACCGGACCATTCCTGTTCTAAAACACTCGGGGAACAAGTTGGTTGGATTACCACCCCTGACATGGACGGAGACGGCCTATATGACTTCAACCTAAACTGCACGTGGACTATAACAGCACTACCTGAGCGTAATGTAGTCCTTCAACCCGGATTTATTGACACCGTAAAAACTGTTGAGCAGGATGGTCGCCTTTGTGTGGGTGACTATTTGAAGGTAAACGTGGTCTCGATGATATGAAGTATTACCGCTTTAGGCTCCATTTAACTTGCTTATGCACATATACCTACAGGTTTGAGCGACATGACGAGAAATAGGAAACTATCTTTTCGGGAATTGCGACCTTTGGCCAGTTGTTCCACGCGATATGGTTAGTTAACGGATTGTTAAAACATGGATCATTTTTAATATAGCAAATATACTAATAATTTTGCTAAAAACATGTGAGCAGCTTTTGCAGATGCAAAAACTGCTCACATTTTTCCAGCAAAAATACCACTATTTTAGATATTGTGCTTACTAGAATAGTTAACAATTTGTCCACTGACGAGGTCGTTAAGCTACAGATGCTTTGAACAACATACCACAGGTGAGAGACAAACCAGTCTGCACAGCTACACAGACTAGCAACAATCGTGAAATTATAGAAATATAAAAAAGGAGTGAAGGCAATGATCCGGAATCTATTCAATTAACCCACAGGTCCCATCAGAGACACCAATGGAAAGAAACAAGAAGCAACTAGACCCTAATGGAAACATCACTAGCGGAAAGCCAAAAGAACAGTTACTTTCCAACAAAATGGCCAAGATGTAACAGCTATCATCACAGGTCATAACCAGACTGCGCGGTTGCGCAGACTTAACTGCGCTTTACTCTCATGGCGTGTAGGAAATATCAAAGAATTGAAAGGACTGAGGAAAGTTGATTTAAATGGCATTTATACAAACAGTGTCAGTATTAGTTCAAGCAGTTCTCTAAATATTTTGTTGACAAGGTCCAAGTGAAGTTCGACTTTGATTTGTTGCACCAAATGCGTATAAAAAGACGTTAACCCTTATCTTGCTGTTCACAACCCCTATCTTTGCAAACAATGTAGATCCAGATCAGATGGCTTCTGAAGAAGCCATCTGATCAGGATCTACACTGTTTGGCATTCAGTTTATGAATTTGTAGCAATAAATTACATCAAGTAATTTGATTGGTTGATGGACAGAAATGGGTGTGGCTTAAATGAATATTCAGCAAGATAAGGGCTAATTCCCACTAGTACAATATCGAGAAGCTTATTATAACCCAAAATACCAATTGTCCAAGTACTGGGACAGCCGGAACCTGTGAAAAACCTGATGAGAGACCACCGAATGCGGCCTCTGATCGGTGTCGTCACCGTTTGCTTAAAGCTCGTAATTTGATATATTTAATAAACGTGACAACATATATTTTGTAATTAGACCTCTCGAAAGCGGGTGGAATAATATGTTCGATGTCGGCCAGTAAAGGGTTGTAAGCAACTGATAATCAGCGAAGCGTGGCAATTCGTACTAACGCTCTGTATTTTGGTGGAATGAAAGCCAATTTTCAACCATACCGAGGGCATGATGATGATCGATGTTACTTAGACGTTCCATTGGCTTGTTCTTATGAAATGTTTTGCTGGCTTTTTAACGTAAAAAATAGGACCTTATAATGACACTACATAAAGTGCCAAAAATATCGTGATTACGAAACTTTACATTTTTTGCATTTTGCACGTGTACATGCACATCATGAAAATCACGCATTATAAGTGTCAGACAAACTCAAGCTTCATTCACAACTTTACACTACCGTATTTATCAGTTGGCAAAGTCACTCATTTTTACCTTAAACTGAAGAAATCAAAATTCTAAAAGGGGTGCATTTTCATTGAATCTGGCCATATTAAAGAAATAGCGTATAAAGTCTATGTCCGGCACTTGCTGGAATATTCGTCTTATGCCTGGAGCCCTTGGTAAAAGAAAATGCAGTCCGCAACTTGAGATGAGTCTGGTATGTACTCAACGACTATGCCTATAGGAGTAGTGTCACAGCCATGTTAAGTAATCTAAAACTCCCTACCCTACAAACACGGAGGACTGACTTCACATTTCCAGTAAGTAAATCATCATCATCATCATCATTATCATCATCATCATCATCATCATCACCATCATTCATTCATTCATTCATTCATTCATTCCATTCATTCATTCATTCATTCATTCTTTATTCATTCATTCATTCATTCATTCATTCATTCATTCATTCATCCTCGTTATCACCAATAATCGAATTATGTCAGTTTCGCAGCCGGCCAAAAAACTCCAAATTCAAAAATCTAATTTGATTAAACATAAGTCCCAGATACATTTTTTCCTATTGTTTTGTAACTTATTTCCATGTACACTCTGTATAATACTCTATCTGAGGCGTATGGAGTACCTGTATCACAAAAACACGCCTATATAAGTCTGGACCCCTTGGACCCCACTTTTATGTAGGAAAACTGGGGTTTACAGGGGGTAAAGAAGAAGTAAAACAAAGATCAGGAATCGATACAATTAACTTACTCCACCCATCAAAGACACCAAAGGGAAAGAAACACAAACATGAAGCGACCAGACCATAATGGAAACCTAAACAAAGGATGGCCATAAGGACAGTTACTTTCCCACAAAATGGTCAAATTGCCATCCAAAATAAAGAGACACAAGTGATACATACAGTGAGTAGTAGCAAACAACAACATAAATAAACCGCCACAGAAGAACCGCCTTGGAACGGTCAGTGGAAAGAATTCCACTGGGGGGGGGGGGGGGCTTAAATCGATTTTACGTGGCCACAATCCTCACCCTTACTTCCGTCGCGAATTAGACAAATAACTTATTCTGTCCGCATGAAGGCCTAATAACTCATAAGTGCAATATCTCCGTGAACACAAATACTCAAACAACCACAGAGATGAAAGAACGGTGGAGACTCGACAGCAAAAAACCACTGAAATGCTGGAGCAAAAGAAAACCAACAGTTAGACTCCGATGGGCCAGACCAGAGACAGAGCATCAGGCACCAACCAACATTACCTTGAATTAGATCTCTCTAATTCTCAATAAGCCTTTACGTAGGAACCGTCATAGAATCTGAGGTCTGACCCACCGGCGTGCAATTAAAGAGGGAAGTAAAGTTGCCAACCGTGATTGGGTTCACTACCATGCATGCAGTCTGTCGTATAGCATCCATGTTGTACCCAATCTTTTTATATCGAAGAATGATTTTACGAAATTTGGTGCTGAAATCATTGCAGTTATATATTTTTCTTAATTTATATACTAAGTCACCATAAAATTCGGGTTCCGATAAACTTGGTGGCTGAATGACAAATATGTTTATCTACTATAGCTCTCTCTTCAGCTAAAGGCTGAAGTTCATAGGCCTTAGTACCACCAAGCTCCTGCTTAAGCGTGTTAACATAGTGGAGCCGTCACACAACGACGACGTTGTTAGCGGCCTTGTCTGCAGGGGCCAAAACAAACTTCTTATGAAATTCTTGAATACCTAGTTTAAGATGACGTAAAGACGTCTTAGGCTTAGGAGGTAATAAGTTAGTATTTTGAGAATAGAAAGAAATGCGTTTATTCACTAGTTTTAAAATGCTAAGTTTCCAGTCCTTAAGGGCTTTATGCTCAACATACTCTCGCTTACACCATCGGTTACTGAATTCATTCAAGGAAGCAGCGATTTCATCTCTACATTTACTGAAATCAATTTTAGATGGAAACCGATATTTCGGTCCTTTAGAAATTATATTCCTTATCCTAGAATCAGGAATAATTTTCAAATTGCCAGTAATTACATGACCAGCAGCAGGATAGCAATACTTTGAGTTTTTACAATCACATGAATCAGGAGTATTAGTATCAATATCAGGATCTGAAACAAGTTTATTGAAATTAAAAATGATAGATCTAACAGGTTTGTTATATTTATAGCAAATTATAGGTGTTTCAGTATTTCGAAAATAAGCAGGAATGGAAGAAAGCACCGAGCTCTCACGGAAGATACTTGGCAAATCTATAAAATCCATACCCTTATTAATGAAGGATATTTTGAAGAAATGGCGTTTATGATATAAACTATTCGGACAGATAACAGTCCCATTTCAAACTACACTGCTTAAAACAATTAAAGGAGCAAACTTTTAAGCATGTATAATCAGCGCTTGGCAATTTTCAAACTCAAGGAAAGGCACTATTTTAAAGTGACAGCTCTTAACAATGTTCATGCAAACGTCAAGAATCAAAGATCACGTGCAAAGCAAGAATCTGAGTTACAGCATGGATACCCCTTTAAAACGGCTGAAATTCGATATGGGGCGATCTATTCAAAATTTAAATTTGGGTCAAAAACATGTCAATCTGTCGGTTATGAGTTATTTTGCGCTTTATAGTGACTTCATATGGTGTTAGGCGGATCTTGGAAGAAGTTGAGTTCGCTCAAGCTGTCGCTTTACACCCAAAGGATCGTTGCTGAACGCTTTGATGTATCGAGAGAGTTGTTGCCAGTCTATGGAGACGCTACCAGGAGACGGGCGAGTTTATTAGATCAGAAGGGCGAGGCCGACGCCGCATGACGTCACAAAGAGAAGATCAATATCTTCGAGATCTAGCGCTACGAAATCGGCAGTAGACGGTCAGAAGGCTGCAAATCGATTTCCAGCATGCAGTTGGTCACAGGATATCCGATCAATCACTAAGAAGGTGATCTGAGGGCCAGACGTCCGGCAAGAGGGCCTATTCTCACTAGGCAACATCGTGCACGGCGATATGAATTTGCTCAAGAACATCAGAACTGGCGATTGCAAGACTGGCGTACAGTTCTGTTCACTGATGAAAGCAGATTTAACCTGAGCGCATGTGATCGACGTGTTCGAGTTTGGAGACGACCCGGAGAACGAAACGAGGACTGCAACATCGTGGAAACAGACAGATACGGAGTGGGGTCAGTGATGATATGGGGTGGAATTTCTCATGAAGGCCAAACGGACTCTTACGTGTTGTGAGGTTTTTCGCTGGGCCATCGGTGACAAATGCATTTTGATGCAGGATAATGCGCGCCCCCATACTGCTAGTGTGCATTGATTATCTTAATCGTGAGACTATTGAAGTAATGGACTGACCGGCACGTTCTCCTGACTTAAACCCAATTGAACATGTGTGGGACATTCTTCACAGACGTATCTCACAGGGCGGTCATCCACAAATGACTATTCAAGAACTCACAAACATCCTTAGACATGAGTGGGAAACACTGGCTTTAGAAACTGTTCAAAATTTGGTTCGTAGCATGCCTCGGCGATGCCAGGAGTGTTGTGCTTCTCGAGGTGGTCATACAGATTACTGACAGGAAAAGGTGATTGATTTGCGCATTTCTATGACATTTGAAAGATGGCGATTTCTCAAACATTTATGACAGGTAACAGGCCGTAATTTGTGAACTGGTTGCCAATGTTTGCCAATAACATGTTGTAGATAAAGTTATTCACCTTTCTGAATCGATGTTTCATCATCATTATCCATCAGCTTTATACTATGAGGAAATATGTGATTGCTCCTTTGATTGTTTTGAGCAGTGTACTTGCACGAATGCAAATTAACCAAATTATTTTATCTGTGAAGTGTATCTCAGTGCACTAGAAAGAGCAAATTTTTGGATAAATCTCGAAATTCTATATTAAATTTCATCACGATAACAAATCAGTACAACGCATATAGCCTTACAAACCGCCTTTTAGTAAGACAAAGAGGGGTTTATAAGTATAAAGAAGTAGGGTTTATAAGTGTATACATCATTTTTTTTTCTTATTTCTGCTCCAAAGAATTGATTGTTGGCACTCGTTAAAACCGCCTCAGTAAGGCGATTCTACCGAATACGTTCGATTTATATTCGGAGTAGTTATAATATAACTATCATCGAGGCGGTTCTAACGAGTACACACAATCTATATTTTAGAGCATAAATAAGAAAAATAAGGTTTACCCCTGTAAACCCCAGTTTTGCTATAAAAATTGGGTTCGGAGTCTAATTGTTGCTTTTCTTTTGTTCCAGCATTTCAGTGTTTTCTTGCTGTTGAGTCCTTACCGTTGTTTCATCTCTGTAGTTGTTTGAATTTTTTGTGTTCACGGGGATGTTGCACTGATGAGTTAGGAGGCCATCATGCGGAATGAACAAATAATTTGTCTAAATCGCGACGGAAGTAAGGGCGAGGATTGTGGCCACGTAAAATCGATATAAGCCCACAGTGGAAATCGTTTCACTAACCGTTCCAAGGCAGTTCTTCTGTCGCGGTTTATTTTTGTTATGGTTTGTCTTCGAGTGTTTGTGTCGCTTATATGATTTTGTTTTGGATAGCCAATTGACCATTTTGTGGGAAAGTAACTGTCCTTTTGGCTTTCCACTACTGATGTTTCAATTAGGGTCTGTTTTTCATGTTAGTGTTTCTTTCCCTTTGGTGTGTCTGATGAGAGCTGCGGGTTAATTGTATCGATTCCTGATCACTGCCTTCACTTCTATTTTTCAAGGTCAAGTGGGTCAAAATTATATAGGCATATTTTCCTAATGGCGTGTCCGCTAGTAAAACTGTCCCGACATTTGACAAGATTATACGTTCACTATTTTTTAAAAGATTATAGAGAGTACAGAGACACAATACCTGCTCTCTGTGTAAATGCGTAAATCTAGCTTGCCGCGTTTTTATCAGTGTTTAACTTATAACATTCCTTCTTAGATTATGGATGGTTATGGTCCATTGGTCGTGTATTGTGGTCAGTATAATGACACAGAGCCCGTGTCGTCTAGGACGTCAGAGATGCACGTGCTTTTTGTCTCCAATAATATTGCTGCAGCGACTGGATTCAATCTTTCTTATGAAACAAAGGAACGTGAGTATACAGAGGGAGACGGATACGGTTTTTATCATATCGCGTCGCGTCTGAGAGTGTAATAACGCCATTTATTATTTTCGATAATCCACTAGTGGATTAAATATGCAAATTAGCTAGATACGTCCCGTAACGTTACATATACGACGTCCTTAACGACGTCGCGTTTACTTATGGCGGAATATTGGCATTTTTATTAAATAAACGTGAATAAAAAGCGATTTAAATGTCATATGATAAATAGAATCTGGCATTCGTGCTCATGTATTACTGAATTTATTAAGCTCGTTGAGGAAAAGGGATAAAATGCTCGGCAAAGCCTCGCATTTTATCCCTTTTCCTCAACTTGTTTAATAAATTCAATAATACATGAGCACTCATGTAAGATCCTCTATATAAATCGAAGCAGTGATTTATTGAGTAATAAATCACAGTTTGTCGGCCAGTTGTAAGTTGATAAATCACTTGCAATACGCGCTTGTGATTTGATCAGGTTTGCATGGTAGTTATCCCAATCACGGTTGACAACTTTGCTTCCCTCTTTAATTGCACGCCGGTGGGTCAGGCCTCAGATTCTATGACGGTTCCAGCGTAAAGGCATATTGAGAATTAGAGAGATCTAATTCAAGGTAATGTTGGTTGGTGCCTGATGCTCCATCTCTGGTCGGGCCCATCGGAGTCTAACTGTTGGTTTCCTTTTGCTCCAGCATTTCAGTGGTTTCTTGCTGTCGAGTTCTCACAGTTCTTTCATCTCTGTGGTTGTTTGAGTATTTGTGTTCACGGAGATACTGCACTTATGAGTTATTAGGCCTTCATGCGGACTGAACAAGTTATTTGTCTAAATCACGACCGAAGTAAGGGCGGGGATTGTGGCCACGTAAAATCGATTTAAGCCCCCCCAGTGGAATTCGTTTCCGCTGACCGTTCCAAGGTGGTTCTTCTGTCGCGGTTTATTTTTGTTATTGTTTGTCTTTGGGTGTTTGTGTCGCTTATATTTTTTTTACTTTGGATAGCCTATTGGGCATTTTGTGGGAAAACAGATGTCCTTTTGGCTTTCGCTATTGATGTTTCCATTAGGTCTCTTGTTTCATGTTTGTGTTTCTTTCCCTTTGGTGTCTCTGACGGAAGCTGTGGGTTGATTGTATCGATTCCTGATCATTGCCTGCACTTCTGTTTTACAACTGACCTTCAGACTGTAATTTACTGCGCAATAATGTACTGTTAGAGCTGATCTATGTCTTCAGTGAACAAAATAGAAAGAAAGAGCTTCTTCGGAACATGGAACATCACGTGAACAAGTCCGTGAAATGAACACCCCCTTACACCCCACTTTGTATAGAGAAGACTGGGGTTTACGGGGGTAAACATGATTTTTCTTATTTTTACTCCAAGACATAGGTTGTGGGTACTCGTTAGAACCGCCTCAATGAGGCGGTTCTAACGAGCACCCATAACCTATGTTTTCAGTATAAATAAGAAAAATATCATGGATTTTTATCTGAAAAGTAGGCATTTTGGAGATGTGAAAAAATGCATTATGTCGCACGGATGTGTTAGCGTAATGAAAGCCACGAATAAACGCGGTGTTTTTAACGTCAGCGTGCATGCAGGGACGTCAAACTTAACGGGTAAAACCATTACGATAACACACACGTGCGCCATAGTGCAATTTTTCACATCTCCAAAACAGTCAATTTTCTGAAGAAAATGTGTGATATTATCCTTATTAGTACTCAAAACAGAGGGTGGGGGTGCTCATTAGAACCGCCTCATTGAGGCGGTTCTACCGACTACCCACAACCTCTGTCTAGGTACAGAAATAAGGAAAATAATGTATACCCCCGTTAACCCCTGTTTCGCTATATAAAGTGGGGTGTAAGGGGGTATTCATTTCACGGACTTGCTAGCGTGATAAATGCCATTTCAGAAAAATATTGTGGTCTATGACATACGATTAGGTACAAAATGAATGTCTATGTATGCTAAAGGTCAAGGTCATTCGATAACTTTGGCCCAATGTCACGTGTATTGCAGGTCCATTGACATTTCAAAATACATTTTCTCTGAAACCACCAGCCCATGTTCATTAAAATTTTACGTGCTACCTGAAGACAGTGAGGAAATGCAAATTTGTTTGAATGGTCCAGGTCTCATGACCAAGGTGGCCGCCATGCCCAAATATGGTAAAAACCTTAGAAATTCTCCAGAACCACAGGGCCGATTGTCTTGAAACTTGGTATGCGGCATTGGGTGACTACATCCTATCAAGTTAGCAAAAATAATGACACTAGGTTGACCTTGACATTTTTACCAGGATGCCAAATTAGGTTCCGTATGCTTTTCTGTGAATGGGTACAAAATGAAGGTCTATAGATGCTTAAAGTCAGGGTCATTCTGTGACCTTGGCCCAACGTCTATTAGATTGCAGGTCCACTGACATTTCACAATACATTTTCTTTGAAACCGCTTGGATAGTTTCATTTAAATTTTATATTCAGCCTTAGTGAGGCAACAAAAATTGTTCGAATGGTCCATGTTCCATGACCAAGATGGCCGACCTGCCCAAATATGTTAAAAAACTTGAAAATGTTGTTCTCCAGAATCACTGGGCAGTTTGTCTTGTTACTTGGTATATAGCATGGGGGTAAGCGAGTACTCATAAATAGAAGTGAAGGCAATAATCAGTAATCAATACAATTAACCCACAGCTCCCATCAGCGACACCAAAGGGAAAGAAATACAAACATGAAACAACAGACCCTAACGGAAACATCAACACATCAATGGCGGAAAGCCAAAAGAACAGTTACTTTCTCACAAAATGGCCAGTTGGCTATCCAAAACAAAAAAAAATATATATGCGATACAAACACTCAAAGACAAACCATAACAGAAAATATACCGCGACAGTAGAACCGCGTTGGAACGGTCAGCGGAAACGAATTCCACTGGGGGGAGGGTGGGGCGGTGCTTAAATCGATTTTACGTGGCCACTATCCTCGCCTTTACTGCCGTCGCGATTCAGACAAATAGTATGTTCAGTCCACGTGAAGGTCTCCTAACTCATCAGTGCAACATATCCGTAAACTCAAGAATCAAACAACCACAGAGATGAAACAACTGTGAGGATTCGACAGCAAGAAACCACTGAAATGCTGGAGCAAAAGAAAACCGACAGTTAGACTCCGATGGGCTCGACCAGAGACAGAGCACCAGGCACCAACCAACATAAGCCTTTGTGCTGGAACCGTCATAGAATCCGAGGCCTGACCCACCGGCGTGTAATTAAAGAGGGAAGCAAAGTTGCCAACCGTGATTGGGTTAACTACCATGCATGCAGTTCATCGTATAACATTTATGTTGTACCTAATCTTTTTATATCGAATAATGATTTTAAGAAATTGGGTGCTGAAGCCATTGCGGTTATCTATTTTTCTGAATTGATATACTTAGTCACCATAAAATTTGGGTTCCGATAGACCTTGTTGCCGAAGACATTTAAGTCCAATATTGATTTATGAAATTAAATCATAATGACGTCCATTACGATAACACACCCGTGTGACGTACTGAATTGTTCCACATCTCCAAAATAGCTACTTTTCTGATGAAAATCTGTGATATTTTTCTTTTTTTTTTCTTGAAACATAGGCTGTGGTGCCCGTTAGAACTGCCTCATTTAGGCGGTTCTAACGAGTACACACAACCGATGTATTGGAACAGAAATAAGAAAACTAATGTATACCCAGTAAACCCCCGTTTTCTCTATATAAATTGGGGTTTAGGGGGTGATCAATTCGCAGCCTTAGTCACGTGATGTATAAAATTTTGAAAAGGCTTTGCGTAGTTTATGGTACCGATAACCCTGATTAAGAAGTTTAGCCGTTAACAATTTATTTCGAGTGTTGAAGTCAGTTACATGACTACACACTCTGGCAAATCGAATTAATTGCGAAATATAAACGCCATAGAATGGCACAATAGGAACATAAACATACAAATAAAGGAAAATTTACAATCTCAAAATCAAAATCATCGCGTTTATTATAAATTTTGCAAGAAAAAAACCCATCCACAATAGATAGATGTAAATCCAAAAACGGGGCCTCGGTATCAGAAGAATTTGCTTTATTTAACTGAAGTTCTGGGGGTAAATTTGACTGATCAAACCATCGAAATAGGTATTATCATTATTTAATTAATCATCCAAATATCTAGAAGTGGAGCTAAAAGCTTCCATGATTTCAGACTGGTTTTCAGCAGAAAGGGACATCATGAATAAAATCAAAAATGAGTTCCTTTAAGAGCAATGAAAACATTCATAAGAAAGGAGATTGGTCATACTACGTAGTTTCGTCTAATAAAGCCTCATCAGTGACCCTGTAATGATCCGACAACGAAAGCCAGAGGAAACATACTGCAATTTTGCGAATTTCGAATAGGCAGTCGATTCAAAGACTGATATAAATCAAAATGGGATCCAAATAATAAAAAACCTGTCTAGAATATGAGTCTAAACCAATAATTTATTTCTGATTTCACAGAATATATACGCTGATCTCAAAGGACCAAAAGTAAAATATAAACTGTCTCAAAAACAGAACAGCCACAAGTGGTGCGCAATTAGTACCCATCGGTCTAAATAACTTAGTACCAAATCATATGTAAATATTGTCTAGTGAAAAAGGTGAGAGCTTCACACACTTTCTGACATGACCATAAAGTATACATTTTATGCTCTTCAGAAAAAAGCTTTTCTTACATTTCGTACAAGATAGAGGGAAATGTCAATTCAATTAAATCATTAAGTTTTTCTTTTCTAAGGTTATGAGGAAGCCTTTACGCTGGAACCGTCATAGAATCTGAGGCCTGACCCACCGGCGTGCAATTAAGGAGAGAAGTAAAATTGTCAACAGTGATTGGGTTTACTACCATGTATGTAGTCTGTCGTATAACAATTATGTTGTACCCAATCTTTTTATCTCGAAATAGAGGTGAAGGCAATGATCAGGAATCGATACAATTAACCGACAGGTTCCATCAGAGACACCAATGGAAAGAAACACAAACATGAACCAACTAGACCCAAATGGAAACATCACTAGCGGAAAGCCAAAAGGACAGTTACTTTCCCACAAAATGGCCAATTGGCTATCCAAAGCAAAATAATATAAGCGACACCCACACCCACACACACACACACACACACACACACACACACACACACACAAAAGACAAGCCATAACAAAAAATAAACCACGACGGAAGAACCGTCTTGAAACGGTCAGTGAAACTAATTCCACTGGGGTATGTGTGTGTGTGTGTGTGTGTGGGGGGGGGGATCGAAGAATGATTTTACGAAATTTGGTGCTGAGGTCATTGCAATTATATATTTGTCTGAATGTATATGCTGTTTCACCATTAAATTCGGGTTCTGAAGAGATTGAAGTCCAATATTGAATTTTGAAATTAAATCGGAATGTCGTCTTTTAAATATTGAAAGGAAGACTTTCATAGGAATGTTCGATGGGTGACCCTCTGACAATATTGCTCAAAATACCATTGCTCCACTGAAAATGATTGCCATCACAGCTAATAATAAATAATAAACCTTAATGTGACTTCTACTCCTATAAAGGTGGACTGATTTTGAAACGAGATGTTCCTCGGGTTACCGTCAACCAAAATAGCTTGAACACTCCTCTCCATCTCATAATTGTGAGTCTTTTGATTTTGGTTCCAGTTCCAGCGAGTCTAACTGTTGGTTTTCTTTTGCTCCAGCATTTCAGTGGTTTCTTGCTGTCGAGTCCTCACCGTTGTCTCACCTCTGTGGTTCTTTGATTTTTGTGTTCACGGAGATGTTGCACTGATGAGTTAGTAGGCCTTCATGCGGACTGAACAAATTATTTGTCTAAATCGCGACGGAAGTAAGGGCGAGGAGTGTGGCCACGTAAAATCGATTTAAGCCCCCCAGTGGAAATCTTCCACTGACCGTTCCAAGGCGGCTCTTCTGTGGCGATTTATTTATGTTGTTGTTTGTTACTTACTGTGTGTATCACTTGTGTCTTTTGGTTTTGGATGGCCATATGGCCATTTTGTGGGAAAGTAACTGTCCTTATGGCCTTCCTTTGTTTAGGTGTCCATTATGGTCTGGTCGCTTAATGTTTGTATTTCTTTCCCTTTGGTGTCTTTTATGGGTGGAGTAAGTTAATTGTATCAATTCCTGATCTTTGTTTTACTTCTACTTTAAAGGAACTCATTTTTGATTTTTATTTATGGCCTTTTCAAGTTTATTTCACTTATTTCACAGCAGATAAGGAAATACTTGACCTAACTCTCTGATGGGATGTTTTACTCTACCAAGATTATCCTACCGAAGATCGGATAAAGTCGAGAATTTTCAAATGTATGGTTTGCGCTGATTGAATAAGACGTCACGTACACCGCCAATAAGTTTGACGTCTATGCACGTTCAGATACGTCAAAAATGCCGCATTATAGTCGTCAAATATGGCGAACTTGGATCGAAGCGACTGCAATGAAGAAAACAAAATCACTCCAGAAATGAAAGGTATGCAAGAAAAAGAATCTTCGGTAGATAGAAAAAACATGTACCTGGGGTCCTTGACCGGCATCACTTCACAAGCCTTGTGATGCCGGACAGTGCCCCTCAGTACGGATTTTCCAACCCACCCCACACACCCATGAAATATTCATATAATTGTGTAGCCGTGCTAAGAACAAATAGATCTTTACACATTCAAGCAGACTGATCGGAGTGTTCGCTGAATGTGAATTTTCGCTGAGCACAGATTGTTACTTGGCAAAGCCTTCATGTGTACCGTTATATTCTCTTTTTTTCTCAACAGATATTCTTGGCTGTATGGATTCGCTTCAAACTGGTTTATATCATGGAAAAGTCAGAGTAACAAACCATGGAAGAACTTGTCAATCCTGGATTTCTAACTATCCTCATATCCACGAATTGTTGACTGACGAGGACTTCCCTGTCGACGGAAGTGTTACTGACGCCAGTAATTATTGTCGGAACTTCAAAGAAGATGATAAAAGATATACACGACCTGGTTGCTATACAACAGATCCTACGATAGGGTTTGATTGGTGCACTCTTAGCATATGTCTAGGTAAGAAGGGTGTTGACCGGCGCATTCATAATAAATATCTAGTTTATAAAGCGGACACTCGTTATAAGGACAATATGTGTTCCCTTGCATTTTGCCGTAATTAAGGATTAGTGTCCCAAGGCAGTCATTCTTTTGCAGTGTCTTGTTTGTTATTTGGCTTTATGCTGTTGGTTCATGGTTCGTCTGATTTTGTATGTGCCTTCGTATCACTTTCTATAAGTGACATGGGACGATTGCGATCTTATATTGTGGTCTTTCCTGAGTGACCTCTTCTTACTAGTTTGTGGCTATAAAGAATCCCACTAAGGACTCATATGACAGGTAATAAAAAGCCTTGTCCCTTTATTACTCCAAGATTTAAATGTTTTGGAAATGTGTAAAAATCGACTCGCCCAGGTCGTCCACAACAACCCAATCCAGCATTCAGAAATACAGCAGACCTCGGACCTGTAACTGGGACAATACCAAATTACTTGATTAATAACATTATAATATCGTTGTTCCCTATGATAAGACGCATTTAGTGAAATTGACCAGCAGTCCTCCTTGGGTTTGACAAACCTCCTTTGGTTTATTTAAGCCTTAATGTCTCAGAACCCATTCAAATCCCCATTTCTTAACCATACATTTTGTTGTTCCTTATAACTACTAAAATAGAAGTGGAGGCAATGATCAGGAATCGATACAATTAACCCACAGCTCCACTGGGAATTCCACTTTGGGGGTGGGGGGTGCACAACCCCGCCCTTACTTCCGTCGCGATAAAGACAAACAATTTATTCAGTCCGTATGAAGATAAGACACTTTTAATGCCATTATTTTTGATTCCACGGGTGTATCTTCCACCCCCTCCAGTGCACATTTAACCTGTCCAGATCCCAACCCCTAAACCGCATATATTGTTATTTCTTATGATAATACCAACTGCGAATCCCCTCGCGAATGCCTCACCACCTCCAATTAATTTTGGGCGTATTATCGCACAAACTCTCTCTATATATATAAGGTGAAGAAATCAGAGAAAAATCTTGTGAACACAGTAGAGGCCACAGTTTTGATCCGATCGACATCAAACTTGTTCAGAATGATCAACCGGACAATATCTCGGTCAAGTTCGAATATGGATCATATCGGCTCAAAAAGTAGGTCAGTAGTTCAAATCATAGAAAAACGTTGTGAACACACTAGAGGCCACCGTTTTGGTCCGATCATCATCAATCTTGCTCAGAATGATCATCTTGACAATATCTCGATCAAGTTCGAATATGGGTCATGTCGGGTCAAAAAGTAGGTCAGCAGGTCAAAATATAGAAAAACATTTTGAACACACCAGAGGTCACAGTTTTGGTCCAATCATCATCAAACTTGCCCAGAATTATCATCTTGACAAAATCTCGGTCAAGCTCGAATATTGGTCATGTCGGGTCAAAAAGTAGGTCAGTAGGTGAAATTATAGAAATCTTGTGAACACTCTAGAGGCCACAGTTTTCGTCCGATCATCATAAGACCTGCTCTGAATGATCGTCTTGACAATATCTCGGTCAAGTTCGAATATGGGTCATGTCGAGTCAAAAAGAAGGTCAATAGGTAAAATCATAGAAAAATCTTGTGAACACAATAGAGGCCACAGCTTTGGTCCGATCATCATCAAACTTGCTCAGAATGATCATCTTGACAATATCTCGTTCAAATTCGAATATGGGTCATGTCAGGTTAAAATGTAGGTCAGTAGGTCAAATCATAGAAAAACCTTGTGAACACACTAGAGGCCACAGTTTTGGTCCAATCATCATCAAATTCGCCTAGAATGATAATCTTGACAATATCTCGATCAGTTTCGAATATGGGTCATGTCGGGTCAAAAAGGGGTTCAGTAGGTCAAATCATAGTAAAAACCTTGTGAACACACTAGAGGCCACAGTTTTGGTCCGATCATCACCAAACTTGCTCAGAATGATAGTCTTGGCAGTATCTCGGGCAAGTTCGAATATGAGTCATGTTGGATCAAAAAGTAGATCAGTAGGTCAGATCATAGAAAAACTTTATGAACACACTAGAGGCCCCAGGTTTGGTCCGATCATCATCAAACTTGCCCAAAATGATCATCTTGACAATGTCGCGGTCAAGTTCGAATATTGGTCATGTCGGTCAAAAAGTAGGTCAAATCATAATAAAACGTCGCGAAGAGGCCACAGTTTTGGTCCGATCATCATCAACCTTGCCCAGAATGATAATATTGACAATATCTCAATCAAGTTGGAATATGGGCCATGTCGGGTCAAAAAGTAGGTCAGTAGGTCAAATCATAGTCAAATCATAGTAAAACATTGTGAATACACTAGAGGCCACAGTTTCGGTCCGATCATCAACAGACTTGCTCAGAATGATCATCTTGACAATATCTCAGTTAACTTCAAATATGGGTCATGTCTTGTCAAAAAGTAGGTCAGTACGTCAGATCGTAGAAAATCCTTGTGAACACACTAGAGGCCCCAGTTTTGGTCCGATCATCATCAAGCTTGCTTAGAATGATCATCTTGACAATATCTGGGTCAAGTTTGAATATGGGCCATGTCTGTTCTAAAAGTAGGTCAGCAGGTCAAATCATAAACAAACGTTGTGGACACTCTAAGAGGCCACAGTTTTAGTCCAATCATCATAAAACTTGCTCAGAATATTCATCTGAACAATATCTCAGTTAAGTTCGAATATGGGTCATGTCAAATCAAACAAATAGATCAGTAGGTTATTTTGTCATAACTTTTGAACCATAGAGATAGATCCTTCATATTTGGCATGTAGGTTCCTTTTGACAAGGGCTTCCTACTCATATAAAATGACCTGTGACCTTGACCTGTGACCTTCTTTATCATAAATTTTGAACCATATGAAATAGAGCCTTCATATTTGGCGTGTATGTTGCTTGTGACAAGGTTTTCCCCACCATTCAAAAATTTTGACCCATCACCTTGACCTTTGACCTACTTTGTCATAACGTTTTAAGCATTTGAGATACAGCCTTCATATTCGGCATGTAGGTTCCTTGCGACAAGGGTTTCCTATTCATACATAAAATGCTCTGTGACCTTTGCCATGACATTTGACCTACTTTTTCATAACTTTTGAACCATTTGAATAGTGCTTTGGCATGCATGTTCCTTGTGAAAAGGTCTTCCCACCCGTGCAAAAAAATCTTGTCTTATGACCTTGACAATTGACCTACTTTGCCATAATTTTTGAAGCATTTGAGATAAAGCCTTTATATATGGCATGTAGTTTCCTTGTGTCATACAAAAATGACTTGTGACCTTGACCTTGACATGTGACCTACTTTATCATAACTTTTGAACCATTTGAGGTAGAGCCTTCATATTTGGCATGTATTTTCCTTGTGGCAACGACTTTCACCCGTACAAAAATTTTGCCCTGTGACCTTAACCTTTGACATTCTTTCTCATAAATTTTGAATCATTTAAGATAGAGCCTTCACATTTGGCATGTAGGGTCCTTGTGACAAGTGCTTCCAAACCATGCAACAATTTTGACCTGTGACCTTGACCTGTGATCGTTTTTGGCCATTTAAGGTAGGGCCTTCATATTAGGCATGTATGTTCCTTGTGACAAGGTCTTCCCACTCATGCAAAAAGATTGACATGTGACAGTGACCTTGATCTGTGACCTACTTAATCTTAACTTTGGAACCATTTAGGATAGAGCCTTCATATTTGGCATGTATATTTCTTGTGACAATGGCTTCACATCCATACAAAAAGTTTGACCTGTGACCTTGACCTTTGACCTACTTTATCATAACTTTTGAACCATTTGAGATAGAGCCTTCATATTTGGCATGTATTTTCCTTCTGACAAGGCACCTTACTGTATTACCTACCATTTCATTGCTACAGTGTGGATCAGGTGAGCGATCTAGGGCCATCATGGCCTTCTTGTTTATTTTTGTTATGATTTGTCTTTGATTGTGTGTATCGCTTTTATATTTTTTATTTTGGATGGCCAATTGACCATTTTGTGGGTAAGATACTTTCATTTTGGCTTTCCGCTATTGATGTTTCCATTAGGGTCTAATTATTTCATGTTTGCGTTCCTTTCCCTTTGGTATCTCTGATGGGAGCTGTGGTTTAGTTGTATCGATTCCTGATCGTTGCCTCCGCTTCTATTTTCATACCCCGCAAAACGGTAATTTTTCTGATGATAATTTGTGATATTGTTCATATTATTATTCCAAACAGACGTTAATGGTGCTCGTTGGAACCGCCTCATTTAGGTATAACGAGTACCAAGAAATAAGGAAAATAATGTTTATCATCGTAAACCCGAGTTTTTTTTTGTATAAAGTGGCGTTTAGATATATTTGTTTGATTTGATGTTCAACGTCCCCTTCAACACTGTATAGGTAATTTTGGAGACGTTACCGCCAATTTTTAGGGACTTTTACCCGACATTGAGATGAATTGACATCTCAAGGCCTTTCACCCAATGAAACTAATAGGGTTTATAAGCATGGGCGGTCCGACTCGCACCGCTTTGCTGGGCAGGCTTAGATGCTCTAAGCGGTTTACCAGTACCTGTGTGCGGGTCAGTTTCAGCTCTGCGTGGAAGCATCATGCAGCCCATATATTTCTTCAAGCCCCGATTGGCGGGGGCCACATAGTGAAGAAATGAAGTTAATGTTAAATATGAACATGTTCACATTATAAGTAGAGTAAGTGAACTCACTAAAAATTAAATCACTTTCTAAACAGAATTGGCCAGGGCAAGAACAAAATAGAAGTGGAGGCAATGATCAGGAATCGATACAATTAACCCACAGCTCCCATCAGAGACACCAAAGGGAAAGAAACACAAACATGAAACAACAACAAGCCTAGATCCTCTAAGCGGTTTACCAGTACTCGTGTGCGGTCGGTTTCAGCTCTGCGTGGAAGCATCATGCAACCCATCTATTTCTTCAAGCCCCGATTGGCGGGGGCCGGTGGCTTCTAGAGGGATGTTAATTACACGGACTTATTAACATGATAATCAGGGGCCAGTTGTTCAAAACTAACGACGTCGTTAGTTACCGAATCATTAAAATTCTGATCATTAGATATGGCCAATATGCTAAAATTTTTGCTGAAAAAATGTGAGCAGCTTTTGCATATGCTCACATTTTTTTCAGCAAAAATAACAAAATTTTAGATATTAAACTTCCTAGAGCAGTTAACAATATGACCACTAACGGGCTCGTTAAGCTAACATTGCTTTGAACAATTGGGTCCTGGTATATTTCAGGAAGAACTGAAGAAATAATTGAGATCACGACACAACACGGACAGATTTCGTCCCCAGATAAAGATGGTAACGGTTTCTATGACGACAACCTTGACACATGGTGGAGAATAACAGTTCAAAAGGGCCATGTTATTAGATTTGAAATAAACCACGTACACATCGAACTGTCTTACAACTGCGAACGGGACGCATTGTCGGTAAAATAGAGGAAAACATCTTCTGACTATTCAACATGTGAACAAGTCCGTGAAATTAACACCCCCTAAACCCCACTTTATACAGAGATAACGGGGATTAACAGGGGTATACATTATTTTTTTATTTCTGCCATAAGTCATAGGTTGTGGGTGATCGTTAGAACCGCCTCAACGAGGCGGTTCTAACGAGCACCCACGACCTATTTTTGTAGTATAAATAACAAAAATATCACGGGTTTTCATCATATTGGAGTTGTGGAGTGATAGGCGCGTTACCGAACCAAGTTCAAAGGACAAAAACATACCTCACCGTCATGAAGGATGAAACTGGTCTCAAATTAAAGATAAATGTCCCTACTTTATTTATAAATTGGTCGTAAGCTCCAAAATGGGTAGCATCATACTAAAATGGGGAGATAACTCTTCATTTGTTGAAAACAAAATCAAAGAGCTCGTTCTTCAACATGAATTTTACTCATTTCAAAACTGTCTTTTTTTGCAAATTGTTCCGTTTACGTCAAGAACATTTCAATTTTTAACCTTTTTTGTGTGTAATTTTGGCGCTTGTTTAGATTGGTTGATATTTTATGAGGAGATAACTCTTCCTACCCTATGAAATCGGAATTTTCACCAATGATCGTTGTTTCTTCTTCTTCTTCTTCTTCCAGTTCTTGGACAGGATTCCTCGACGGAATGTACTGTTGTCCAGCGAGAGGGAATGGGACAGCCACCCTCTGGAAAGATTAAAAACATGTATATTTACAATTAAAACTATGTACACATCTCGATCCGGGCTAGTAGGCTGGAGAGAAGGGGAAGGCTGCAGGTATCAGGGCAGCCTTGAATTCCTCCAGTGTGTGGCAGTCTGTCACCGATGTTGGTAGCCTATTCCATTCGCTGATTGTTCTGGGGAAGAAGGAATATTTGTAGACGCTGAGTATAGCTGAGGGTTGGTAGAGTCTGTAAGACCCTCTGGTGCGTTGATCTCCTGGTCGTAGGATGTTGCATTCACCGATGTCAACTAGGCCGTGTTGCAGTTTAAACAGCATAATAAGTCGCTGGTTGTACCGTCTTGCTGACAGGGGGATCCAGTTCAGGCTACCCAGCATGGTAGTGACGCACCCAGGGGTTCTGTCTGTGTAGTTGTTGCAGACGAACCTTGCCCCTCTGCGTTGGACCTTCTCCAGTGTGTTAATGTCGTCCTTGATGTGAGGGTCCCAGGAAGTGGAGGCATAGTCTAGTGTTGGTTGGACCATGGCGTTGTAGGCTGCGGACCTAACCTCCTTCCGGCAATCCCTTAGGTTGCGGCGTAGAAAACCCAGTGTTCGGGAGGCTTTGGCTGCAGTATGGTCTACATGCTTCTTCCAGGTCAGATCTTCACTGATGCTGACGCCCAGGTACTTGCTGCAGTCGACAACATCTAATGTGTGCCCATGCAAACTGTATTCTGTAGTCTTCCTTAGGCGCTTGTTGGTGCAGACTCTGATCACTGTGCATTTTTCTGGGTGAAAATGCATCTGCCATGTTGTTTCCCAGTCTTCAAGAGCAGAGAGGTCGGTTTGGAGGTCTGAGGAGTCTTTGTAATTACTGATGTGACGGTACAGGAGACAATCGTCAGCGAAAAGTCTGGCTTCTGACGTCTTTACTACCTCAGGTAGGTCGTTTATGAAGGCCAGAAATAGTAAGGGACCCAGCACTGTACCCTGGGGAACTCCTGAAAGAACCTCTTTCTGTGATGATTTCTCACCCTCTAAGATGACCTGTTGTGATCTCCCTTTGAGAAATTCTCTGATCCATAACAAGGTGTCTCCTCGGACCCCATAGTATTCTAGTTTGTGGAGAAGACGTTGGTGAGGCACCTTGTCAAACGCCTTGGAGAAATCCAGGAGTATTATATCCACTTGGTCTCTTCCTGAGCGGAGTTTGCTGGCAATACCCTGAATTGTTGTGATGAGCTGAGATTCACAAGAGCGCCTACGTCTAAAGCCGTGTTGTTTATCTGTCAAAATCCGGTGGTGGTCAAAGTGTTTCATCACTGAGCTGTGGATTATATGTTCCAAGATCTTGCAGGTTACACAGGTTAATGACACTGGCCTATAGTTGGAGGCAGTATTTCTGTCACCTTTCTTGTAAATTGGGGAGATCAAGGCATCTTTCCACTCTTGAGGCAATTGACCTTTGTCCAGCGACGACTGGAATAGTTGTGTCAGTACTGGAGCTAATTCTTCTGCAGCCAAGATCAGGATTTTGGTTGGGATGTTGTCTGGGCCTGAAGCTTTATGAGGTTTCAGGTTCTTCAATAACTTCAGAACTCCGTCTGTATGAACCTTGATTCGTTCCATTGACGGGTGTGGACTGGCACCTTTATCAGGAAGCTTGGAAGTATCCTCTCTGGTGTAGGACGAGTGAAACTGGCTGTTTAAGATTTCGGCCTTCTTCGTTCCATCGCTATGAAGAAATCCATCATTGTCAATCAATGATGATACTCCAGAAGAATCTTGGCGTTTACTCTTGATAAAGGACCAGAAGTTTTTGGGGTTCTGTTTCAAGTCTGAGCTGACAACATCTTCCATATACTGTTTGTGGGCCATCCTGATTTCCCTTTGGGTTGACGACTGCAGGTTTTTGAAGCGTTCCCAGTCACTCTTCCTTCTACTTGATTTTGCTTTCTTATGAGCTCGCTGTTTCCTCCGTGTGGCCCGGCGTATTTTTGTATTGATCCATGGGTGGGTGTGTCTAGAAGAGGACATCTTGGATGGAACAAACTTTTCCATAGCATTTGTGATAGCAGCCTTAAGGTTCTGCCACATGTCATCAATGGAATGAAATGCATCAGCCTGGAAGGAATTACTGTAGTTGGCAAGAGTTTCCTTAATGCCTGCTGAGTCAGCTTTTTTCCACAGGTAAATCTTCCTCTTGACTGGTTTGGCTCGAATAGCTTGGAGGGATGTGTCATATAGAACTACATCATGGTCACTCCGAAGTCCAATTGGTGGGAGGGGTTTGCATCTTATCTTGTGTGAGGGATGACTTGTCAGAATGAGGTCTAGGGTGTTGTCCTCTCTTGTGGGGAAATCCACTATCTGCTCTAGGCCCATATCTTGTACCACATCTAGAAATGTCTGGCTTCTACCACCTTCAGTTTTCAAAACACTGCATAAAACTTGTAATTTCCTTAACATGCAACATTTCGGTATTCAAAACGTTACATTTGGACATCCTGATACCCACAGTGGCTTTCAAACCCACTGTCAAAGGTACACACCCTGTGTGAAATAGTATAGGTTTAATGCGTTTTTCCAATACATTTCGTAATCATCTATAAGAAAGTCATTTTACATCCAGTTGTCGGCGCATTTATCTCCGTAATACACAAAACGTCGATATTTAAAAGTTAAATAAACGCAGAGTCGACGTTAAGGGGTCCAAAATTTCTCATTGATTCAACGTTGTGCGAATTCAGTGAGTGAGTTCAGCGACTCTCTGTCTGATCAGCCATTCGACTTCATTTCATGGGCAGCTGTTCATGAAAATGCGAGGTTTTTCTAAGAAAGATTCTATATGTAGTAATTGCACCAGGTTGTGCCTGCACAAATTCAAAATGCCATTACATTAACAAGCTTAAGCAACGAAATGTCTGGTAACCCCACCTTGGGAAAATATGCCCTACCCCAACCTCGTAAAAATGGGATTTACAGAGGCCAACGGTATTTTCCTTATAACCGCTCAAAACAAAGAGCGTTGGTACTCGTGAGAACCACGTCAATGAGACGGTTTTAACGAGCGCCTACAAGCAATATTTAGGGTAAAAATAACACAAATAATAAATTTACCATTTGTTTTTCTTCTTAAAATGTTTACGCTTTAAAGCCCAAAAAATCGCTTTATACTGCAAAGTCGTGTTAATGAAATGAACAGGCTCGACTTGCGAAAAATTAAAGAGCCTTCAGTTAAGTATTTTATAATAGAGTGCTTACAAATTTCGGTGCAAAATCATTTTAAATTATTTTCAAGGAGTTATAATATCTGCCCTCTCCTCAGCCTCTGTGCACCCCTCCCCGACACACACAATCAAAGGCCGTGGGATGGGGTAAGTTTCATTGTGGCATAGTTATCAATATTTGCATGTTGAGTCTAACCTCAGTATTGCCGTCTTATTTAGTTCGAAGGCTCTGTCTTAGCACGTCGGAATTACTATTCACTGGGCCGCAAAACGTGAATAAAAATCAATCTAACAAAATACAGTATTTGTAAAATAAGAATATACGCATTCGAGACAGATCGTTGTCGTTGTAAAAATACTATGTACGCATTTCGAGACCTAAATTTTGAGTGAACTTTGTAAACAACGACAAGCAAAAATTGTATAGATCAATTATCTGACTCCTATGACAGCAATGACCAAGCAGTCAGCATCAAAAATACCGAGGTGATCTAACACCACCTGGCACCTGGCCAGCCTTACAAAGAATTCACCATCCCAATGAACGTTCAAAGACTGCAAATGCCTACCTTTGGACACACTGTCAATAGCCGTGCATATTGGTGATGGAGTCAAAATGATAGGATTCCTAAGGCTAGTGCAGCATTTGGCCAGCTACGTGGTCGTGTTTGGTATCTAAGTATAATCAGACAGAAAGCTGAAAGCATACAGCGTTGTGGTGCTGCCAACAATATTATATGCATGTGAAACGTGGACAGTTTACAACGGCACGCGAAAAGACTGAACCACTTTCATACAAGCTGTCTTAGAAAACTTTTAAATATTAAGTGGCAGCACAGGATTTCAGACATGGAAGTCATGGAAAGGTCAAGGATGCAGCTTGTACATGATCTTCTGAAACTGGCACAAGATGGACAGGTCATTTTACCAGGATGCTTGAGAACCGTTTGCCGAAGAAAATCCTATATGGAAAACTAGAAATGGACAAACGCTCCTAAGGTGGTCAGGAGAAGCGTTACTAGATCACCCTGTAAGCCTCCTTCCAGGACGTCAGCATACCAACAGTGTCATGGGAACAAACTGCACAGGACCGTGCAAAGTGAAAAGTCTTATCAGAAGGGGTTTAATAGCATGGACGGACCGACTCGCACCGCTTTGCCTGGGCAGGTTTAGATCCTCTTAGCTGTTTACCAGTACTCGTGTGCGGGTCGGTTTCAGCTCTGTGTGGAAACATCATGCAGCCCATATATTTCGTCAAGCCCCGATGGGCGGGGCCGCCCTTCAAGTTGATAGGTTTAATGAAAAACAAACGATTACAGATTTCTTCAGAATTACAGAACTCGTATGAACGTTATTACAGTCGAACTTCAATGGCTCGAACAGCTTTGGGACCATGAAAATCTGTTCGAGACAGGGGTAGTTCGAGCCACTAAGTGCTCAGGCCAGGAGGCATAACGACATACTTTAGAACATCTTTTTCTGTGTTCCATAATGAAAAATGCATGCTGTGTGTACTATGAGTGCACACAGCATACATTTGCAAGATAAAAGACGAAAATAGCCTAGTTTTTACCCTCCCTATTTCCTATGTACAGAAATTCCCTAGGGACACAAGCACGGGTTCGACCCAGCCATCGTAAACGAGCCATCGGTGTTCGAGCCATCGAAGATCTACTGCATTTTTTAAACGTGGTGCTCACCTGGACAGTGAGCTGATGTCACGTTAATACCAGACTCTGGGCCAAGGACTCACAACATGTAATATCTCTTGACATCTCGTGATGATCCCTCTGTTTTTAAAATTCCTTTTAATAGAGGATCTTACATGAGTGTTCATGTATTTTCGAATTTATTAAACGAGTTTATGAAAAAGGATAAAATGCGAGGCTTTGCCGAGCATTTTATCCCTTTTCCTCAACGAGGAATTCAATAATGCATGAGCACGAATGCAAGATTCTATTTATCATATGACATTTAGAAGGCATTTTATTCATGTTTGTTTACAAAAATGTCAATATTCCGCCGTTAGTAAAAGCGACGTCGTTAAGGACGCCGTACATGTAACGTTACTGGACGTATCTAGCTAATTTGCATATTTAATCCACTAGTGGATTATCGAAAATAATACATGGCGTCATTACACTCTCAGACGCGACGTCATATGATAAATAATTTTAAACCATTTATCAACAGATACATCTTGTCAGAATGGCAAGGCGAATGGGACCGTGCAATAAATAACAAACTCCATGCTATTAAAAGTAGAAGTAAAACAAGGATCAGGAATCGATACAATTAACCTACTCCACCCATAAAGGCACCAAAGGGAAAGAAACACAAACATTAAGCGACCAGACCATAATGGAAACCTAAACAAAGGAAGGCCATAAGGACAGTTACTTTCCCACAAAATGGCCATATGGCCATCCAAAATAAAAAGACACAAGTGATACACACAGTAAGTAACAAACAACAACATAAATAAACCGCCACAGAAGAACCGCCTTGGAACGGTCAGTGGAAAGATTTCCACTGGGGGAGGGGGGGAGGCTTAAATCGATTTTACGTGGCCACAATCCTTGCCCTTACTTCCGTCGCGATTTAGACAAATAATTTGTTCAGTCCGCATGAAGGCCTCCTAAATCATCAGTGCACCATCTCCGTGAACACAAAAAATCAAAGAACCACAGAGGTGAAACAACGGTGAGGACTCGACAGCAAGAAACCACTGAAATGCTGGAGCAAAAGAAAACCAACAGTTAGACTCCGATGGGCCCGACCAGAGACAGAGCATCAGGCACCAACCAACATTACCAAGAATTAGATCTCTCTAATTATCAATAAGCCTTTACGTTGGAGCCGTCATAGAATCTGAGGCCTGACCCACCGGCGTGGAATTAAAGAGGGAAGCAAAGTTGCCAACCGTGATTGGGTTAACTACCATGCATGCAGTCTGTCGTATAACATCCCTGTTGTACCCAATCTTTTTATATCGAAGAATGATTTTACGAAATTGGGTGCTGAAGTCATATCCGGTATCGGTGCTATAATTAGATACTCTGACAACTTCATTTTTTTTAACTTTTGGTGAATCATTAATGGGCAATACTTTTTGTT
Source organism: Lucinisca nassula (assembly GCA_963580285.1). Taxonomy (NCBI): domain Eukaryota; kingdom Metazoa; phylum Mollusca; class Bivalvia; order Lucinida; family Lucinidae; genus Lucinisca; species Lucinisca nassula. The sequence continues at coordinate 1,468,139 of OY757024.1, read as the reverse complement.
TTGGGGGGATGGGGGTTGGGGGTGTATTTTACATGGGATTAATCTACAGAAGTGGATAAAGGCAACCATCAGTCATATTTGTTGTTAAAGGTTTACAGATTGTAGCATCACGTGAACAAGTCCGTAAATAAAGCTCCCCCCACCCTCCCCCCTCTCTCAACCCCACTTTATATAGAGAAAACTGCGGTTTACGGGGGTGAACATTATTTTCCTTATTTCCGCTACAAGACATAGGTTATGGGTACTCGTTAGAACCGCCTCATTGAGGCGGTTCTAACGAGCACCCACAATCTGTGTTGAAAGCAGAAATAATAAAGATGTTTTAATTTTTACCTAATATTTATCATTTTCTGACACCATGTTGGACGCCATTATTTCTTTCGGGCATGTTTTCCTAATGAAAGATTGTAGTTTTTGTCGATTCAGATATCATATGTTTTCCAAAAACTAAGAAAGTAAATAATACCTTACTAAAACGGAGTTTTTAGAATTAACCTTTTTTTGGGGGGGGCTTTTATATTTTTACATCTACAACGATAACCATTTGATGTGAAACTTGCTCAGGAATGATTTATTCAATACTTCTTAATGTAGTGAATAACAGTATTGGGAAGCTTAAACTAGATAAAAAGGGTAATTAAATAATTATCAGTTACCCCCGATATCTATTGCATTGTAACACCATGACCTGATAAAGATATGCTATCTCAGGACAAGTGAGCTTTATCAGGTCAACGTGGCATTGCACTTCTATGAACTGGAATGCTGGAAAAAAAGGGGAAAATGTAAGAGTTTACAAAGGGATTAACTGATAAACAGAATACCAGATTCGTGTCATTTGATATCAAATTTATCAGGTTCGGCTTCGAGAACGCACGATTCTACAAGGGTTCTCAAAGCCTTGTATGATAATTTTGGTATCAAAAGACACGAACTTGATATTCTCTATTTCTTTTACAACTCAATCTATATTATAAATATGGTAATGTTTTCGAGTCTACCATTTTTCAGATACATCACCCAGATAGTTTAAAATTAGTCTGGGACAGTTTATCAAATTCATTCTGCGGTACCTATACCGGTGCTATGGTCGGAGAATCGCGTTCTAATATTGCAGTTGTAATATTCCACTCTGATGGAATGGTGCACTACACGGGTTTTAGGCTGTCTTTTAGTGAAACAAAAGGTAAGATATTGTTATTGTTGTTTTTCTATATTTCATTTGTTTGTTTGTTTGATTTGAGGTTTAACGTCCCCGTCAACACTGTAAAGGTCATTTTGGAGACGTTGCTTCCAATTTTGTGGGACTTTTACCCGACCTTGAGATGAAATGACATCTCAAGCCCTGCCACCGAATGAACAAATAGGGTTTATTAACATGGACGGGCCGACTCACACTGCTTTGCCTGGGCAGGCTTAGATCCTCTAAGCGGTTTACCAGTAATCCTGTGCGGGTCGGTTTCTGCTCTGCGTGGAAGCATCATGCAGCCCATCTTTTTCTTCAAGCCCCGATGTGCGGGAGCCGAAACACGCATATACAACAGCACTATAAATTTAACCACCGTTAAAATGAAAAATTTAAGATGAACAATTGAGATATTTGTCTTATTTCTGTTCAAAATATATATTGGTGGTACACGTTTAAACAGCCTCATCGAGGCGGTTCTAACGTGTACACACAATCCATATCTTAGAGCAGAAATACGAAAAATAATGTGTACCCCTGTAAACCCCAGTTTTACTATATAAAAGTGGGGTTGAAGGGGTCAAAACTATAAAGGCAAGTTTGCAAGATGAATTATGCACCGGCATATAATGAAACTTAAACGCAGACCTCGGCCTAGCTGTTCTATATTTGCATTATTTGCTGGCTCCAAGCTTGCACATTGTCAATATTGGAAAAACAGGTTACCAACCCCCCCCCCCCCCCCCCCACCACCCTGACCGTTTTCCAACACTGATAATCTTCAGACTAGGAACCAGCAGATAATGCAAATAAGGTGAAATAACTTAACGAGTTCGTTTGAGGCCAAATAATTTATTGTTCTAGCAAGTACAATATTGAAAATCTTTTTTTAGGTGTGTGGGGGGTGGGGGGGGGGGTCTTCGGTGTGGGGTGGGGATTGGGAAGAGAAAATAGTTTGCTTTTTGCATTTGCAGAAGGTACTCACTATTTGGGATCATAGCATTACAATAACACTACAATGTGACACTGTGCGTTTCTGCTTCTCCATATTGGCTACTTTTCTGATGTAAAAGATGAAAAACCGTGATATTTTTCTTATTTATACTGCAAACAAAGTTGTGGGTGCTCGTTAGAACCGCCTCATTGAGGCGGTTCTTACGAGTACCCATAACCTATGTCTTGGAGTAAAATTAAGAAAAATAATGTTTACCCCCATAAACCCCAGTTTTCTCTATATAAAGTGGGGTGTAAGGGGGTGTTCATTTCACGGTCTTGTTCACGTGAATGAATGTTCAAATAGCTCACAATGCGTTAACTAAAAGTATATCTAGTTTGGAACCGTCGGACCCTGGGCGATTTGTTAAGCCTCATTTACCTCGAATATCCAGCTTTTGTGGCTTAAATAATGTCGTATCGCTCTCTTGATATATCGATGACTACCGATGTTTCTTTTGATCAGCACCGGCTTACTCGAGACTGAATGCGGTTGCACTTGTAGGTTTAGGAGGCCTTCGTGCTGAATGAACAAATCTTTTGTGTAAATCGCGACGGAAGTAAGGGCGAGGATAGTAGCTACGTAAAACCGCTTTTGATGTTTCCAATAGGGTCTGTTGTTTCATGTTTCTTTCCCTTTGGTGTCTCTGATGGGAGCTGATGGTTAATTGTATCGATTCCTGATTATTGCCTCCACTTCTATTTTGTTCTTGAACTGACTAATTCTGTTTAGAAAGTGAGAGTGAGTGAGTGTTTTAGTTTTACGTCGCACCAACAGCTAAGGTCATACGGAGACGGGACCTCGGTTTAAAGACTCTTCCGAAAGTCTGGAGAAGCCCGGGATCGATCCTGCGACCCCTGGTTTACAAGGCGAGTAGCGTAACCACTACACCACGGAGGCTTCTAATTTAGAAAGTGACTTTTTAGTGAGTTCACTTACCATACTTGTAATATGAACGTAACTTTAACATTAACTTTATTTCTTCATTACGTGGCCCCCGCCCATCGGGGCTGGAAGAAATAGATGGGCTGCATGATACTTCCACGCAGAGCTGAAACCGACCCGCACACAAGTACTGGTAAACCGCTTAGAGCATCTAAGCCTGCCCAGGCAAAGCGGTGCGAGTCGGTCCGTCGGTGATTATAAGCCCCACTGGTTTCTTTGGGCGACAGGGCTTGAGAAGTCACTTCCTCTCAATGTCGGGTAAAAGTCCAACAAAATTGGAAGCAACGTCTCCAAAATGACCTTTACAGTGTTGGCGGGGACGTTAAACCTCAAATCAAACAAACAAACCAAATTTCTTCATTGCGATAACACACCAATGTGACATAGTGCATTTTTCACATTTCGAAAATGGCTACTTTTCTGATGAAAATCCGTGATATTTTTCTTATTTATACTGCAAACATAGGTTGTGAGTACTCGTTAGAACCGCCTCGTTCAGGTAGTTCTAACGAGAACCCACAACCTATGCTATTTCACGGACTTGTTCACGTGATGTAGAGAAATGAAAATTAGGGATTGGAACTTTGCATATTACTGTCATTTTCTTTGCTTCAGTAATATTTACCTATTATATACTAGTGGTCTCTTCCATTGCTATATGTTGGACAATCCATTTGTCATATAAGGGTTGGTAAGCCTAGTTTTTTTTTGTTCTTATTCTATTTCTAATGAAAAATTCTGTTAGCAAATAGTGCAAGCTCTGATCAGACGCCGCGTTCTGTGGCATCAAATCAAGGTCTGCACTGTTTGCCTAGGTCCCCCTTTAGCGGCGTCTGATCAAGGCCTGTACTGTTTGCCAAGGTACCCCTTTAGTGGTTTCCAGCCTAAAATGGGTTAAAGCGAGTACACTGAATCTATTGCAGAAATAAGAGAACGGGAACGCATTTTCGCAGAAAAAAAATAGCTGCCCAATACTCTAATATACGAAGAGGCAGAGGGGTTGTTAGAGACCCATCGTGTCTTGGACACAGTCTTTGAAATGCGGGACCCGGGCCTTACCTCTGGTTGCCTTTAGCCTCCCTCAAAATTAATCAGGTATCCATTTACTGCTAGATAAACTGTAACAGTTTACCACGCCGCTCGAACCCACACCCATCTACTTTGTAGTTCAGTGCTCTTACCGCTAGACCAATGCGCATCTAACCCGAAAATTGTAATTTGAAAAAAAAAAAAAAAACAGCAAAAAAAAAAAAAAAAAAGAAAAAAAAACCAGGAGACCCAAGAGGGCCTGTCGCTCCACTGGCTATATTCAGTCAATTGTCATATTTATTACATTAACTTATTGTATAGACGTGGACACTTCCATTGCTAATTGTTAGACCAGTCCATTTATCAAATAAGGGGTGCCAGGCCAACTTTTTTGTTTTATTTTTTTTTTTGACGGAACATTCTGTAAGCAGATAGTGTAGGCCCTGATCAGACACGGTGTTCTGTGGGGTCTGATCTAGGCCTGCACTGTTTACCAAAATATCCCTTTAGGGGTTTTCCGCATGCAATGGGCTAAAAAAGACAAGAGATCCAACCAAGGAATGTTCATTTTAAAATACAACAGAAACCATCCAATTGACAAATTTGAAGATATTTTTTTCTAACTCCTAGGAGCAAGGTCGGCTGAATTTATGTAGGTGACCACATAACATTCTAAATACTAGTATAAAAAAGAAGTAAAACAAAGATCAGGAATCGATACAATTAACTTACTCCACCCACCAAACACACCAAAGGGAAAGAAACACAAACATTAAGCGACCAGACCATAATGGAAACCTAAACAAAGGAAGGCCATGAGGACAGTTACTTTCCCACAAAATGGCCATATGGCCATCCAAAATAATAAGACACAAGTGATACACACAGTAAGTAACAAACAACAACATAAATAAATCGCCACAGAAGAACCGCCTTGGAACGGTCAGTGGAAAGATTTCCATTGGGGGGCTTAAATCGATTTTACGTGGCCACAATCCTCGCCCTTACTTCCGTCGCGATTTAGACAAATAATTTGTTCAGTCCGCATGAAGGCCTCCTAACTCATCAGTGCAACATCTTCGTGAACACAAAAAAAAAATCAAAGAACCACAGAGGTGAGACAACGGTGAGGACTCAACAGCAAGAAACCACTGAAATGCTGGAGCAAAAGAAAACCAACAGTTAGACTCCGATGGGCCCAACTAGAGACAGAGCATCAGGCACCAACCAACATTACCTTGAATTAGATCTCTCTAATTCTCAATAAGCCTTTACGTTGGAGCCGTCATAGAATCTGAGGCCTGACCCACCGGCGTGCAATTAAAGAGGGAAGCAAAGTTGCCAACCGTGATTGGGTTAACTACCATGCATGCAATCTGTCGTATAACATCCATGTTGTACCTCATCTTTTTATATCGAAGAATGATTTTACGAAATTGGGTGCTGAAGTCATTGCGGTTATATATTTTTCTGAATTTATATACTAAGTCACCATAAAATTCGGGTTCCGATAGACCTTGTTGCAGAAGAGATTTAAGTCCAATATTGAATTTTGAAATTAAATCAGAATGGCGTCTATAAAATTTTGAAAAGGCTTTGCGTAGTTTATGGTACCGATAACCCTGATTAAGGAGTTTAGCCGTTAATAATTTATTACGAGTGTTGAAGTCAGTTACATGACTACACACTCTAGCAAATCGAATTAATTGCGAAATATAAACGTCATAGGATGGCACACGAGGAACATCACCATCCAAAAAAGGAAAATTTACAATCTCAAAATCAAAGTCATCCGCGTTTATCATAAATTTTGCACGAAACAAACCCATCTGCAATAGACAGATGTAAATCCATAAACGGGGCCTCGGTATCAGAAAAATTTGCTTTATTTAACTGAAGTTCTGGGGGGGGGGGGGGTAAATCTGACAGTATAAGTCTGTGGGAGCTAATGATTTATGTAGGCGACCACATACCATTGCAAAAGACTATACATTTAAGCTCTGGGTCTTATAGTTTCTGAGGAGAAGATTTTTGAAGTTTTTAACATTATAAGTCTGTGAGAGCTTTGAGCCTCGGGGCATGACCCTTTTGGACCTGGGTACATGGTTGGCATGATTTATGTAGGAGACCACTTAACGTTGCTTTTCATTAAATATCTAAGCTCTGGGCCTTACGGTTTGAGAGAAGTTTTTTTTTTTTATTTTACCATTATGAGTCTATGGAAGCTAATGAGCCCAGGGCCATGGCTAATCTGGACCCCAGAGCAATGGTTGGCAGGATTAATGTGAGTGGCTATTTGACGTTGTTGCATGGTTTGCAGTATTTATGTGAGTGTCCACTTGACGTTGCTGCATCCTAAATATCTAAGCTCTGGGCCCTGATGGGTTCATAGAAGAAGATTTTTTAAGTTATTCCCAATGTAAGTCCATGGAATATAATGAGCCTCCGGGTGTGGCCGATTTGGACCCCAGGGGATGGTTGGCAGGATTTATGTAGTTGAACACTTCAATTTGCTACATACTAAATTTCTAAGCTCTTGACCTTATGGTTTCAGAGAAGAAAATTGTTCAAGTTTTTTTTCCATTATAAGTCTATGGAAGCTAGTAAGCACCGGGTCGTTGACAATTTGGACCCCAGAGGCATAGTTTGCAGGATTTATGTAGGTGACTACATAAATTTGCTACAGACTAAATATCTTAGCTTTAGGTCTTATGGTTTCACAGAAGAAGATTGTTTAAGTTTTTTCCCTTTATAAGTCTATGGAAGCTAATGGGCGTGGCCATGGTGGCCATGTTTTTTGCCTGATCAAAATTTCTTCAAGGAATCTGACAGCGGTCCACCCAAGGAACAGTCATTCGAAATAGAAAGAAATCCATTGAGCGGTTTTGGAGGAGATGATTTAAAAAACAAATTATCCCTTTATAAGTCTAGGGAAGCTAATGAGCGAAGGGGCGTGGCCATGTCGGCCATGTGTTTTTCCTAATCAAAATTTCTTCAAGGAATCGAACAGCGGTCCACCCAAGTAACATTTATGCGAAATAGGAATGAAATCTATTGAGAGGGTTTGGAGGAGAAGATTTTTAAAAATTTTCCCTGTATAAGTCTTGGGAAGCTAATGAGCCAAGGGACGTGGCCATGGCGCTCATGTTTTTGTCTGATCAAAATTTCTTCAAGGAATCTGACAGAGGTCCACCCAAGGAACATTCATGCAAATTAGGAATGAAATCCAGTGAGCGTTTTTTTTGGTTCTGTTACCATAGTAACAAGAGTTCTGCATGTAACGAAATTCTTTGAAGGAATTTTGAAGTGGTCTATGTGAGAAACATTCGTGTGAAGGTTGGTTGCAATTGGCCAAGTTGTTTAGGAGCAGAGGATGTTTAAAGACAAAAGTTAACACACGGACGCACGCACGCACGCACGGCGGATACAGGGCCATAACATAAGCACCCATGGCCTTCGGCCAGTGGTGCTAAAAACGACTGCATTATTTTATGCGCGTTTCACATTTTCAAGATCTACCTTCAATTGAACGTCGATGGGTCGAATACTGATTACTCGTTATTCATGGCTGGTTCATGGTTTTTCATATTTTTCTCTTTATTTTACTGCAAACATAGGTTGTGGGTGTCCTTTATAACCGCCTCGTGTACCCACAACGTATGTCATGGAGCGGAAATAAGAAAAATAATGTGTACTCCTGTAAAATAGAAGTGAAGGCAATTATCAGGAATCAATACAAAAAAACGCTCCACCGATCAGAGACACCAAAGGGAGAGAAACATAAACATTAATTAGACCGTAATGGAAACGTCAATTGCAGAAAGCCGAAAAGAAGTTACTTTCCTGCAAAATGGCCAACTGGCTATCTGAAACAAAAAATATGCACGATACTCACAATTAAAGAAATACCAAAACAAAAATAAACCGCGACAGAAGAATCGCCTTGAAACGGTCAGTGAAAAGAAATTCACTAGTGGAGGGATGCTTAAGTCTTATCATGCTGATCACGACAACCCCTATCTTTGGAAACAGTGTAGATCCAGATCAGATGGCTTCTGAAGAAGCCATCTGATCAGAATCTACACTGTTTGACATACAGTTTATGGATTTGTAAGAATAAATTACATCAAGTAATCTGATTGGTTCAAAGTCAGAAATGGGTGTGGCTTAATTGAATATTCAGCAGGAGAAGTGTTAAATCAATTTTACGCGGCGCAATCCTCGCCTTTACTTCCGTCGCGATTTAGACAAATAATCCGCATGAAGGATTCCCCATTATGTATATTGCTCCTTGGATATTCTGAGTCACCACCTGTTTCGGAAAAAGCTGCTGACTCGGTTTACCTGTTGTCCGATTGTTTACTGTCGTCACTCCATGCTTCGACTATTTTCTCCAGTGATATTGTGATGGCAGCTGCATCTTCACAGGAATGTTAACATCTCTGATGGGAGCTGTGGGTTAGTTGTATCGATTTCTGATCATTGCCTTCACTTCTATTTTGTTGGAAGAATTTGGAATCTGGTTGTATCAGTTCCTGATCGTTTCTCTGTTTAATTTTTCTAACTCATCAGTGCCACATCTCCGAGAACATAAAATTCAAACGTTCACAGAGATGAAACAACGGTGAGGACTCGGCAGCAAGAAATCACTGAAATGCTGGAGCAAAGGAAAACTAACAGGCATACTCCGATGGGCCCAACAAGGGACAGGGCATCAGGTACCAACCAACATTACTTAAGTAAGGCTTTACGCTGGAACCGTCATAGAATCTGAGATCTGACTCACCGGCATGCAATTACTACCATGCATGCACCCTGCCATAAAATATTTATATTGTACCCAATCTTTTTATATCGAAGAATGGTTTTACGAGATTAGGTTCTGAAATCATTGCAAGTATATATTTTTCTGAATTTTTAGCTCACCTGGCCGAAGGCTCAAGGTGGGCTATTGTGATCGGTCAATGTCCGTCGTCCGTCGTCCGTCGTCCGTCGTGCGTTGTGCGTTGTGCGTCGTGCGTCGTGCGTTGTGCGTTGTGCGTCGTGCGTCTGTCAACAATTTACTTAAATGACATCTCCTCCTAAACCAGTGAATGGATTTTGATATAATTTCACAGGAATGTTCCTTGAGTTACCCTCTTTTTAAATTACCTAAATCGTTCCGCTCCGTTAAACAAAATGGCCACCAGAGCTAAAAATAGAAAAACCTTTAAATGACATCTTTTCCTAGGCAAATGGCCCGATTTGAAAATAATTTCACAGGAACGTTCCTTGAGTGACCCTCTTTCAAAATTGCCTAAATCGTTCCGCTCCGTTAAACAAAATGGCCGCCAGAGCTAAAAATAGAAAAACCTTTGAATGACATCTTCTTCTAGGCAAATGGCTCGATTTGAAAATAACTTCACAGGAATGTTCCTTGAGTGACCCTCTTTCAAAATTGCCTAAATCGTTCAGCTCCGTTAAACAAAATGGCCGCCAGAGCTAAAAATAGAAAAACCTTTAAATGACATCTCCTCCTAGGCAAATGGCCCAATTTGAAAATAATTTCACAGGAACGTTCCTTGAGTGAGCCTCTTTCAAAATTGCCTTAATCATTCTGCTCCGTTAAACAAAATGGCCGCCAGAGCCAAAAATAGAAAAAACCTTTAAATGACATCTCCTCCTAGGCAAATGGCCCGATTTGAAAATAATTTCACAGGAATGTTGCTTGAGTGACCCTCTTTCAAAATTGCGTAAATCGTTCCGCTCCGTTAAACAAAATGGCCGCCAGAGATAAAAATAGAAATACCTTCAAATGACATCTCCTAGGCAAATGGCCCGATTTGAAAATAACTTCACAGGAATGTTCCTTGAGTGACCCTCTTTCAAAATTGCCTAAATTGTTCCACTCTGTTAAACAAAATGGCCGCCAGAGCTAAAAATAGAAAAACCTTTAAATGACATCTCCTCCCAGGCAAATGGCACGATTAGGAAATAATTTCACAGGAACGTTCGTCGAGTGACCCTTTTTCAAAATTGTCTAAATCCTTCCGCTCGTTAAACAAAATGGCCACCAGAGCTAAATATAGAAAAACCTTTAAATGACATCTTCTCCTAGGCAAAGAGCCCGATTTGAATATAATTTCACAGGAATGTTCCTTGAGTGACTCTCTTTCAAAATAACCTAAATCGTTCCACTCCGTTAATCAAAATGGCTGCCAGAGCTAAAAAATAGAAAAACCTTTAAATGACATCTCCTCCTAGGCAAATGGCCTGATTTGAAAATAATTTCACAGGAATGATCCTTGAGTGACCCTCTTTCAAAATTGCTTAAATCGTTCAGCTTCGTTAAACAAAATGGCCACCAGAGCTAAATATAGAAAAACCTTTAAATAACATCTCCTCCTAGGCAAATGGCCTGAGTAGAAAAAAATTTCACATGAGTGTCCTTCTTTCAAAATTCCTTGACTCATTCTGCTCCGTTAAACAAAATGGCCACCAGAGCTGAAAATAGAAAAACCTTTAAATGACATCTCCTCCTAGGCAAATGGCCTGATTTCAAAATAATTTCACCGGATGGTCCTTGAAAGACCTTCTTTAAAATTGCCTAAACTGTTACGCTCCGTTAAACAAAATGGCTGCCAGAGCTAAATTTAGAAAAACCTTTAAATGACATCTCCTCCTAGGCAAATGGCCCAATTTGAAAACAATTGAACAGGAATGTTCCTTGAGTGACCCTCTTTCAAATGGTTCTGCTTGGTTAAACAAAATGGTCACCATAGCTAAAAATGGAAAAACTTTTAAATGACATCTCCACATCTTGTATTCAGGTGAGCGATTCAGTGCCATTATGGCCCTCTTGTTGTAATAAGTCACCATTAAATTCGGGCACTGATAGATCTTGTTGCAGAAGAGATTTAAGTCCAACATTGAATTTAGAAATTTAATCGGAATGACGTCTATAAAATTAAGAAAAATGCTTTATGTTGTTTATGATACCGATAACCCTGATTAAGAAGTTTAGAAGTCAACAACTTATTACGAGTGTTGAAGTCATTTACATCACTAGACCCTCTGGCGAATCGAATTAGCAGCGAAATATAAACGCCATCAGATGCCAGACGAGGAGCATCACCATCCAAGAAAGAAAAAAAATACAATTTTAAAATCAAAAGCATCGCGTTTATCATAAATTTTGCAGGAAACAGACCCATCTACAATAGAAAGATGTAAACCCTAAAAAGGGGCCTCGGTATTAGAATAATTTGCTTTATTTGACTGAAGTTCTGGGGGTAAATTTGACTTATCAAACCATCGAAATAGGTATTGTCAATGTTTAATAAATCATCCAAATATCTAGAAGTCGAGCGAACGGCTTCAATGATATGAGATGGGTTATTAAACTATAAAAATTAAAACTCGCATAACATTTACCATTTTGTTTTTAAACAAAGTTAAGTTGTAAGACACGTTGAATTAACATTATGCTTTTTCTCTGCACATATCGTTAGTTGCTGTTTAGTATTCAAAACATATAAAGACCGGTTTAGTGGCAGGCACATCTATAATTTAACTTCAAAGCTGCGGCGTCAGTGGTAAGATAGTTGGTGGCTATTAAAAATGATTCATACCACTACAAACGGTGTTGTTATCTGCTCTCCATGTCAGACATTTGGACAGTTTGGAAGTCCGTAAGCTTAAACAAATATTTTTGCCTCCGAAAACCATATCTAATAATATTAACTTAGTATCTTCTGCGAAAACCATGGATATGAATGCTCATTAAACAGCTCAAAGAAAAAATATTCTTGCCATTACGAAAACGCGCCTATACAAATACATTGTAACCTTAGTCGCCGAAAAATTTTAAATTTGTGATGAAGAATTGTGGTGTTTTTCTTATTTCTGCTCAAATGAAAAGGCTTTGCGTAGTTTATGGTACCGATAACCCTGATTAAGAAGTTTAGCCGTTAATAATTTATTACGAGTGTTGAAGTCAGTTACATGACTACACACTCCAGCAAATCGAAATAATTGCGACATATAAACGCCATAGGATGGCGCACGAGGAACATCACCATCCAAAAAAGGAAAATTTACAATCTCAAAATCAAAGTCATCGCGTTTATCATAAATTTTGCACGAAACAAATCCATCTACAATAGATAGATGTAAATCCAAAAACGGGGCCTCGGTATCAGAAGAATTTGCTTTATTTAACTGAAGTTCTAGGGGGTAAATCTGACTGATCAAACCATCAAAATAGGTATTATCAATATTTAATAAATCATCTAAATATCTAGAAGTAGAGCTAAAAGCTTCAATAATTTCAGATTGGTTATCAATGGAAAGCGACAAAATGAAGTCTCTTTCATAACAATACAAGAACAGATCAGCCACAAGAGGTGCGCAATTAGTACCCATCGGAATACCCACAATTTGTCTAAATAACTTAGTACCGAATCTAATATAAATATTGTCAAGTAGAAAGGTGAGGGCATCACACACTTTCTGACATGACCAAAGTGTATAATTCTTATGCTCTTTAGAAGTGAAAAATGCATTTCTGACATTACATGCAAGATAGAGAGAATCTTCTCTGTGAAAAGCCCATTCAATTAAATCATTAAGCTTTTCTTTTATAAGATTATGAGGAAGTGTAGTGTAAAGAGTGGAAAAATCGTAGGTAGACAGACTAGAAGCACGAAACTGTCTAGATTTCAATTTATTTAAAACCTCATTCGAGTTTTTTATAGACCAAAACAGATTTCTTCCTGATCTTTCAAAGACTTTATCACAATATTTAATTACATGCGTTTTAATAGCAGTAAGACAGGAAGTTAATAATTTAGAAAGTTCAGTGGTAGTGCAAGAACTAGAATTTGCAATAAACCGTGCTTTGTAAGGCTTTTTATGAAGTTTTGGTAACCAGTATAGCGTAGGAAGCTTGTCTTGGCCTTCGTTAACACACACAGCAAACTTGGTGGCTGAAAGACAAACATGTTTATCTACTATAGCTCTCTCTTCAGCCAAAGGCTGAAGTTCATAGGCCTTAGTACCACCAAGCTCCTGCTTAAGCGTGTTAACATAGTGGAGCCGTCACACAACGACGACGTTGTTAGCGGCCTTGTCTGCAGGGGCCAAAACAAACTTCTTATGAAATTCTTGAATACCTAGTTTAAGATGACGTAAAGACGTCTTGGGCTTAGGAGGTAATAAGTTAGTATTTTGAGAATAGAAAGAAATGCGTTTATTCACTAGTCTTAAAATGCTAAGTTTCCAGTCCTTTAGGGCTTTATACTCAACATACTCTCGCTTACACCATCGATTACCGAATTCATTCAAGGAAGCAGCGATTTCATCTCTACATTTACTGAAATCAATTTTAGAAGGAAACCGATATTTCGGTCCTTTAGAAATTATATTCCTTATCCTAGAATCAGAAATAATTTTCAAATTGCCAGTAATTACATGACCAGCAGCAGGATAGCAATACTTTGAGTTTTTACAATCACATGAATCAGGAGTATTAGTATCAATATCAAGATCTGAAACAAGTTTATTGAAATTAAAAATGATAGATCTAACAGGTTTGTTATATTTATAGCAAATTATAGGTGTTTAGCCGTTAACAATTTATTAGGAGTGTTGAAGTCAGTTACATGACTGCACACTCTGGCAAATCGAATAAATTGCGAAATATAAACGCCATAGCATGGCGCACGGGGAACATCACCATCCAAAAAAGGAAAATTTACAATCTCAAAATCAAAATCATCGATTTTATCATAAATTTTGCACAAAACAAACCCATCTACAATACGTAGAAAGATGTAAATCCAAAAACTGGGCCTCGGTATCAGAAGAATTTGTTTTATTTAACTGAAGTTCTGGGGGGTAAATTTGATTGATCAAACCATCGAACTAGGTATTATCAATATTTAATAAATCATCCAAATATCTAGATGTGGAGCTAAAAGCTTCAATGATTTCAGACTGGTTTTCAGCAGAAAGGGACATCATGAAGTCTCTCTCATAACAAAACAAAAACAGATCAGCCACAAGTGGTGCGCAATTAGTACCCATCGGAGTACCCACAACTTGTCTAAATTACTTAGTATCAAATCTTATGTAAATGTTGTCAAGTAGAAAGGTGAGAGCTTCACACACTTTCAGACATTACCATAAAGTATATTTTTATGCTCTTCAGAAGTGAAAAATGCATTTCTTACATTACGTTCAAGATAGAGGGAGTCTTCCCTATGAAATGTCCATTCAGTTAAATCATTAAGTTTTTCTTTTATAAAATTATGAGGAAGTGCAGTATAAAGGGTGGACAAAATCATAAGAAGACAGACTTGAAGCACGAAAACGCCTGGATTTCAATTTATTTAAAACTTCATTAGAATTTTTATAGACATTTCTACCTGATCTTTCGAAGACTTTGTCGCAATAGTTTATCACATGTTTTCTGACGGCAGTAAACATGAAGTTAATAATTTGGAGAGTTCAGTGGTGGTACAAGTGCTTGAATTTGCAATAAACCATGCTTTGTATGGTCTTTTATGAAGTTTAGGTAACCAATATAACGTGGGAAGCTTGTCTTGGCCTTCTGTGACACAGACAGCAAACTTGGTGGTTGAATGACAAATGTGGTCATCTACTAAAGCCCTCTCCACAGCTAAAGGCTGAAGTTCAGAGGCCTTAGTACCACAAAGTTTTGCTGAAGAGTGTTAACATAGTGTAGCCGTCAAACAACGACCGTAAGTATATAGTGCGCGAACAATAAAACTTAAAATAAATTAAAAAAAATGATAACGTTCGGTGGTATTGTGCAAGAAAGGAATCTAATATTGTGTTCTGTTGTAGATTGGCATTTCCAAAGTAGTAGTGAATGCAATGATCAGGAATCGATACAATTAATCCACAGCTCCCTGGGTCTTTCTTTTTAATTTTTCCCATCAAAGATACCAACCTCAGGATGACCGTGCTAAGCGGATGTTTAAAATACCCATCTACAACAAAACATACTTAGGCTACAACAGCGTCTTGCATACCAGTATAATGCATGTTTTTCAACGAAAAAGTGGTATTTTCCTTATTCCTGCTCGTTATGGATGCTCATTAAAACCGCGGTTCTATGGGAACATAGCTTGCGGTGTTCGTAATACTAAGTAACAGCGATGCAACGGCATGGCGTTTATGCAATGCCACTTCAGAGGATGATGTTGCATCGACGTTGCCCAGGCGACTTGTGTCCGCTGGGAAACCTGCATGAATCTGTATTTCAATATTATTTCACTAATCTCCAGCCGATCGTCTATCAGAGGTGGACGAAAAACTGGATACCTGAGGTTTCGTTGCAGCACTTGGCGTCTTACATGATCGTGACCCGGCCCAGGCTCGACCCACGCGGTGAGAGACCTAATGATTAAGTCAGCGCTCTTAACCCCGCTAGGTCTCGGAGGCCCGTAATGCGAATACTTTACTCATGAGCTGGCTAAAATATCGTTTATCATATGATGTCGCATATGAGAGTGTAATAACGCCATGTAATATTTTCGATAATCCACTAGTGGATTTAATATGCAAATTAGCTAGATACGTTCCGTAACGTTACATGTACGACGTCCTTAACGACGTCGCGTTTACTAATGGCGGAATACTGACATTTTGTAAACAATCGTGAATGAAATGCGTTTTAAATGTCATATGATAAATAGAATCTTGCATTCGTGCTAATGTATTATTTAATTTATTAAACTCGTTGAGGAAAAGGGATAAAATGCTCGGCAAAGGCCGAGCATTTTATCCCTTTTCCTCAACTCGTTTAATAAATTCAATAATACATGAACACTCATGTAAGATCCTCTATCTCAACCATTTATTAAACTCGTTGAGGAAATGGGATAAAATGCTCGGCAAAGGCCGACCATTTTATCCCTTTTCCTCAACGAGTTTAATAAATTCAATAATACATAAACACTTATGTAAGATCCTCTATTTACAGCACAGGGGAAGAACTTTAAAGCTACAGTAAAAGATACTTTCGGTTCAATTGTGGCTCCGGACCTGGACAATGATGGACTTTACGATCATAATCTGAACTGTTCGTGGATTGTCAAGTATGGTGAAGAACATGTTGTCTCGTTCCAGCTACTGTACATTAGGGTAGAATTCTCCGAGGATTGTAGAAAGGATTATCTCATGGTAATTGGAAACACTTATTATACTGCTTCTTCTATGAGGACGGAATGATATTTGTTTGTTTGCATTACGCAAACACGCCTATACAAATACATTGCCACCTTTATCGCCGAAAAAATAAAAATTTTATGATGAAATATTGTGATATTAATAAAAATAAGGTATAACCCCGGAAACCCCAGTTTTACTATATAAAAGTGGGGTTCAAGGGGGGGGGGGGTCAAAATTATATAGGCGTGTTTTCGGGATGGTTTGTTTGCTCTCCAAGTCTCGTTGTAGATTAAAGTTAGGTGTGCTAGGTTGAGGCATAGGTGTCGTGTATCTTTCGTCACTGAGGCGTCCAGCTGATATTGGTTGATAGTTGGGCAAGGCCTGATGTCCTTGCAGCATGTAAGTTGTTATTTATATCTGTTTCTACATTTCCATTTATTTTACTCTTTCTCTCCTGTCCTACACTTTCATCTCCATTACGCAAACACGCCTATACAAATATATTGCAACCTTTATCGCCGAAAAAATGAAAATTTTTTGATGAAAAAATGTGTTATTTTTCTTATCTCTGCTCAAAATATAGATTGTGCGTACTGGTTAGAACCGCCTCATCGAGGCGGTTCTAACGAGTACCCACAATCTATATTTTAGAGCAGAATTAAGAAAAAATAAGATATACCCCGGAAACCCCAGTTTTACTTTATAAAAGTGGGGTTCAAGGGGATCAAAATTATATAAGCGTGTTTTCGTGATGTATAATTTTCTCTTCTAATTCTTTTCTCCCTTTCTGTGGGAAATGATCCAGAAGGATTGACATGTCATCAAACCGCAACACGATCAATCGATAGATTAAAAATACTAAAATGAATCGCAGAAAACTGTACACTTCATACCTGTTAAGTTCTGTGGTGAATTTTTTGCTATAAAAGAATAACACGTTTATAGAACATTAGTAAAGATGGTAACAGTAAAAGAAAAAACACACACACAAAAACAAACACACACACACACATGCGTTCGGCGAACACTCGGAGCAATCGAATCAGAGGCTTCTCTCGTCGCATGAACTTTCTATTGCCTCCTGCCTATCCAAAGATATATGGGCCCCGCCAAGCGATTTTGGTACTTATCGCCTATGCGAGCAGCGAAGGTTCAGGCGAGCCTGCGCATCCGCGCAGTCTCGCCAGAACCTTCGCTGCTTGCTCATACAAGCAGTGAATCAAGAGGAACCTTCAAACAGAAAGCCATATCCCTGGCCCCTCTAGATGGCAGGGCATGCGCATTTAAAATGTGTCATAACGGAATGCTCGAAGACACAAATTATAGCATTTATCATAACACATCCTGGTGACACAGGGCATTCTTTCATATCCCCAAAACGGTTAAATATATGATGATGTTGTTCCCCGCCCATCGGGGCTTATAGATTGGGATGCATGATGCTTCAACGCAAATTTTACCTCCAAAAAATGAAAATTTTTCTGATGAAAAATTGCGATATTTTTCTTATTTCTGCTCGAAACATAGGTTGTGGGTACTCGTTAGAACCGCCTCGGCGAAGTGCCCACAACCTATGTCTTAGAGCAGGAATTAGGAAAATAATGTATACCCATGCAAACCCAAGTTTTACTACATAAAAGTGGGGTTATAGGGGGTCAAAATCATATAGGCGTGTTTTCGTGATGGAGTTCCCAAAATCTTTATTTAAGAGCAGAAATAAGCAAAATAAGGTTTACACCTGTAAACCCCAGTTTTATTATATAAAAGTGGGGTTCAATGGGGACAAAATTACACGGCTCAAAACAATTCAAGGAACAAAATCACATTTCGTCATAGTATAAAGATGTTGGATGAAATAACGATTCAGAAAGATGAATAACTGTATCAGCAACATATTAATGGCAAACATTAGCAACCAGTTCCCAATCACGGCCTGTAACCTGTTAAGGAAGAATTTGCATAAATGTTTGTGAAATCGCCGCCTTTACGTCAGAGACATGCGCAAATCAGTCACTTTTTCCTGTCAGTAATGTGTATGATTACCTCGAGCAGCACATCACTCCTACCATCGCCTAGACATGCCACGAACCCAATTTTGAACAGTTTGTAAAGCTTGTGTTTCCCGCGCATGTCTAAGGCTGATTGTGAGTTCTTAAAAAGTCATTGGTGGATGATCGCCCTGTGAGATACGTCTGTAAAAATGTTCCACACATGTTCTATTGCGTTTAAAAAGTAGAAGTAAAACAAAGATCAGGAATCGATACAATTAACTTCCTCCGCCCATCAACGACACCAAAGGGAAAGAAACACAAACATTAAGCGACCAGACTATAATGGAAACCTAAACAAAGGAAGGCCATAAGGAAATTTACTTTCCCACAAAATGGCCATATGGTCATCCAAAATAAAAAGACACAAGTGATACACACAGTAAGTAACCAACAACAACATAAATAAACCGCCACAGAAGAACCGCCTTGGAACGGTCAGTGGAAAGATTTCCACGGGGGGGGGGGGGGCTTAAATCGATTTCACGTGGCCACAATCCTCGCCCTTACTTCCGTCGCGATTTAGAAGTCAGCAGAACGTGTTGGCAAGTCCATTACTTCAATAGTCTCCCCATTAAGGTAATCCATGCACACTCTAGCAGTATGGGGACGCGCATTATCCTGCATCAAAATGAAATTGTCACTGATTGCCCCAGCGAAAGGCCTCTTAATAGGATCTAGAATTTCATCTCGATACCGTAAATGTACCTCCGTTTATCACGTACAAGTCTGCTCGGCCTTCATAAGAAATTCCATCCCTTACCATCGCTGACCCCCTCCATATGTGTCTGTTTCCACAATATTGCAGTCCTCGTATCCGTCTCCAGGTCGTATCCAGATTCGAACACTAATGTTCTTAGGCAAACTCATCGCCGTGCACATTGTTGCCTGGGAGAATAGGCCCTCTTGGCGGACGTCTGGCCCTCAGATCACCTTCATGTAACCTGTTACGTATTGTTTGATCGGATATCCTTTGACCAATTGCATGCTGAAAATCGGTTTGTAGCCTTCTGGTCGTGTACTGCCGATTTCATAGCTCTAGATTTCGAAGATATTGATATTCCCTTTGTGACGTCATGCGGTGTCGGCCTTGCCCTTCTCGTCTAGTAAACTCGCCCGTCTCCTGGTAGCGTCTCCATAGCCGGGCAACAACACTTCTCGATACATCAAAGCTTTCAAGCAAAGCGACAGCTTGAGCGACCTCAACTTCTTCCAAGGACCGTCTAACACCATATTAAGTCACTATGAAGCGCAGAATAACGCATAACCGAAGGATTGACATGTTTCTGACCAAATCTCAAATTTTGAACAGATCGTCCCCATACTGAGTTGCAGCCGTTTTATAGGGGTATCCATGTTGTATCTCACATTCTACTTTGTTTCTTGACGTGTGCATGAACGATTGTTAAGAGATGTCACTTTAAAAAGTGCCTTTCCTTGAGTTGGAAAATTGCCAAGCGGTGATGTTTGCTCCTTTAATTGTTTTGAGAAGTGCATGTATGTGTGTTTTCATGATGTCTATTTTGATAGGGTTTCGTACCTATATCGAAACGAATGAGCCACGTTATGAGAAATCCTTTTATGCAAATTGTGACAACAGGTGCAGATCTGCCAGCGTATCCATACACACTGGGCATCCATTTTTACATATCGCAATCTGGCAATTCTAGTAACCTAATAAAGGTGATCGCATAACTGCACGCTAAAATTGGAAATGACCTATAATACCTTCTACTGAACTATAATACGTCTAGTGAAGTTTATAAACCGGAACTATTTTCCAGGTCCCTTGTTTGCAAGAGTAAACAATAACCTGCAACCTTTTATACATGGGAAAACAACGAAACTGCAAGTTATAATCTCTGCAAATTTTATTTAAACCAATTTTTAGAGATTTCTGCTAAATTCTTACCTTCTCCGACTTTCCTAGTTTGAATGGTCCGTTTTGCTAATGCGGTTGCATCGCAACCTCGAAAATAAATTCTAAAGCTAAAATAAAATATTTATTTGCAGATTTTCATACAGTCGTGTTGTTTCCTACGCCTCTGTGGCGCCGTGACGTCAGAAACGTTGCACTTTTTGACGTAACGTTATACTATGTGTTCGAAGTATTGCACTGAATGTCGTTTAACATGCCACACTGTCTGCTGTCATTTTTGCTTAAATTTGCCAAATTATTGTTTGAATTGCGGTATAAACTAAATACATGATTAGTCTTTTTAATGATAAAATATATCGGGTCGGCGGGCATTTTTCTAGGGGCTTGCTAAAGCTCGCCCCTGTAAAATTGTCTAAGGCTCACGGTTTAAATTTATCTATTAAAGACACAAACCATGTATATTTACTTTGTGTCCGCCGCTTGGAAACTACAATAGCTCTTGTTTCTGTGTCTAAAGTTTCATGCCTCTTACAGGTCTGCGTAACTGGTCGCAAAACCTGAAGACTGAACACAACACATGCGTGAGCAACAAAAGGAGTCTTTCACAATTGTAGAATCAGCCTGTTTTTTAGATGCCTTATCATTTTTCTGATTTCTTTTCCTTTCCAAACATAGATTGTGGGTGCTCGTTAGAACCGCCTCATCATTGAGGCGGTTCTAACGAGTACCCACAATCTATGTTTTCAAGCAGAGCAAATAACAATGTACATGTATGTTTTCAAGCAGAGAAAATAACAATGTATGTTTTCAAGCAGAGAAAATAACAATGTATACCACAGTTTCACCACATCTCGCTGTATATAGTTGATAAACAGGGTGTCCACTCATACAGCAATGGATTCTATTCCTGGTTTCTCCAGACTTTCGGGTGAGTCTTTAAATAAACCGAGTTCTCGTCTCCATATGGTCTTGTTGTTGGTGGGACATACAACAAAATATACACACACCTGGGTGTCCATTACGTGGACTTGTTTACGCCAAATCTTATATCTTATGCAGGTTTTTGATGAGTTTGAAAGGCTATATTACTGTGAAGATGGGGTTCGTCCTGTTCAAGAAACAGCAACCAACACAATGACTGTAGTATTTACTACCAACAACTTCATAAGTTATGAAGGCTTCGAACTGACTTTCCGCCAGGTGCAAAGTAAGTAAGCATGTTTTAAAAATGCATTTAAGAAACGAAGATGACCCTTATCTTGCTGTTCACGACAACCCCTATCTTAGCAAACAGTGTAGATCCAGATCAGATGGCTCCTGAAAGCCATCTGATCAGGATTTTCACTGTTTGGCATTCAGTTTATGAATTTGTAGCAATAAATTACATCAAGTAATTTGATTGGTTGATAGACAGAAATGGGTGTGGCTTAAATGAATATTCAGCAAGATAAGGGTTAAGGTTCCTGAAGTACATGTAAGAACATCGTGTCACAAGCAAAGTTTGTTTGTATGATTTGAGGTTTAACGTCCCCGTCAACACTGTATAGGTCATTTTCGAGACGTTGCTTCCAATTTTGTGAGACTTTTACCTGATATTGAGACGAAATGACATCTCAAGCCCTGTCGCCCAATGAAACCAATAGGGTTTATAAGCATCGCACCGCTCTACCTAAGCAAGCTTAGATCCTCTAGGTGGTTTACCAGTGCCCGTGTGGTTCGGTTTCAGCTCTGCGTGGAAACATCATGCGGCCCAAATATTTCTTTAAGTCCCGATGGGCGTGGGGGGAGGGGGGAGGGGTTCGGGGATTTGATGGGGGGGGGGGGGGGAAGCAAAGTAAGTCATCCACTTGATCTTTGCGCTTGACACATTGTCATGCTTGATATTACCGTTTATACTTAATTAAAAATTATCTTTTCACATTATTTGCCATCATTTTTAACAAACATTCTGGTTAAAGGGGGCCTTAACCCATTTAGTACCAGAAACCTCAAAACGGGTATTTGGCAAACAGTGTAGGCCCAGATCGGACGCCGGTGAACGCGGCGTCTGATCAGGGCCTACACTGTTTGCAAAATAGTTCAGCCATTTTCCTAATAGATTTTGAAGAAAACACAACCTGACCCCCCTAAATTTTGAAATGGAATCATGCTATATATATGGAGGAAAATTCCATTTGGTACAGAGGGTTAATAGAAAAGAGCACAGCTTTCCTATTGTCAGCGGAATAACGCCGTGTGCGGGCGTCAAATTGTTGTCAACGACCAAAGACACTGGAGAGAAAAAGGTTTTGATGTCAGCATTACGAAAACACGCCTACTCAAATACACTGCAAAATTTACCACAAAGATGTGAAAAAGGTTTTCAGATGAAAACTTGTCATAATTTTCGTATTTCTGCTCCAAATATAGATTCTGGGTACACGTCAGCACTTCCTCGTCGAGGCGGTTCTAACGAGTATCCACAACCTATATTTTAAAGCAGAAATAAGAAAAATAAGGTATAATTTACTATGTAAAAGCGGGGTTCAAGGGGGACAAAATCATATAGGCGTGTTTACGTGATGTAATGATCATTTGACGTTGCGTGAGTCAATGTATTGATTGACGTATGACTAAAATTATGTTTCAACAGTTATCAGTAGGATGTCTGTTATTGCACCTAGAAAGTAAAGTCATTCTTCACGACTCGGAGCAGCCCCCGCCCATAGGGGCTTGAAGAAATATATGGCTGCATGATGCTTCCACGCAGAGCTGAATCCGGCCCGCACACTAGTACTGGTAAACCGCTTAGAGGATCTAAGCCTGTCCAGGAACAGCTTTCCTATTGTCAGCGGAATAACGCCGTGGGCGGGCGTCAAATTGTTGTCAACGTCCAAAGATACTGGAGAGAAAAGGGTTTATTTTGATGTCAGCATACTAAAACACGCCTATTCAAACACACTGCAAAATTTACCACCAAGATGTGAAAAAGGTTTCATTACAGGGTCACTGATGAGGCTTTATTAGCCGAAACTACGTAGTATGACCCATCTTCTTTCTTATGAATGTTTTCATTGCTCTTGAAGGAACTCATTTTTGATTTTTATTTGCCTTCACTGCAGCTGGTGTTGTGCCGTGTGGCGGCCGTAAAACGTCTCCCCGTACATCAACCATAGTGCAGTTTATATTTTACTTTTTATCCTTTGAGATCAGCGTGAATATTCTGAGAAATCAGAAATAAATTATTGGTTTAGACTCATATTCCAGACAGGTGTTTAATTATTTGGACCCCATTTTGATTTATATCAGTCTTTGAATCGACTGCCTATTCGAAATTCGCAAAATTGCAGTATGTTTCCTCTGGCTTTCTTTGCCGGATCATTACAGGGTCACTGATGAGGCTTTATTAGCCGAAACTACGTAGTATGACCCATCTTCTTTCTTATGAATGTTTTCATTGCTCTTAAAGGAACTCATTTTTGATTTTTATTTGCCTTCACTGCAGCTGGTGTTGTGCCGTGTGGCGGCCGTAAAACGTCTCGCCGTACATCAACCATAGTGCAGTTTATATTTTACTTTTTGTCCTTTGAGATCAGCGTGAATATTCTGAGAAATCAGAAATAAATTATTGGTTTAGACTCATATTCCAGACAGGTGTTTAATTATTTGGACCCCATTTTGATTTATATCAGTCTTTGAATCGACTGCCTATTCGAAATTCGCAAAATTGCAGTATGTTTCCTCTGGCTTTCTTTGCCGGATCATTACAGGGTCACTGATGAGGCTTTATTAGCCGAAACTACGTAGTATGACCCATCTTCTTTCTTATGAATGTTTTCATTGCTCTTAAAGGAACTCATTTTTGATTTTTATTTCAGATGAAAAATTGTCATAATTTCCGGGATTTTGCTCAAAATATAGATTGTGGGTACTAGTCAGATATTCCTCGTCGAGGCGGTTCTAACGAGTACCCACAACCTATATTTTAGAGCAGAAATAAGAAAAATAAGGTATAATTTACTATGTAAAAGCGGGGTTCAAGGGGGACAAAATCACATAGGCGTGTTTACGTGATGTAGTGATCATTTGACGTTGCGTGAATCAATGTATTGATTGACGTATGACTAAAATTATGTTTCAACAGTTACCAGTAGGATGTCTGTTATTGCACCTAGAAAGTAAAGTCATTCTTCATGACTCGGAGCAGCCCCCGCCCCATAGGGGCTTGAATAAATATATGGCTGCATGATGCTTCATCGCAGAGCTGAATCCGGCCCGCACACTAGTACTGGTAAACCGCTTAGAGGATCTAAGCCTGTCCAGGAACCGCGGTGCGAGGCGGACCGTCCATACTACTAAACATTATTGGTTTCATTGAGCGACAGGGCTTGAGATGTCATTTCATCTCAAAGTCGGGTAAAAGTCCCACAAAACTGGAAGCAATGTCTCCAAAGTGACCTTTACAGTGTTGACGGGGACGTTAAACCTCAAATCAAACAAAATCTACGACTCATAAAATAGGTTTAAGGTGCTCGTCAGAACCGCCTCAATGAGGCAATTCTAACGAGTATCCACAACCTATGTCTTGGAGCAGAAATCACAGAATAATGTATACTCCTGTAAACCCCAGTATTCTCTTATATAACGTGGGGTTTAGAATCTCGAATTAAAAATCGATTATCCTATAATCATAAATCATGTTTATAATTGCGTCAATTAATAAAATTGTCACTTATCAAGTTATTTCGTATTGGCCCAGTTACAGGTCCTCGGTCAGCTGTATTGGCCTCGGCCTTCGGCCTCGTGCCAATACAGCAGACCTCGGACCTGTACCTGGGCCAATACGAAATTACTTGATTAATAACATTATAGTATTGTTGGTGCTATTGTCAATTATGATGCACAATCAACATGGAATGGACGTCTGTAAACTTTCCACGTGTCATTACCGGGATTCTATCCCGGTTCGCATATCAGTACCGGCGCTTTGCAATAAGTGTGTGCTTCTTGTTTAACATATTAGAATTTGTTCTGTATTTCCGGTCAATATGTGAAATAACGCAGTGTTTTCAGAAGCAGAAATAATAACAATAGGACCATGATGGTCCTATATCGCTCACCTGAGCTAAGAGATTTATATGTGGGTCCCGTTTCAGGGCAATTTTTTGCCCAAGGTCTATAATTTGAACAATCTTTTTAGAGGTCTACTGAATGAAGCTTAATATCAAATATCGAAGGCATGGGCCTTGTGGTTTCAGATAAAATATTCTTAATGGTTTCCCTATATAAGCCTAGATAAAACATGTGAGCCCTGTGGCGGGGCTATATGTTGAACAATCTTGGAAGAGGTCTACCCGATGAAGCTTCATACCAAATATCAAAGAGCTAGGCCTTTTGATTTCAGACAAGAATATTTTTAAATGCACTCCCTAGATTAGCCTGTGTAAAACCTAGGGCAGCGCCATTTTTGGCCCCATGGCTATAATTTGAATAATCTTGGTAGAGTTCCACTACATGAAGATTCATACTAAATATTAAAGACTTGGGCCTTTATAAGCCTATGTAAAACATGTGGGTCCTGGGGCTGGGCCATTTGGACACCTGGGATAAAATTTGAACAATCTTGGTAGAGGTTCAATAGTTGAAGGTTCATAACAAATATCAAAGACCTGGGCCTTCTGGTTTCTGACAAGAAATTTCTCAAATGTTTTCCCTAGATAAGCCTATATAAAAGCTATCGGCCTTGGCACGGGGGCATTTTTGGCCCCAGGGCTATAATTTGAACAATCTTGGTAGAGGTCCACTAGATGAAGCTTCATACTAACTAGCAAAGACCTGGGCCTTCTGGTTTCAGATAAGATGATTTTTAAAGGTTTTCCCCAAATAAGCCTATGTCAAACCAGTGGGCCCCGACGCCTGTGCATTTTTCACCAACGGCTAAATTTGAACAATCTTGGTAAAGGTCCACTAGATGAAGCTTCATACCAAATATCAAAGCCTGGGCCTTCTGGTTTCAGACAAGAAGATTTTTGAAGGTTTTCCCTATATGAGCCTATGTAAAACCAGTGGGCCCCGGCCCGGGGCATTTTTGGCCCCAGGGCTATAATATAAACAATCTTGATAGAGGTCCACTAGATAAAGCTTCATACCAAATATCAAAGACCTTGGTGTTCTGGTTTCAGACAAGAAGATTTTTGAAGGTTTTCCCCATATAAGACTATGTTTAACCAGTTGGCCCTGGCGCGGGGGCATTTCTGGCTCCAGGGCTATAATTTGAACAATCTTGGTAGAGGTCCACTAGAGGAAGCTTCATACCAAATATCAAAGACCTGGGTCTTCCCGTTTCAGATAGGAAGATTTTTGAAGGTTTTCCCTATATAAGCCTATTTAAAACAAGTGGGCCCCAGCACGGGTGCATTTTTGGTCCAAGTCCTATAATTTGAATAATCTTGGTAGAGGTCCACTGGATGAAGCTTCATACCAAATATCAAAGATCTGGGCATTCTTGTTTTAGACAAGAAGATTTTTAAAGATTTCCCTTTAAAAGCCTATGTAAAACAGGTGGGTCCCGGCGCGGGGCATTTTTGGCCCCAGGGCTATAATTTGAACAAACTTGATAGAGGTCCACTAGATGAAACCTCTTACCAAATATCAAAGACCTGGGTCTTCTGGTTTCAGACAAGAATATTTTTGAAGGTTTTCCCTATATAAGACTATGTAAAACCAGTGAGCCCTGGCACGGGGGCATTTCTGGCCCCAGGGCTATAATTTGAACACTGTTGGTAGAGGTCCACTAGATGAAGCTTCATACCAAATATCAAAGACCTGGGTCTTCTGGTTTCAGACGAGAAGAGTTTTGAAGGTTTTCCCTATATAAAGTAGAAGTCGGCCCATAGGCTCAGGTGAGCTAAAAAGTCAAAGTTACTCAGAAAAAGCAATATGCATTGAGTCCATGTAAGATGACTATAATCGAGGTTGTTCTAGCAAGGCGGTTGTAGCTAGTGCCAACAACCTACGTCTTGGAACAGCCAAAACCAGATAAGAAAACATATATGGTGGTGTTTATGAGTTTAATCATATTTTATTGCAACCACAAAGGTGGTGTTTATAGATATATTTACTCCACGGACGTAATACAAATGAATGCAAATCAGTATTCAAGGTGATTTGCGTGACTAACAAGTTTCGATAAAAGTGAAGGCAATGATCAGGAATCGATACAATTAACCCACAGCTTCCGTCAGAGACGCAAGCCTCATCAATGACTTACGATAGAGTTATGATACCCAGGAAGAGGCACAACCCAGCAGGCACACGTCGCTAGGGCAACGTCAAATCAACGTCGTTGATGTGCCTGCTGGGAATCACACATCATGGAAGACAGGTACTAATAATACACGTACTGCACTAAATCGGGGGATTATCCTGTTGATGATTAGTGACTTAGCTATCTCATTATGATAACAGGTCCGTGCGGCCGCGTGGTAGTGCATTCTTTTATATCTCAGACATAGGTTGTGCGTACTCGTTAGAACCGCCCCCGCGGGGCGGTTCTAACGAGTACCCACAACCTATGTCTTGGAGCAGAAATAAGAAAATTAACGTATACTCCCGAAATCCCCAGCTTTCTCGGTTTAGGGGGTGTTCAGTACACGGACTTGTTACACCGGTGGACACAAAGGCGTTCAAAGTATAAGTAAAACAAAGATTAGGAATCGATACAATTGACTACTCCACCCATCAAAGACTCCAAAGGGAAAGAAACACAAACATTAAGCGACCACACCATAATGGAAACCTAATCAAAGGCAGGCCATAAGGACAGTTACGTTCCCACAAAATGGCCATATGCCCATCCAAAATGAAAAGACACAAGTGATACACACAGTAAGTAACAAACAACACCATAAATTAACCGCCACAGAAGAACCGCCTTGGAACGGTCAGTGGAATGATTTCCACTTGGGGGGGGGGGGGGGGGGGGGGGGCTTAAATCGATTTCACGTGGCCACAATCCTCGCCATTACTTCCGTCGCGATTTAGACAAATAATTTGTTCAGTCCGCATGAAGGCCTCCTATCTCATCAGTGCAACATCTCCGTGAACACAAAAAATCGAAGAACCACAGAGGTGAAACAACGGTGAGGACTCGACAACAAGAAACCACTGAAATGCTGGAGCAAAAGAAAACCAACAGTTAGACTCCGATGGGCCCGACCAGAGACAGAGCATCAGGCACCAACCAACATTACCTTGAATTAGATCTCTCTTATTCTCAATAAGCCTTTACGTTGGAGCCGTCATAGAATCTGAGGCCTGACCCACCCGCGTGCAATTAAAGAGGGAAGCAAAGTTGCCTACCGTGATTGGGTTAACTACCATGCATGCAGTCTGTCGTATAACATCCATGTTGTACCCAATCTTTTTATATCGAAGAATGTATTCCGAAATTGGGTGCTGAGGTCATTGCGGTTATATATTTTTCTGAATTTATATACTAAGTCACCATAAAATTCGGGTTCCGATAGACCTTGTTGCAGAAAAGATTTAAGTCCAATATTGAATTTTGAAATTAAATCAGAATGGGGTCTATAAAATTTTGAAAAGGCTTTGCGTAGTTTATGGTACCGATAACCCTGATTAAGGAGTTTAGCCATCAACAATTTATTACGAGTGTTGAAGTCAGTTACGTGACTACACACCTCAGCAAATCGAATTAATTGCGAAATATAAACGCCAAAGGATGGCGCACGAGGAACATCAACATCCAAAAAAGGAAAATTTACAATCTCAAAATCAAAGTCATCGCGTTTATCATAAATTTTGCACGAAACAAACCCATCTACAATAGATAGATGTAAATCCAAAAACGGGGCCTCGGTATCAGAAGAATTTGCTTTATTTAACTGAAGTTCTGAGGGGTAAATCTGACTGTTCAAACCATTGAAATAGGTATTATCAATTTGTAATAAATCATCTAAATATCTAGAAGTGGAGCTAAAAGCTTCAATAATTTCAGATTGGTTATCAATGGAAGGCGACAACATGAAGTCTCTTTCATAACAATACAAGGACAGATCAGCCACAAGAGGTGCGCAATTCGTACCCGTCGGAATACCCACAATTTGTCTAAACAACTTAGTACCGAATCTAATATAAATATTGTCAAGTAGAAAGGTGAGGGCATCACACACTTTCTTACATGAACAAAGTGTATAATTCTTATGCTCTTTAGAAGTGAAAAATGCATTTCTGACATTACATGCAAGATAGAGAGAATCTTCTCTGTGAAAAGCCTATTCAATTAAATCATTAAGCTTTTCTTTTATAAGATTATGAGGAAGTGTAGTGTAGAGAGTGGAAAAATCGTAAGTAGACAGACTTGAAGCACGAAAATGTCTGGATTTCAATTTATATAAAACCTCATTCGAATTTTTTATAGACCAAAACAGGTTTCTTCCTGATCTTTCAAAGACTTTATCACAATATTTAATCACATGCGTTTTAATAGCAGTACGACAGGAAGTTAATAATTTTGAAAGTTCAGTGGTAGTGCAACAGCTAGAATTTGCAATAAACCGTGCTTTGTAAGGTCTTTTATGAAGTTTTGGTAACCAGTATAGAGTAGGAAGCTTCTCTTGGCCTTCGGTAACACACACAGCAAACTTGGTGGCTGAATGACAAACATGTTTATCTACTATAGCTCTCCTTTCAGCTAAAGGCTGAAGTTCATAGGCCTTAGTACCATCAAGCTCCTGCTTAAGCGTGTTAACATAGTGGAGCCGTGACACAACGGCGACGTTGTTAGCGGCCTTGTCTGCAGGGGCCAAAACAAACATGAAATTCTTGAATACCTAGTTTAAGATGACGTAAAGACGTCTTGGGCTTAGGAGGTAATAAGTTAGTATTTTGAGAATAGAAAGAAATGCGTTTTTTCACTAGTTTTAAAATGCTAAGTTTCCAGTCCTTAAGGGCTTAAGGGATCAACATTTATCTATTGTAGATGGATTTGTTTCTTGCAAAATTTATGATAAACGTGATGAATTTGATTTCGAGATTGTAAATTTTCCATTTTTATGACGGTGATGTTCCTCGTGCGACTCGCTAGAGTGTCTAGTCATGTATTCGACTTCAACACTCGTAATAAATTATAAACCGCTAAACTTCTTAATCAGGGGTATCGGTATCATAAATTACGTTAAGCCTTTTCTAAGTTTTATAGACGTCATTCTGATTTGGTTTCAAAATTCAATGTTGGACTTAACACACTTCTCCAACATGGCCAATCGGAACCCGACTCCTGCACTGTCCAATCAAAATACATCTCAAATGTCATTCAAAAAGCGTTTGCCAAAATGAGACCAATCAATTGCTTGATCTACTTTTAGACTTCTTTGATAAGTTATTTGCTTGTCAAACTCACTTGGTGCAAAGCGATTCATTGAAAGGTACTTCATAGGAGCTTGAACGGTTTTGTGTCCACAGGTGTAACATGATGTGTTGAAAAGAATGAATATGTCCAACCCAATGATTGATGAGTCCACCTCGGTAAATCAGTGTAAAACAAACGACAAGGACTATCTTATTGTTTCCTTGAGATTTTCGATCCAACCGCTAAGGAGACGGAAAACTAATTGATCTTTTGTCTCTCTCCGTCCGTTTTGTTTCTGGCTTAGACTTCTGTGAGTGTGCATATCGTTTGATCATTAACAGATTGACGCTTATGACCAACAAAGAGGTTTGGCGCGTCGTTAAAGACGAACTATCCTTATTTTCATCATTCTTTGAGTGTAAAGCAAAGGATTGCAGCTTGCCTTTCAGCTTTGTGCTATTTGACTAAGCCATAAAAGCCAAACGCTCAAAGGGTGGTACAGAGGAACCGCATTATAACGATATTCATTTTAACCGCAAAACCCGTTATAACTTAGCTCAAGGTTTAGCCTCAATTCCGAGCGGCTTGGGCTTCCCTCGGGTTGGAAATGCCGAATCGAATCCATAGTCATGAAAGATTCTTGTAATTTAATACTCCCACAAACAAATGTTATAGACAATTGTTAGAATGGCCTCATCGAGGCGATTCTAACAAATGTCTATAACATTTGTATCTTGAAATGTTATAGACATTTGTTATGATCGCCTCATCGAGACGATTCCAACAAATGTCTGTAACATTTGTGTCTTGGAATAATGATGTGGAAAAGACGTTTTATATCCTATCATAATCCTAACTGGGATTCTTTATAACGGCAAATTCATTACAACGCACAATAACAGGGAACACGTACTGTCGTTATAACGCGTGTCCTCAGTATTTGCAAGTAATAAAGCCACAGTCCAAGAGCCGCAGAACTCCGCTTCATGTAGATTCACGCGTACTAGGTTCAGCGGACACAAACATATCGCTCAAATTGGTGACGAGAACCAGAATGTCCACAAGCCAAGACCTTATATGGAACGGTCAACATAATAAGGCTTTGTAGAAAATATTTGACGTCACAGTAGCTGGTGTCTGGGAATGTGTGGCGGCAGTAAAAAGTCTCCCTGCCCTACATCATAGCGTAGTTTATATTTTCTTGTCCTTTGGGATCATTGATTCCATTGCGGAATTTTGAAAATACTTGAGGGTCACTGATGAGGCCTAATTGGCCGAAACTAGCTAGCCTGGCCCAGAAAACATGTACACTTCATATTTTCCAGTCAGTTATGTGGTGTATTCTTTGCTTCCAAAGGATAACCCTTTTGTAGAACATATTATCTGCATTTACAATTTGAGCGGACGGATGTCAAAACTTTTCACCTTTATCCCGCTGAATAATTAATTTAGCCACATCGATTTATGACGTTGAACCAATCAAATTATTTGATTTATTCCTACAATGTCATCAGGACCCATCTGATCTGAATCTACAAAGTCTGCTCTCATCACGGAAATACGCCTGTATTATTTTGACCGCCCTTGAACTCCACTTTATGTAGTAAAACTGGGGTTTACAGGGGGTTCTTTATTTTTCTTGTTTCTGCTCTAAAATGTAAATTGTGGGTACCCGTTAGAACCGCCTTGGTGATGCGGTTCTAACGAGTAACCACAATTTGCATTTTGAACAGAAATAAGAAATATTTCACATTTTTTCCTCTTAAATTTTTCCGTTTTTCGGCGGAAAAATTTACAATGTATTTGTATAGGCCTGTTCTCGTAATGGTGTTCATTTCACGGACTTGTTCACGTGACGTTTCGTCATGCACTGGCTCTTCCAATTTCAGAACCTCTTACCTGCTGGCGTAGGTTACTAATACAGCCGTACTCTGGTGTTGTTTCTCAGACAAACAACGGACAAACATGCCAGTCATGGTCTTCTCACGTACCTCACACGCATTCTGAAGATCGAGACGGTTTGTTTCCCATGGATGCTTCGGTAAATGAAGCTGAAAATTTTTGTCGGGATATATTTAGAGATGGCAAGCCGTGGTGTTACACAACTGATCCTGATATACGCTGGGGGTACTGCAACTTTGTAATTTGTCCTGGTAAGTTGTCCACTTAATAAACGTAATTCTAATTAGTTCCTTTGTGCAAAGAACAATATTGTTTAATGCGCACAGCCGGAAACGGCGTAGGGATATACGTAAGCATTAGCGAAAAATCCAAGTGTAGCGTTAAATTTGTAAGATGTCATATTTTCGTATCCCCAACATCTGCAAAGTCACCTAAATGGTGTTGACGGGGACATTAAACTTCAAAGCAGACAAACAAATGATACACTCTTGTACATATTCTGATGAAATACGTATGTTAAGGTTTCAACTACTGGTAAGGACGCAAAATAAAACAGAGTTTTTAGTCGGTGAATTCTTCTCAGACTCTAGCTATCGTCCGATGATCGGAGTTGCTTCCGCCTTTTTACTACTGAAGATGTAGTGCCTGCAGTTTATTAGTCTGGTTCTTACTGTAATCCTCCCCCTATCTAATTAAGAAATAGATCAGCTCTAGCTGTGATTTGTTGTGTAATAAATCACAGTTTGGAGGTCAGTTGTAAAGTAGACAAATCACAAGCGCGTAGCGCGCGTGATTTGTCTACTTACAACTGACCGACAAACTGTGATTTATTACCCATCAAATCACTGGCTAGAGCTGATCTATTTCGATTCTAACAGGCTGAAAATCGGCAATAATGTTGTTGTTTCCTTCAAAATCTCACAACTTTTCGCATTATTAGAAGAAATCCCGCTAAAATTGACGACTGGAACACATGCATATATATCCTTTTCTAACGTTTTCGATGCGAGAAAATGACGTTACACCGTCTAACGTCAAGGAAATCGACTAGTGACGTAATAAATTTGGAGTTTTTAATGACGTCACCTATCACGCTCTTCTGAAGTGTGATTTGTTGCATAATAATTCACAGTTCCTTTCCATTGCCTATATAGGCGCGCTGTGTAAGAATTAAAGATCATTGTAGTGCATAAAACCATCCGTAATAGTATATTCTGCTATCAACACAGCTGTGTTATTTTTAGAAAAGACGTCTTCGGAAAGAGAAAATTCTTTATCAGCATGAATGACCCGATAATCTAATTAAATATGGCAGCTCGTACATGTAATTGCTTTATAAACGTGTAATCAAGTGTCATTGTGGTTTACAGGTTCCAAATTAAAGAGCAAACATTTTAAGACCCATAAGGTCAACAGGCCTATGTAATGAACAACCCACATAAACCAACTTTTTTCAGAGAAAAATAGGGTCTGCAGGTCATAAGTTATTTTTCTTATTTCTCTTCGAAAACATGGATTGTGGGTACTGGTTAGAACCTCTTCATTGACGCAGTTCTATTGAGCACCTACAATCGATGTTTGAAGCAGACATAAAAAACATCACCAGAAAAAATACTTAGTTTTTTAGCTGTAACAGAATGTGTCTACTATGTATGTTAGAAGCAGAAATACATGTAACAGTCCAGAATCATTTCTGCAAGTGTTTTGTCAAAGAGACATCTTAGACGAAAATCAAATAATAATTTCAAATGTTATATGTTAACTTCTATAATAGTGATTCTTCACATACAAATGTTGGAAATGGCAAATAGTGTAGATCCGGATTAAATACCTTGTACTGTAGTTCACCAACTTTGAGGCTTCTTGCTGTCGAGCCCTCACCGTTGTTTCATCTTTGTGGTTATTTGATTTTTGTGTTCACGGAGATGTTGTATATATGAGTTAGAAGGCCTTTATGCGGACTGAACAAATTATTTGTCTAAATCGCGACGGAAATAAGGGCGAGGTTTGTGGCCACGTAAAATCGATTTAACCCCCCCCTCCCCCCCCCTCCCCACAGTGGAATTCGTTTCACTGACCATTCGCAGGCAGTTCTTCTGTCGTGGTTTATTTTTGTTATGGTTTGTCTTTGAGTGTGTGTATCGCTTATATTATTTTGCTTTGGGTAACCAATTGGCTTCAAGTTTTGTGAGAAAGTAACTGCTTTGATGGCTTTCCGCTATTGTTGTTTACATTAGGGTCTAGTTGTTTCATGTTAGTGTTTCTTTTCCTTGGTGTCTCTGATGGGAGCTGTCGGTTAATTGTATCGATTCCTGACCATTGCTTTCACTTCTATTTTCTCAAGCCTTTGATTTAGCACGCTCCTTTCCTTCAATATGTTGAATTGGGATAATATTCCCCAATCAGTATAATGATCATCTAGTAAATGTAATATGCAACAATTGATGATTCGAAATAGCAGATGGGGTTCACTTTAACTTTGCTTGTGACCCGTGCTAT
This sequence comes from Lucinisca nassula, assembly GCA_963580285.1. Classification (NCBI taxonomy): domain Eukaryota; kingdom Metazoa; phylum Mollusca; class Bivalvia; order Lucinida; family Lucinidae; genus Lucinisca; species Lucinisca nassula. The sequence continues at coordinate 1,433,129 of OY757024.1, read as the reverse complement.
TCATGCGTCAATCAATACTTGTACCCTCCATAATTTCCAGTTTTGCGGTGTATTCTTTGCTTCCAAAGGATAACGTTTTCACAAAACATTTTCAGTGAACGTTTTATCACCTTTGTAAGGAATATTTATATTTTTTCATCACGAAAACCCGCCTATATAATTTGTACCCATACGAACCCCATTTTTATATGGTAGAAATGGAGTTTACAGGGTAAACCTCATTTTTCATATTTCGGCTCAAAAATATAGATTGTTGGTACTGGTTAGAACCGCCTCGATGAGGCGGTTCTATCGAGTACCCGCAATCTATATTTTGAGCAGAAGTAAGAAAAATATCCCAATTTTTCATCATAAAATTTTCATTTTTTCAGCGATAAAGGTTACAATGTATTTGTACAGGCGTGTTTTCGTAATGATATTTAATGGCCTATATTACAAAAAAATCCGGTTAAACTTTTAGGGCTTATATCAAAACAAGCAAACACTTGCACGGGGTTTTCCTGTTATCAGAGGAACAGCGTAGTTGACGTCATTACGTCGACACCTTCTGTGTTGGATAGAAAATAGAGGATCTTACATGTGTTTTCAAGTATTTATTGAATTTATAAAACGAGTTGAGGAAAAGGAATAAAATGCTAAGCCTCGCATTTTATCCCTTTTCCACAATAAGGCTCGCATTTTATCCCTTTTCCTCAACGAGTTTAATAAATTCAATACTATTTGAACAGGAGTGCAAGATTCTATTTATTGTATGACATTTAAAACGCTTTTTATTCATGATTTTTTCTACCAAAAATATTCAATATTCCTCCAGTAGTAAACGCGATGTCGTTACGAACGTCGTATATGTAACGTTACGGGGCGTATCAAAGTAATTGCATATTTAATCCACTAGTGGATTATCGAATTTATTACATGGCGTTAATACATTCTCAGACGCGGTGTCATATGATAAAATGTTTTATTTGACGTTCTTTAAGATCATGTGACGTTGCGTGAGTAAATGTATTCATCGAAGAATGAACAACATTGCGTCATTATAGTTAGCTTAAGTTTTGATTTCCGTAAATATTGCGAATATGGCGTAACTATACCTTGTATCATGGCTACGCTTTTTCTTTGAAGTTGTCTAGAACTTGCTTTTTGAAGACGAAGTGCCACAGAGGACTTTTCTGGCGTACCAATGGGTACTAATTGTGCACCTTTACTTGCCGACTTGTTCTTGTACTCGTATGAGGCGTAGTTTGTACAAGGTCTCCTCAAAGCAGACAAGAAACGCCTTGCACAACAATTCAATTTCACCTACAGATATATAGATGATTTATTATCTCTGAAAAATGCTAAATTCGCAGCGTACTTGGAATTCATCTATCCACGTGAACTTGAAATTAAGGAAACAACAGAGACTGCAACCTCCTCCTCATACTTGGATTGTTATCGCTATATTGACAACAGGAAGCTTACTACTAGGTTGTACGATAAACGAGATGACTTCAATTTTCCCTTGTTAACTTTATTCTCTTGAGCAATAATATCCATGAGTTTACGTTTCACAGTTAATCCGCTACGCTAGAGCCTGTTCCAAGTATCAGGACTTTATGGAACGTGGGAAGATGCTCACTACCAGGTTGTTATGCCAGGGTTATCAAAAAAAAAAAAAAAAAAAAAAAAACTGTAATCAATACTAAAGAAGTTTTTTGGGAGGCACCATGATCTTGTTGATCCGTACAATGTGGCCATTTCCAGAATTATTTCTGATATGTTTGCCAATGGAAAGCCATAGGAAGACTTCCAAAATCTCTGACATACCCTTCTCGGCATTTACACCTTTCTTCGTTCGGGTCGACGGGCATGGTGGGCGGAGTTTGCTTACCAAGTAATGCTTACTATCCGCGGACGCCTGATTACACTCTTCTGGAGTCCATGTCTGTTGATCTGAACATTGATATTTGCCATTTTGTCTATGGACTAATGCTTTTGGATTAACGCTTTGGTACTATGACCTAAACTTCTTTAATCGTCATCAAAGTTTCTGCATGGCATTTGCAGTAATACAATAGAAGTGAAAGTCATAGTCAGTAATCGATGCATTTACGTCCCATCCAAGAAACCAACGGGAAAGAAACACAAACATGAAACAACTTCATCTAAACTAAAACGTGACAGGCGGAGAGCCAAAAGAACAGTTTCTGTCCAACAAAATGGCAAAAGAAAATACATAAGCAGTATATACATGCACGATAACAAACCACAACAGAGGTACCGTCTCAGAACGGTCAGTAAATATTTACTGGGTGTTTAATTCGACTTGAATGTTCTACGATAAAATTATTTGGCTGCATTTGATATATTGAATATATTTTGTTTTGTAGGTTAGTCTTTAGCAAATTACAAACCAATAATTTCTATTCTCTATCATTATGTATATTTCGATCGAATTGATTGGTTGAAATAAATTGTATACTTCGATAAATACATGTAACGTGAGCAAGAATCTCAGATCTATTTCACCCAGCGACAGGTAGTAATATAACGTGACGTCAAAGAGCACGTTTAGAACCCGCGCGTCACGTCATTGCATATAAAGTGACGTCAACGGCGGTCGATTAAAAGATGAGAACCTATTAAAAACGTAAATGTTGGCAGACAAACTAACTGAATTTAAAGACTTGGCGTTTTTTTATCGTTTGAGTTTCTTTCAAAGATGACAGCTTCTATGAAAAATCATTCCGCTGCAGCCGTTGTTAAGTTTATTACTTACGCTTTCGAAAGAATTCGTAAAATTTTCCATTTTGGTGGCGGCATTGTTAACATTCCGATGACAAAGTTGGAATAATAAAGAATGAATTATCATTTGTGTTGATTTTATCGATGTGTAAAGTCCAGTGAATCACTCATCACGTGAACAAGTCCGTGAAATGAACACCCCCCCACCTAAACCCCACTTTATATAGAGAAAACTAGGGTTTTGTTTGATTTGATGTTTAACGTCACCGTCAACACTATAAAGGTCATTTTAGAGACGTTGCTTCCAATTTTGTTGGACTTTAACCCGACATTGAGATGAAATGACATCTCAAGCCCTGTCGTCCAATGAAACCAATAAGGTTTATTAGCATGGACGGTCCGCCTCGCACCGCGGTTCCTGGACAGGCTAAGATCCTCTAAGCGGTTTACCAGTACTAGTGTGTGGGCCGGAATCAGCTCTGCGTGGAAGCATCATGCAGCCCATATATTTCTTCAAGCAAACTAGGGTTTAAGGGGGTAAACATTATTTTTCTTTTTTTACTCCAAGACATAGGTTGTGGGTACTCGTTAGAACCGCCTCAATGAGGCGGTTCTAACGAGCGCCCACAACCTATGTTTGTAGTATTTATAAGAAAAATATCGCATATTTTAATCAGAAAAGTAGCCATTTTGGAGATGTGAAAAAATGCACTATGTCATACGGGCGTGTTATCGTAATGGTCACAAAGCCTCGAGCTTGATGCTAGGTTAGTGAGTGGTTCGCCGATAAAATCCACAACAATGACATTCTTTCCCGTGATTGAATAAAGAAATAAAGGGTTACTCTGGACAAGCCACAATTACTGTAACAGCTAAATTCACTCTCTTAAATCACCAAAAGAAGTACGAGGACTGTTCAAATATGAATGCAAGTAGAACGTTTTCTCATGCACTAATGCGAAAATCACCTGGAAATAAATGTCACGGCGTAGAAACCATTCTACCTATACGTTGATAACAAACCTGTTAAAATCCGTCCAATTTAGCCATGTATATTGTTCGATAAACACTGTCTACTCTTGTATACTAATACAAAACATGGTTGGAAGAAGGTCAGATTTCGCCGTTGAAATACGGTCCTATATTAAGAATCGTTGGATTCTTGGTATACGGTGCAAAGACATTTTTGATGAAAAATGTTCGGTTTATGGGCATAATGAAATGTCTTTTCCGACAGTTTTTCGTTGATGTAAGAAATTCAGCTGTGGGCTAGGCTCAACAGAAGATGCACCACATGATCGTCGGCCGAAAAGAGCAACATCGGCCAAGATGGTTGCTACTGTGAAAGAAATATTTGCTACCGATGCATGATACACCACTAGGCAAATAGCTTGTATGGTTGGCATCTCATTAGGAGCAACTTATACAGTTCTGAAACGGGATTTGAAAATGAGAAAGATCTGTGCGAGATGGTTTTCGCATCTGTTGACAGATGAGCAGAAAAAAGACACGCGTTCAGTGCGCCAAGAAGTTGCTTAAAAAATTTCCAAATTACAATGCACAGTCTTTCGCTAATGTCGTCACAGGTGACGAGACATGGGTTCACTTTTTTGAGCCAAAACGAAAGATTCAGAACAAAATATGGACAACAAAGTATTGCAAAAGATCATGTATTGCAAAGCGGACCATGGGCGTCAAGAAGGTAATGTATGCCATATTCTTTTCAAATAAGGGCCCTGCTATTCAGGTTGCTGTGCCTAAAGGCAAATCTGTAAATGCGAAGTTTTACAAGAATAAAGTTCTTCGAAAATTGAAGAAATATTTCAAAGAACGAAGACCCGCAACTGGTTTGGCCAATGTCAGATTGCTACATGACAATGCGTCATCGCTAAAGGCGTTCATTGTGCAAGGTGTTGAACTCCCTCACCCCCCGTATTCCCCTGACCTTGCCCCGTGTGACTTTGTTTGTTCCCGTGGCTGAAAAATACCTTTCCGGTCGAAAATTTGTACAGCGCAAACACCTCGGTTCTGCAATATTCCAGTGCCTTCATAGTATACCTCGAAAAGACTACCAAAATGCATTCAATGATTGGATCAGAAGACTGAAAGTTTGTATATCTGTTAAAGGGGAATACTTTGAGGGAAGAAAATAAATATTTCATCGAAATCTATCACGGAATCATTTTTATGTGCTTAGTTGCATTCATATTTGAACAGTCCTCGTAACATGAACGCACACACTAAAACGTACATTAAAAACACCCATATGTCATTGAGGATTCTTTCGTATTTCTAAAGCTGTTTTTTCCTTTTTGTTACTTGATGAACATTTCTGTATTTTCCTTATTTTTATCACCAAATATAGGCTGTGAGTGCTCGTAAGAACTGCCTCATTGACGCGGTTCTAACGGATTCCCAAAACCTATGTATTGGAACAGAAATAAGAAAAAAATGTATACCCCTGTCAATCAGTTTTCTATATGTCACGTGGGATTTAGATGGGCGTTCAATACACGTACTTGTTAAGGTGACGAAAAGAAGACTTCTATAAGTAAATCTATAAGAAGATTTGTAATGACCGCTTAAAGACTGTCAGCACAAACTGTTGAGGGCTTCATCGCCTCCGAACTCAATCCTCGCCCTCAGTTCTAATGCACATTCCTACAATACAATTATTATTTAAATACATTAATATTTATGATTTCAAAAAATCATGACCACACTTGCGAAACTGTCCTTTAGGCTTTTGATTCGCAATTAATATGATTTGCCAGAGTGTGTAGTCATGCAACTGACTTCAACACTCATACTAAATTGTTAGCGGATAAACTTCTTAATCAGGGTTATCGGTACCATAAACTACGCAAAGCCTTTTCAACATTTTATAGACATCATTCTGATTTAGTTCCGAAAGTAACTGTCCTTATGGCCATCCTTTGTTTAGGTTTCCATTATGGTCTGGTCGCTTCATGTTTGTGTTTCTTTCCCTTTGGTGTCTTTGATGGGTGGAGTAAGTTAATTGTATCGATTCCTGATCTTTGTTTTACTTCTACTTATCAGTATTGGACTTAAATCTCTTCTGCCCGATTTTATGGTGAGTTAGTATATAAATTCAGAAAAATATATAACCGCAATGACTTCAGCAACCAATTTCGTAAAATCATTCTTCGATATAAAAAGATTGGGTACAACATAAATGTTATACGACAGACTGCATGCATGGTAGTTAACCCAATCACGATTGACAGCTTTGCTTCCCTCTTTAATTGCACACCGATTCAGGCCTCAGATTCTATGACAGTTCCAGCGTAAAGGCTTATGTTGGTTGGTTACCTGATGCTCTGCCTCTGGACGGGCCTATCAGAGTCTAACTGTTGGTTTTCTTTTGCTCCAGCATTTCAGTTTTTTCTTGCTGTCGAGTCATCACCGTTGTTTCATCTCTGTGGTTGTTTGATTTTTGTGTTAACGGAGTTGTTGCACTGATGAGTTGGTAGGCCTTCATGCGGACTCAACAAATTATTTGTCTTAATTACGACGGAAGTAAGGGCGAGGATTGAGGGCTCCGTAAAATCGATTTTTAAGCCCCCAGGGGAATTCGTTTCAAGGCGGTTCTTCTGTCGCGGTTTTTTTTGTTATGGTTTGTCTTTGGATGCTTGTGTCGCTTATATTATTTTATTTTGGATAGCATATTGGTCAGTTGGTGGGAAAGTAACTGTCTGTTTTTATTTTCGCTATTGATGTTTCCATTAGGGTCTATTGTTTCGTGTTTATGTTTCTGTCCCTCTGGTGTCTCTGACGGGAGCTGTGGGCTAATTGTATCGATTCCTGATCATTGCTTCTTCTTCTTTTTTCTAATTATGATGCCGCTGTTTTGTGCGCGTCATATCAATTACGAAACAACGCCGATACAAATAAAACTTTACAGTGCATTTGTATAGGCGTGTTTTTTGTGATGCATAGTTGCGTGACGAGTATCTTAAGGATAAAAGGTAAATATATAGAGAATACCAGTGTCGTGTCTTTTGATATTATTTATTTCACGCGTTACGTTTAGTATAGCCTGAAATATTTGTCTTCGCGTTTCACCTTCAATACAGTGGTATTGATTGTTAACGGGTATAGTATACCAGTGGGTACATGTAGCTTGTACATAAGTAAGAAGGTTTTGTCATTCTACCGGACGCCTTCAGCCTGTTCACATCGTTCTTCAATGATAGTGGTTTTCTTCCTTTGCGCGACACGTGGCATCTTTGTGGCAATGTCGGACAATGAAAGGCAAAATGACTTGCTTTCCAAAATGGACCAGTTAATTTCAGCCAAACTGAACGCTTTTGAGCAAAGGATGGAGTCAACGCAGAGACATTTATCACAGTCACAGATTTCAGTGATTCAAAATCAGTTGTCGGCCAGTGACTCTTACACGTTTCGTAAGAAAGGAAACGAAGAACAGTTTAAAGTAAATTCACAAATAATTGAAAAAATGAAAGAGGCAAGCGGTTACATTCAAGAAAGCGGTCAAGATGAAACCGGAACCGCCGCTTTAACAGCACATAGAAAAATTTCTGAAGGTATGGAGATTTTATCTCATCGTCAGAAACTGATTAAATTAGCCGACAGTTCAGAGCACGGTTGGAGGGTTGTGCAAGAATATGAGGCACACCCCTTAGCTGAAGATTCCGACGACGAGAAAAAGATTTATCGGGCCCAGGTAAAAGCCGACAGAAAGGTGAAGCAGGAGCGGCGAAACAGAGCTAGGCGTTATCGACCATATGGTACCCCCATAAGTGCGGACACGTCACCAGCCACGTCTACAACGCCTCAACAACAGGGTCGTTACCAGGGAAATAAGAAGCCGGGAAATTGTTTCCGCTGTGGTTCCCAGGGGCACTGGCGTGCGGAGTGCAAAGCTGATATTTCTGAAAATAATGCCAAGATAAGTAGTATTATTTTTTCCTCATTTTTAGCCAGTAAGGGTGGGCCAGAGAAGAAATTGTCTGTGGTAAGTGAAGAGCATAATACATGTCATATTGCAAATCATACAACATTAGCAGAAGATATCAGTAATAAGAAGCCCAGCATGGTAGCCGTTTGTGTTATTTCGCCTTTTGGTAGACTACGGGAACACGCTGAGCACTGGAGAAAAGCTGTTGCGAACAGTTATATCTTTGATGTTGTTTGCAGTGGTTACAAATTGCCTTTTAGAAATATTCCCAAAGCCATTGTTTTGAAAAATAACAAATCTTCACTAGAAAATCCTGATTTTGTATCTAGTGAAATCATTTGTTTATTGGATAGACAATGCATTTCTGAAGTAAATAACATTCCACACGTAGTAAACCCCTTGACTGTTGCTTTTAACCGGGCAGGTAAGAAACGGCTGGTGCTAGATTGCAGGCACATCAATCCAGATTTATTCAAATATAAATGCTGTTTTGAAGATCATTCTGTAGCTAAGCAATTATTTTCTAAAGGCGATTTTCTTTTTTCGTTTGATATCAGATCGGCTTACCATCACTGCATGGTGTTTCCGGCCCATCGTACTTTTCTTGGGTTTTCCTGGCAAATAAACGGAACGACCAAGTATTACGTATTTAACGTTCTCCCGTTTGGAATTTCTACTGCAGGTTTTATTTTCACAAAACTGCTTAAGGTTCCACTTAAAAAATGGCGTTCAGAAGGTCACAAGGTTATTTTATTTCTCGACGATGGTTTAGGCGGAGAAAATTCTTATCAGAGGGCTTTTGATTCAGGTCAGTATATTAGACATGATCTGATTCAATTCGGTTTTCTTATTTCCGAAGAAAAGTGTCAGTGGATACCAACACAAGTAATTGTTTGGTTAGGTTATTTGTGGAATACAATATCTGGTACGTTGCAGGTGACTGATGACAGAATAGTTCGCACTGAAAGTCTGTTGACTGATTTGACATGCAGAATAGTTGGAGGCTGCAACATCATAGCAGCAAGAAAAGTAGCTTGCATTATTGGTCAGTTGATATCTATGCAGTCCGCAATCGGTCCTTTGGTAAGACTAAGAACGAGGTCATTATATGATTGTGTTCAGACTAGGGCTAGTTGGGATGCCCCAGTTCTTTTAGGGTCTAAAGCCCTCGATGAACTGATTTTCTGGAAGGAAAATTTAAGGTCTCTGAATGAGAGTTGCATTTCAGAAGGTGCAGTTATTGATAAATCCGTCTTCTGTGACGCCAGTGGAGCTGGTTTCGGTGGTTACATACTGGATGTACGAGACAGTGAAGTGGTAGGTACATGGTCTGAATCCGAATCGGCTCTAAGTTCAACATGGAGAGAGCTAGAGGCGGTGTACAGAGTAGTACAAAGTTCAGTAGAAAATTTGGAAGGGCAAAACGTTTTGGTTAATTCTGACAACAAAAATGTTTGCAGTATTTTGCAAGTAGGTAGCAAAAAATCATACTTACACAATATAGCTGTAAAAGTAAATAGTGTTTGCAGAGAAAATGACATAAATTTGAAGTGTAAATGGATTCCAAGAGCGCTTAATCAAGATGCAGATTTTTTAAGTAAATGCTCAGATAGCGATGATTGGTCTGTTCTAGATTCTGTGTTCTTGGAACTAGATTCAAAATGGGGAGCTCATACTTATGATCGCTTTGCGTGTGATTATAATACAAAGTGCATACGGTTTAACTCTCGATTTTGGTGCCCTGGTACATCAGGAATCGATGGGTTTGCTCAGACATGGAAAGGAGAGAATAATTGGCTTGTTCCTCCGCCACGTCTTATCGTCCGATGCATTCGGAAAATCTTACAAGAGAGATGTCCGTGTACGATCATTGTTCCACAATGGAGGTCAGCGCCTTTCTGGCCATTATTGTTTCCAGACGGAGATTCAAAGGCAAATTTTATCAGTGATATATTTATTTTTCAGCCTGGGGTTCTGACGAGGCGGGGCCGAGGTCGAAATGGCATTTTCGACGGCAGGCCTTTGTCTTTTGGTTTGTTAGCTATTAGAATAAACGAGTGACCATGTGTTCTGGTCTTTTTTCCGCAGGTTTAAGACTGACAGAAACTATTCAGTGTGAGATGGAGTCGGTTGGTATCAACAATAGAGTGTTAGACAAACTATCAGTTAAGATGGCGGACTATTTGGTGGCATCTAAAAGTGATAATACGAGTGCTAAGTATTTCTCTTACTTTAAAAAATGGGAAAATTTCATTTCAGCTCAAGGCGGATGTGCCATTCCCGCATCTCCAATACACGTCGCTTTATATTTGACCGATTTGATTGATAAGCATTATTCATACAGTGTAGTGGCAGCTTCGTTATATAGCATCAAATGGGCACATTCATTAAAGAGTTTGAAGGATCCTACCAACAACGCTTTTGTTACTAACTTATTAGAGACAGCAGAGCGTTCTCAAACAAAACATTTAGTGAAGAAGCAGCCGGTTACCCCAGACATGTTAGTGTCTTTGTGTAATAAATACTCTCAGTGTTCAGACGTTCTCATCATAAGAGATCTTTGTATGATTGTTTTAGGGTTTTTCTGCCTTTTTGAGGTACGATGAAATCAGTAGTATTCGCTGTAATGATGTTAGTATAGAGGATGGTTATTTCTCTCTATACATACGTAAAAGCAAAACTGATCAATACAGATTTGGAAATGAGATCGTAGTTTCCAAAGGTCAGACCTCTGCCTGTCCGTATAACATGCTTTTGCGTTATTTGTCTGTTAGTGGTCAGTCGGTATCGAGCTCAGTTTATTTGTTCCGTCCATGTTTTAGGTCTAAAGGGGTCAGTCGTCTGATATTCAAAGATAAACCTTTAAGCTATACAAGGGCTAGGGAATGTTTGATTTCAAGATTAAGAGAGGTCGCTGGAGCTTTAAACATAGGTTTACATTCTCTCCGCTCTGGTGGAGCTACGGCTGCTGCTAATGCTGGGGTAAATGACCGTTGCTGGAAGCGTCACGGAAGGTGGAAGAGTGAAACAAGTAAGGACGGCTACGCCGCGGATTCATTAGAGAGGAGATTAGATGTTTCTAAAAGTCTTGGAATCTAAACTATTTAATGAAAGTTCTAAAAATATTAATATAGAATATCTGTTTGTCAGCTCCAGACCGCTCTTTTGTTCTCTAAACTGCCGTCTGGTCAAGCATTTATTGCTTTGTTCATGTTTTTGAGTAAAGAGAGGACTATTTATTTCACGCGTTACGTTTAGTATAGCGTGAAATATTTGTCTTCGCGTTTCACCTTCAATACAGTGGCATTGATTATTAACGGGTATAGTATACCAGTGGGTACATGTAGCTTGTACATAAGTAAGAAGGTTTTGTCATTCTACCGGACGCCTTCAGCCTGTTCACATCGTTCTTCATTTCTTAAGCATTGTATGCATAATTTACATAATTCAATTGAAAGCTTGTTTAAATTTTGAAGCATTGTAAAAATTGATATTATTCTACAAATGTTCATATTAAGAAAGCAAATCCATTCTGAGAATATATTTGATACAGTTTAAATTGAATGAGGCCCGACATTCTTGCGGTTCTTCAGTAGACAAACGGGCACAGGTTTCCAGAGTTTTTTCCATATTTTTATCTCTGGTTTTTCCTGGGCGAGTTGAACCGCACATTTCGTCATTTAGAATGCAGCCGGTTTTCGTTCTAGAACTGTTATTCTCTACATGTTTATAACGAAATAATTGTTTGTTCTAGAACTGTTATTCTGTACATGTTTAGAATAAAATAATTGTGTCGCGCAAAAACTGCTGTGCTTCTTATCACGCTGAATAAACTGCCGTCTGGTCAAGCATTTATTGCTTTGTTCATGTTTTTGAGTAAAGAGAGGACCACTGTTTTTCAGCCAAGGCTTCGAAAGCGCTTGTAGAATCACAAGGCTTGATTCGTTCTCGAAGCCGAGCTTGATAATCTTGATATCAAATGACGCGAATATTGTATTCTACCCTTGTACACTCTTTAAACATCACGTGAACAAGTCCGTGAAATGAACATTCCCTTACACCCCACTTTGTATAGAGAAAACTGGGGTTTATGGGGGTAAACATTATTTTTCTTATTTCTACTCCAAGACATAGGTTGTGGGTACTCGTTAGAACCGCCTCATTGAGGCGGTTCTAACGAGCACCCACGACCTATGTTTGCAGTATTTATAAGAAAAATATCACGGATTTTCATCAGAAAAGTAGCCATTTTGGAGATGAGAAAAATGCACTATTTCGCACGGGTGTGTTATCGCAATGAATATGCAATTCACCATCTGTTATCGATTTCCTCAATGCGTCCCAATATTCTGGCGTGCAATAATCGGTCAATATGTTTAGTATAATCTGACCGTAATGTTTCCTATGATATGTTTTCATGTATTTTCATCACGTGAACAAGTCCGTGAAATAAAGACCCCCCTAAACCCCACTTTAAATAGAGAAAACTGGGGTTTACGGGGGTAAACATTATTTTCCTTATTTCACAAATTTTCATCAGAAAAAATGCCTTTTCTGAGGTTTGAAAAATGCACTATATCACACGGATGAGTTATCGTAATGTGTTCCATTTTTTCCAGTAATTATGACATTTTTTTGCAAATATTTCCAGTAGCCCGGTTCATTTATACATCACGAAAACACGCCTATATAATTTTGAGCCCCTCGAACCCCACTTTTATATTGTAAAACTGGGGTTTGCAGGGGTAAACCTTATTTTTCTTATTTCTGCTCTGAAATATTGAGAAGAAATAAGAAAAATATCACAATTTTTCATCTTAAAATTTTCATAATTTTTTCTGCAAAAAAGGTTACAATGTATTTGTATAAGTGTGTTTTCGTAATGAAAGTGCAAACTCACATGTCCTGCTATAGCATATCTTTATCAGGTCAATATATTTCAACACAATTAACATAGGGGGCAACTGATATATAATTGTATTACAGTGTACAAAAATCAGACGTGTGGTGGTGTCTTGGAAATGGAATCTGGTACGATTTCCCATCCTGACTTGAATTATGATTATCTTTATGACCGTGCTATCGACTGTCTCTGGACGATACAAGCAAGGCCAGACACTGTTATAAGATATCGTATTCAGTTTATTGACATTGAGTATTCTAGAGGATGTTTACACGACGTCCTTTGGGTAAGTACAAAAGAGAGAAACACGGAACGTCATTGGATAAATGTCATCAACATTGTCATTTGGAGAATATGAGATAAAACGTCAATTTTACAGTCACAGCACTCGTATTATGGCAACTATTTGGGTAAACCGACGATTTACGTCCCGAAATTACAGTTTTCGATATAGTCACCCGGCCGATCCTACTGCACTTCGTTAGTTTCTGTCCAAAATGTACTAACTGCTTGCGAATAGCAATTTTAATCTGGGGGTTAGTAAAATGTATCGTGCTGTTGCTCTTTTTTCTTCGTTTTCGTTGAGGTTTTATGCCCCGTCCCCCGTCATCACTATTTATGTCATTTTGGAGACGTTGATTCCGAGTTTTGTCGGACCACTGATGAGGCCTTATTGGCCGAAACTAGCTAGTCTGGCCCAGAAAACATGTACACTTCATATTTTCCAGTTATGTTGTGTATTCCTTGCTTCCAAAGGATAACTCTTTTATAGAACATATTTTACCCGACGTTTAGATAAAATGACAGACTAAGCCCTTCAATCCCAAGAAACCGGTTGAGTTTAAGGGACTTTGGCAAGGCAGGCTAAGACCTAAGCCGTTTACCAGTATTCAGTATAAAGTTCGGTTCTTTTTAGCTCTGCGCGGAAACACGATGCAACCCAATCTGTTTCCCCCAACCCCGATACTCTTTTCCATGTATCCATTAACCCTTGTTCTGCTGAATATTTTAATCTGTCACACTCACAACCGATTATCAACCAATCAGATTACTCGATGCAAATTATTTCAACAAATTCACAATCTTAATGGCAAACAATGTAGATCCTGATCAGATGGCTTCGTCAGAAGCGATCTGATCTGGATCTTCATTGTTTGGAAAATAAGGCATATCCGGGCTCAGCAGAACAAGCGTTAATACTTCGGGTAACATTTGCACGTGCATGAGACTGGTGTCTTGCTTCCAAAGGATAACCCTTTTATAAAACGTATTCAGCTTTACTACAGCTGGTGTGTGGGAATGTGTGGCGGCGGTGAAACGTCTCCCTGCCCTACATCGTAGTGTAGATTATATTTTCTTGTCCTTTGGAATCATTGATTCCATTGTGGAATTTTGAAGATATCTGAGGGTCACCGATGGGGCCTAATTGGCCAAAACTAGCTAGTCTGGCCCAGAAAACATGTACACTGCATATATTCAGTTCTGTGGTGTATTCCTTGCTTCCAAAGGATAACCCTTTTATAGAACGTTGTATATGTCACGTGACGTCTGGGTGCACCATCGTAAATATATCTGAAGATATTGCCGGCCTCAGTAGCTCAGTCTGATGCGCGTCTGATCGGCTGATGATCAGAAGGACGCGGGTTCGATTCATACCGGGGTCGGCAACATTCTTTCGTGGAGATTGATCATGAAATCTTTTCAATGGTTATTCTCTCCCTTCCGCTGATTCAAGAAGGGCAGTTGTCAGCTTCTGGCGAAAGAATGTACACTGTACTGGTTAACCGCTTGCGTATAAGCCTGCCCAGGAAAAGTCTGGATAGGTAAACAGAGCGGCTCAAAAACGACCTAAAATAGTGTTCATTGGGCCGTTAAACACCATTACAAAACAAACAAATCTGAAGGTATATTTTCCAAAATGACAAACAGTGTAGATCTTTGTTAAGAGTGTTCTCGTAGTTCAAGCATGAAGCGCTATCGATAATAAATAATTGATATTTTGATTTTTATTTCTGTTTAAAACCCTATGTTGAGAATATTTGTTACAGTCTTCTTTTTTCAATCGAATTTAAGCAACTTATCCATTAATAATCCTCAGCATGCCCGCTCATCTGGATACATGTATGTTGTTTTGCATGCAACCTGTTGTTCTGTCAAATACGTAGGAATCGTTGTCATTCTGTAAGGTGGGCTTGGTCTCTGGTCATTACGCAAACACGCCTATACAAATACATTGCCAAAATCTATATTTTGAGCAGAAATAAGAAAAATAAGGTCTACCCCCGGAAACACCAGTTTTACCATATAAAAGTGGGGTTCAAGGGGGTCAAATTATATAGGCCTGTTTTCGTGATGGGTGGCTCCATGCCACTTAATTTCTTTATTTTCTTGTGAAATAAAAGCTAGACCGAAATAAAAAAAACATAGGATGTGGGTGCTCGTTTGATCCGCCTCATTCTAACGAGTACCCACAACCTGTGTCTTGGAGTAGAAATAAGCAAAATAATGAATACCCCCGTAAGTTCCAGTTTTCTCTATGTAAAGTGTGGTTTAGGGGGGATCTTCATTTCAGGAATTTGTTCACGTGATGTAGCGGTAACTATAATCATATTGCGTGGATTCAAGGGCGCACTTGTCTGATGAAACCTTTTAATTTCGCAGTAAGATTATAGTTACCGCTACAACACGCGCACTTGTCTGATGAAACCTTTTAATTTCGCAATATGATTATAGTTACCGCTACATCACGTGACCAAATCCGTGAAATGAAGACCCCCCCCTAAACCCCACTTTACATAGAGAAAACTGGGGTTTACGGGGGTATTCATTATTTTGCTTATTATTGCTCCAAGACACAGGTTGTGGGTACTCGTTAGAATGAGGCGGTTCAAACGAGCACCCACATCCTATGTTTTGAGCATTTGTAAGAAAAATATCACAGATTTTCATCAGAAAAGAGGCCATTTTGGAGGTTAACCGCTTAGAGAAGCCAAGCCTGCCCAGGGAAAGCGCTGCGAGTCGGGCCGTCCATGCTTATAAACTGTATTGGTTCCATTTGGGGACAGCGCTTGAGATGTCATTCATCTCAATGTCGTATAAAAATCCCACAAAATTGGAAGCAACGTCTCCAAAATGACCTACACATTGGTGACGGGGATGTTAGACCTCAAATCAAACAAACAAAGACATATTTTATACTTATACTTGAAACACAATGTGTTTTTTTTTTTTAAAAAGTAAGGAAAATATTTAATTTTATCAGAGCCCCCCTCTATATATTGCATCGTAACCAATTGACTAGATAAAGATGTGCTATCTCAGGACAAGTGGGCTTCATCCCGTCAACATGACATTGCAATTTTATGAATGAAACGGACTAAATATGGCTAAAATGCTATTATTACTGGACAAAAATGGAAAAATTGCGTTTATAAATTTATCAAAATAAAAATAACGATCAACTGATAGTAAATATACCGACCGACTATATTCCGCGGCGGAATGTTGAGACGCATTGGGGACAGTCGATTGCTAATTTAAAGTGACTACAAGGGGATAAACTGATAAATAGAATACCAGATATGTGTCTGTTGATATCAAGTTTATCAGGCTCAGCTCCGAGAAGGCATGTAGAATCGCTCGGCAGGCCTCGCGATTCTACAATCGTTCTCGAAAAACTGATGAACTTGATATCAAAAGACACGAACCTGGTATTCTCTATGAATACTTAGCAGTGAAATCAATGCAAATCTAAAACCACTAAAAATTACCTGATGAACTTGATATCAAAGACATGAACCTGGTATTCCCTATGTATACTAAGCAGTGAAATCAATGCAAATCTGAAACAACTAAAAATTATATCAAACACTGGTGTATAGAGAATACCAGGTTCGTTTTTTTTTAATATCAAGTTTATCAGGCAAGGCTTCGTGAACGCGTGTAGAATCGCGAGGCATGCCGAGCGATTCTACACGCGTTCTCGAAGCCGAGCCTGATTGTTGCGAGATGGAATAGGATGAAGCCTATCTGAACAAAGACAGCTATGTACACAACAATCGTGTGAAATTATCTGCTAGGGTAGTCTGCCCCCAAATTTTCTTGGCCCCGAATTGCAATAATCCGAACTCTATACGGCTGTAGTTTCATTGCCCAACGCATAATTCGAGGATTGAGGACTTTTGCTGTTTGCATATAAGACAAGGGCTTGTGGTCTGTCTCAAGCAAGAATTCTACTCCGTAAAGATACTTGCGAAATTTCTCAACGCCCCAGATAATAGCCAAACATTCCTTCTCTATCACAGAATAGTTTTCTTTCACGAGACAAAAGTTTCTTGCTGGCATAAGCAATGGGAAGTCGTCCTTCCCCTTCAAATTCCAGCAAGGGCGGACTAAACCAATAACGGACCGTCGAGACCATTAGAAACAGGTCGTGGAAAACGATCTGGAATCAAGAAGTTACCGGGACTTCAATTTCGGATGGATACGATTCGATAAATGATATAAATCAACTGGTGGTCGACAATAAGGTCGACAAACTAGTTTTCAGCAGTGCGCAAGAAATGGTTCACCCTGTGGTTCACCCTAAGTGAACGTTTAATCTGGCCAGTCGCGTTTTTGTGTTGTTTCTTTTTTTATTTTGTTGTTGTGTTTGTTATTTGCTTCTGTAGACACTCACGTCACCCCGTTCCGAGCACAGAGCATTGTTTTGCCTTCGGGGCGGACGTCGTGAGTGGGCTACAGAAGCAAGTGAATGTTATGTTTTGTGTTAGTATTGTTGTATATAGATACTGTAAATAATTCATGCCATTCATTTGATATCTTTCTTGTGCCTTACCCCACAGCTGCCCGTACACCTGTCAGAGATCACGCTCGGTTGTCTTGTCAGCATGGGGGTTTGCGGGACGCCGTAAACCCATATGTAACACTGATAAACTTGATATCAAAAGACACGAACCTGGTATTATATTTATCAGTATTACCTTGTACACTGTTTAAATATGCAATTTACAGTCCTCAGTTCGTCCCAATATTCCGGCGTGCAATATTCGGACCATATATTTAGTATCATCTGATCGTTATTTTTCCTATGATATTTTTTCCAGTATTTTTTTTTCTCCAATTTTTCCAGTATTTAAAACCTTTTGCCAATATTTTCAGTAGTACGGTTCATTCGTAAAATTGCAACGTCACGTTGACCTGATAAAGCTCACTTGTCCTGAGATACAATGTAGCATATCTTTATCAGGTCAACGTGTTACAATACAATTTATTAAGGGTGTAACTGATAAGATGATATCGTATCCTTTCACTAGTGACCGATACCATTGATATGGTTTCACTGCAGCAAGCCGGAACTACTTTTTCTTTTTTTCATTATGCAATAAATATTGCCTTCTGCTATAAATAAAAAAGAAAATGTATT
This sequence comes from Lucinisca nassula, assembly GCA_963580285.1. Taxonomy (NCBI): domain Eukaryota; kingdom Metazoa; phylum Mollusca; class Bivalvia; order Lucinida; family Lucinidae; genus Lucinisca; species Lucinisca nassula. The sequence goes on along the minus strand of OY757024.1, from coordinate 1,415,132 downwards.
TTATTTTCGCACTTGTGGAAGTTTGGATGGTTTAAATATTTTTTGGTATCCACCTCAAGGAAGTAAATATATCCTCTGTGTCTTTTGTTGAGTATTTTCTTTGTCTGAATTGAGGTTTCACGTCCCCGTCTGCACTATTTAGGTATGTAGGAGACGTTCATTCCAATTTTGTGGGGCTTTTACCCGACACTGAGATGAAAAGGCATCTCAAGTCATTCCGCCCAATGAAATCAATAGGGAATATGTGCATGGGCGATCAGAATCGCAGTACTTTGCCTAGGCAGGCTTAGACCTTCTGAGCGGTTTACCAGTACTCGTGTGCTTTCGGTTTCAGCTCTGCTTGAAAACATCATGCATCCCAGTCTATTTCTCCAAGCAGCGATCTTTGGTTGAGTATATATCACACGATGCATGCATTACAATCGTAAGGAAAATATTTCCATGTGGAATAATGACGTCCAACATGGTGTCAGAAGTGACAAATTGTGGGTAAAATGATAACATTTGTCTTATTTCTGCTTTCTACATAGATTCTGGGTGCTCGTTAGAACCGCCTCAATGAGGCGGTTCTAATGAGTACCCGCAATCTATTTTTTGAGCAAAAGTAAGGCAGAAAATGTGTATCCCCGTAAACCCCACTTTTCTCTATAAAATGTGGGGTTTAGAGGGGTTTTCGTTTCACGGACTTGTTATCGTGATGCATATCATTACGAATTCTTTTACTTTGCACTTTAAACACAATCTGTGTTTTTGAGCAAAAGAAAGGAACGGACGGACGGACGAACGGACAGGGACAATGCTTTATGCCATTCCACTATTCTCTAAATGGCATGGGCATTGTAAAACCCAGCGCAATTAGAACAATGGTCCCATAAGTAACATAGAGTTTTTTTTTCATTATTGAATAGTTTAACCCATGTGCGGTATGTCTGTGGTCCCAAACTTAATTGAGCCCCGCCAAGCGAATTCGTGTCTTCGAGCATCCCGTCATGACAAATTTTAACTGCGCATGCCCAGTCATTCAGAGGGGCCAGGGATATGGCTTTCTGTCTGAAGGTTCCTCTTGATTCACTGCTTGTATGTGCGAGTAGCGAAGGTTCTGGCGAGACTGCGCGGACGCGCAGGCTCGTCTGAACCTTCGCTGCTCGCATAGGCGATAAGTACCAAAATCGCTTGACGGGGCCCAATTGGTATTCTATTGATATTTATCGGACGTCACATAACTCAACATCGGATCATGACTACGTTTTTGCTTTAAAACACACAAAAATATATCAAAACACACAAAAATACATCACGTTAACAAGTCCGTATATTGAATATCCCTCTAAACCCAACTTTTATATAGAAAAAAGGAGGGGTTGCGGGGTTGTTTATTAATTTCCTTATTTTGCTCAAAAACATATACATGTATTGTGGGTGCTCGTTAAAAGCGCTTCATAGGACCGCCTCTATTAGTTGATTCTAACGAACACCCGCAATCTGTGTTTGGACATAGAGGCTGTTCTAACGAGCACAAAATTTATGCTTGGACCAGAAATAGGAAAAAAAAAACGTTAACATCTTCAATCTGAAAAATGCTAGTTCCAGAGATAAGAATGACGCTATTTTATACGGAACCCGGGAAGGGACATGATTTTTTATTTTTATTATGTTGTGCGAACAAGATAATATCTTGAGCGGACAAGATATTTTCTTGTTCGGACAACATATTATCTTGTGCGGACAAGATATTATCTTGTGCGCACAACATATTATCTTGTTTGCACAACATAGATCTGGGGAAGTTGTGCGGACAAGATATTATCTTGTGCAGACAAGATAATATCTTGTGCGGACAAGATAATATCTTGTGCGCACAAGATCTATGTTGTGCAGACAAGATATTATGTTGTGCAGACAAGATATTATCTTGTGCGCACAACTTATAAAATAAAAAAAAAATCATGTCCCTTCCCGGGTTCCGTAATTTTAGGACACGGTAAGTGTTAAGCAAAAAAGCCAAAGTCACTCTAAGGACCATATCCAGCAGACGCACAGAGACAATCAAACCGCCATTGCTGTCGGTGCTCCGACTTACCAATACGTAAACACGCCTATACAAATACATTGTAAATTTAACCGACGAAAAACATAAATGAATCAGCGCATGACAAAACCTACAATAAGACATATGCACCCACCGAAAACTCAGATCAGCCTGCGCATCCATAGAGTCTGACCAGAGACTTCTCTTGCTGCATGAAGGAACACTGAGCCCTTATCTCTCCTTAGGGCGCACAACGAAGACTCTGATCAGACTGCGCAGATGCGTAGGCTGATCTGTGTCTTCGTTTGCCGCACTGGTCTAATTCTAGGTTTTGTCATGCGCTGATTCAAATTTTAAGATGAAAAACTGTGATTTTTTTTCTTATTTCTGCTCAAAATATAGACCCCCCCCCCCCCCCCGAGTGGAATTCGTTTCACTGACCGTTGTTAGGGTCTGTTATTTCATGTTTGTGTTTCTTTCCCTTTGGTGTCTCTGATGGGAGCTGTGGGTTAATTGTATTGATTCCTGATCATTACCTTCACTTCTATTTTTCAAAGGGGTCAAACATATATAGACGTGTTTTTGTGATGTGGCTACACCAGAAATACTTTCTCATTACGCAAACACGCCTATACAAATACATTGCCACCTTTATCGCCGAAAAGATGAAAATTTTATGATGAAAAATTGTGATATTTTTCTTACTTCTGCTCTAACATATAGATTGTGCGTACTCGTTAGAACCGCCGGTTCTAACGAGTACCCAGAATCTATATTTTAGAGCAGAAATAAGAAAAACAAGTTATACCCCCGGACACCTATATAAAAGCGGGGTTCAAGTGGGTCAAAATTATATAGGCGTGTTTTCGTGTATGTGGCATTGCCCACAAGGGAATTCATTTTTGGACTCATACAAACCAGAAAATTACCGAAAGAGAAAGTTCTCTGAGCTGAAGCGCATCATTTCAACATAAATATAATCAGAAAACATTTTCACAATTGGAACTTGTGGAAAGTATACGTGCATTGGGCTTGCAAACAAAATAAAATAATACTGTCTTACGAAATGAAAGCCGTAACAAAGGAAAGAAGCATAGCCTGAAAAAAATCCCCGCATATGGTGGGATTCGAACCCGGGCCACTGGAGTGATAGTCAGAGAGTGGTTATTAACCTAGAAGCTATGCATATGATCTACCAAGGTAGATAATGGAAGGGATGTAACACACCCCTACAGGAAGTCATCATTTATGATGACGTGAAGGATGCCAACTTCGGCACAAGCCAATTCTGGCATGTAAAGTCCAATCTCGGACGAGCCCCGATCTTACGACATGAAAGCCGCCGTAACAAAGGAAAGAAGCATAACCTGAAAAAATTCCCCGCCAAAGGTGGGATTCGAACCCGGGCCGCTCGGGTGAGAGTCCAGTGCTCTAACCGCTGAGCCAAAGAGTCGAGTCCCTGACGCAGTTGTCAGAGAGTGGTTATTGATATATATTAATATATATATAATTTTGACCTCCTTCAACCCCACTTTTATAGTATTGTAAAACTTGGGTTTACAGGGGTAAACCTTTTCTTATTTCTGCTCTAAAATATAGATTGTGGGTACCCGTTAGGCGGTTCGAACGAGTACCACAATCTACATTTTGAGCAGAAATAATAAAAATATCACAATTTTTCATCTTACAATTTTCATTTTTTTTTTCGGCTATAAAGGTTAGAAAGTATTTGTATAGGCATGTTTTCGTAATGAAATATAGAAGTGGAGGCAATGATCAGGAATCGATACAATTAACCCACAGCTCCCATCAGAGACACCAAAGGATAGAAACACAAGCACGAAACATCAGACCCTAATGAAAAACACCAACATCGGAAAGCCAAAAGGACAGTTACTTTCCCATAAAATGGCCAATAGGTTATTCAAAAATAAAATAATATAAGCGACACAAACACCTAAAGACAAACATTAACAAAAATAAGCCGCGACAGAAGAACCGCCGTAAACAAATTCCACTTTTGGGCTTTAATCGATTTAACGTGGCCACAATCCTCGCCTAAAGACTTTTTCTGCTTCTAAAAGCATATTTGTAAGGTTTCAGGAATTCTTTCTCTGTGTTGTCTCAGTGTATGCACACGGTTTTTGTTTCCTTTTCAGAATGAAAAAACAGGTGTTTAATAAATTATGAAAACTTATGAAAGCATAGTAGGCTCATGTAAGAAATTAGATACTGTAAAGGCGTAGTAACGCCAAACAGAAGGCGTATTAACGCGAAAAAGGCGTAGTAATGCGAAGAAAGGCGGATTTTTGCGAAAAAGGGCTTAGTAACGCACCATAAATAGAAGTGGAGGCAATGATCAGGAATTGATACAATCAACCCACAGCTTCCATCAGAGACACCAAGGGGAAGGAAGCACAAACATGAAACAACAGACCCTAATAGAAACATCAATAGCGGTAAGCCAAAAGGACAGTTACTTTCCCACAGAATTGCCAATAGGCTATCCAAAATTAAAAAAAATATAAGCGACACAAACACCCAAAGACAAACCATAACAAAAATAAACCGCGACAGAAGAACCGCCTGGGAACCGTCAGCAGAAACGAAGTCCACTGGAGGGCTTAAATCGACTTTCCGTGGCCACAATCCTCGCCTTAAGACTAATTCTGCTTCTAAAAGCATATTTGTAAGGTTTCAGGAATTCTTCCTCTGTGTTTTCTTCACTCTGTGTTCTATTGTAAGCGATTATCATTTCGACTGTTCAAAAGCGGTCGTAGAGGCCACGTTTGAAAGACCCACTTTTAAACAGTTCTAAATGTCTTAATGTACGAATTTTACCGTATATTTTCATTTTAAGATATTCGAAAATGGTTTTGAAGAACGGCTGAAATTTTGTGGAAACTACCAGAGGAATAACAGGGGTAAAGAAAGCCACATGCTGGTCGGCTACCTACCGAACGATGGTCAGACAACAGCCAACAAACTCTATGTTCAGTTTTATTCAGATTACTATGGAAATATTGGAAAGGGCTTTGAAATCAGGTTTTACCAACTCAGAGGTAAGGGGCACTCTTCAAGTTACCCGGCCAAGAAAGGATGCCGGGTCTACGTCGGGTCGATAGCGATACAACGTGGTATCGCTATCGACCCGACGCTGACCTGCTGTTTTAGCTGCAAGGTAACAAGCAATAAACTCTGTTTTAATAGGGAGATATGTGTTTTATATAACACAGGTACAAAAAGATGTATATCGTAGTCGGGTATCGTAGACCTGTTGTTTTGTGGTACTTTTTATTTTAGTACTTCGCTTTCAACAATAACTTAACAAGTCTTTTCAAAAGTTTTAACTTTTATTTTCTTTGCTATGCCAACCCAAAATGTGTATCGGAATTATTTCATTCTGATACTTTTAAAAATGTATCCAAAGTTTCTATAACTTAATCACATCATAACCAGAACTAACTTACATTTTCAAGGCTGGACATTGTATACTTGAAGATCTCTGAGCATTTCTAACATTTTACAATTCATGTTAACATCCTCATTATTCGTGCAAACGTCTGTCATTCTGCATAGTTTCAGGACGCTACCACGCAATTATATAAATGTTTACTATTTGTACTTTCCCAAATTCCTTAAAAAACTTACTGCAACCGTTTAGTTGACCTAACATTAAACTATACACCCTTATTACAGACATAAATCTTTACATGTACTCGGGTGATACACATATACATAAATAAGTACCTATTTTTGAGTGCCCTATCTATATAGTTTTATATAGACATAACATGAATGTTATACGACAGACTGCATGCATGGTAGTTAACCCAATCACGGTTGGCAACTTTGCTTCCCTCTTTAATTGCACGCCGGTGGGTCAGGCCTCAGATTCTATGACGGCTCCAACGTAAAGGCTTATTGAAAATTAAAGAGATAATGTTGGTTGGTGCCTGATGCTCTGTCTCTGGTCGGGCTCATCGGAGTCTAACTGTTGGTTTTCTTTTGCTTCAGCATTTCAGTGGTTTCTTGCTGTCGAGTCCTCACCGTTGTCTCACCTCTGTGGTTCTTTGATTTCTGTGTTCACGGAGATGTTGCACTGATGAGTTAGGAGGCCTTCATGCGGACTGAACAAATTATTTGTCTAAATCGCGACGGAAGTAAGGGCGAGGATTGTGGCCACGTAAAATCGATTTAAGCCCCCCAGTGGAAATCTTCCACTGACCGTTCCAAGGCGGCTCTTCTGTGGCGATTTATTTATGTTGTTGTTTGTTACTTACTGTGTGTATCACTTGTGTCTTTTAATTTTGGATGGCCATATGGCCATTTTGTGGGAAAGTAACTGTCCATATGGCCTTCCTTTGTTTAGGTTTCCATTATGGTCTGGTCGCTTAATGTTTGTATTTCTTTCCCTTTGGTGTCTTTTATGGATGGAGTAAGTTAATTGTATCAATTCCTGATCTTTGTTTTACTTCTACTTATAATTATGCACTGCCTCAGAACATCTTTAACCCTTAAGACGCCGAGAAAAACTGCAACTGAAAATGTCGTCTGCTTATGTCGTCTGCTGAATATTTTTGCAGACATTTTTAAAAATATTTTTGCATTCAGGTAAACGGTGTGGGCCCAGAGCAGTCTGATCTGGGTCCACACTGCAAAAAATACTTAAAAAAAATAGATAACCAAATTACGGTTGACAACTTTGCTTCCCTCTTTAACTGCACGCCGGTGGGTCAGGCCTCAGATTCTATGACGGTTCCAGCGTAAAGGCTTATTGAGAATTAGAGAGAATCTAATTCTAGGTAATGTTGGTTGGTCGCGCGGCCTGATGCTCTGTCTTTGGTCGGCCCATCGGAGTCTAACTGTTGGTTTTCTTTTGCTCCAGCACTTCAGTGGTTTCCTGCTGTGCGTCCTCACCGTTGTTTCATCTCTGTGGTTGTTTGATTTTCTGTATTCACGGGGATGCTGCACTGATGAGTTAGGAGACCTTCATGCGGACTGAACAAATTATTTGTCTAAATCGCGACGGAAGTAAGGACGAGGATTGTGGCAAAGTAAAATCGATTTAAGCCCCCCCCCCCCCCACCACCCCACGTGGAATTCGTTTGACTGACCGTTCTTTCCCTTTGGTGTCTCTGATGGGAGCTGTGGGTTAATTGTATCGATTCCTGATCATTGCCTTCATTTCTATTTTTTATCCTGCAAAACCTGGAGTGTATGTAATGTTCTGTATCAGTAGAAGGAAAGAAAGACAAATAGCAGGCATTAGGAAAACATGTCCGTAAGAAATAATGGCGTCCAACATGGTGTCAGAAAATGATAAGTATTAGGCAAAAATGATAACATCTTTATTATTTCTGCTTTCAACATAGATTGTGGGTGCTCGTTAGAACCGCCTCATTGAGGCGGTTCTAACGAGTACCAACAACCTATGTCTTGGAGCAGAAATAAGGAAAATAATGTTTACCCCCGTAAACCCCAGGTTTCTCTATATAAAGTGGGGTTTAGGGGGGTCTTTATTTTACGGACTTGTTCACGTGATGGGTGTTTACCGCGTATTCACACATGTTAAAAGTAAAGCACGTGATTTGAACTTCGTACGAGTAAAATAGAAGTACAGAAAGTACATTGTTGCATCTTACCACTTGTTAATCAAACCAAAATTTTATAGATATAAAGATTCGTAATTAAGCTTTAATAGATTAGAAATTAAAACAATTGTTAATATGATGCACGTTTACAATGCATCAACACTGGATTGTAAAAGGCTTGTTTCGTACGACCCTTCAACATGATATGTCATATGTGTTATATATGTTGTATGCTCAAAGACCCACTATGTTATAGATGGGATATTAATAATGTGCAACAAACAATGGTCTCGTCTGTCGACTCTTCTACAGTATACAACTTTACTTTGTTCGATAGTTATATGACGGTAGGACGGACGGCGGCCTCTGTGTCGGCTTCGTCGTTACATTTTAAAGAGCGACGGCGCCCTATTTTATGCCCTCCGTTTGGTTTGTTTGATTTGAGGTTTAACGTCCCCGGCAATATTATTTAGGTCATTTCGGAGACGTTGCTTCCAATTTTGTTGGATTTTTACCCGACATTGAGATGAAATGACATATCAATCCCTGCCGCCCAATGAAACCAATAGGGTTTATATACATGGACGGGCCGACTGGCAGCACTTTGCCTGGGCAGGCTTAGACCTTCTAAGCGGTTTACCAGTACTCATGTGCGGTCGGTTTAGCTCTGCGTGGAAGCATCATGCAGCCCATCTATTTCTTCAAGCACCAATGGGCGGTGCCGGCCCTCCGTTTGGATATCTTTGGTCTGCTTTCTTTTGCTTTGAGGCCAGATTCTTTTTCTTGTTTGTTTATTTGATTTGAGGTTTAATGTCCCCGTCAACACTATTTAGGTCATGTTCGAGGCGTTGCGTCCAATTTCGTCGGACTTTCATTCGACAGTGAGATGAAATAACATCTCAAGCCCTGACGCCCAATGAAAGCAATAGGTATCATATGCATGAACGGTCCAACTCGCACCACTTTACCTAAGCGGTTTGCCAGTATTTATTTGCGGTTGGTTTCAGCTCTGCATGGAAGCATCATGCCGACCAATCTATTTCTTCAAGCCCCGATGCCTTGGGCCAGTCAGATTCTTGTTGAGAATATTGGAACTTAACATTGGAACACTAAACTCTGTTCCGATGTTGATTTAACTGTACATCTTCGTTTTGTGCCTGGGAATACTACGAGGGCAAGTCAACAAGTAACCAGCCTATCCCATTGCCAACTGACCGAGACAACTAACGTTTTCATGCATTGTTTCAGTTCTGGGTTGGGGAATCCAAACGCGGTAGAACGTCTTTAGAAGACAGAACCAGGTCTGGACGATTATCAGATGCTACATTGTACCGATGAAGAAATGTGTAACAAAGTACGGGATCTGGTGTACTCTGAAATGCGAATTAATGTGAAAAAATAGCGAATGCATTACACATTTCACATGATAGAGTTTCAACAACTTCACATGGTCGTTGGGTATGTGTAATCTAACAGCCCGTCGGGTCCACAAATACATTAGCGACGAGCATATGGAAACCAACGCATCAGTATGCAGCGTACGTTGAAGCGGTTTAGGCCAAAGGAAGAGGATTTTCTTTCACGTCTGGTGCCTGTTAATGAGGTCTGAGTCCAGTATTATGAGCCGGAGAATAAAACTCAAAGTTGTCAGTGGGTAGGGCCGGGATCACCGAGGCCAAATAAGTTCAAAACGCAGCCCTCTGCTGGCAAGGTCATGGCATCTGTATTTTGGAACGCACAAGGCGATATTTTGTTGGACTTTCTATCAAAGAAAAGTATAATAACATGTACATATGACGCAAATTTACTCGACTTACTGAGAACTCCGATCCTTGAAAAACGCCGAGGTAAACTCTCCAAAGGGATTCTGCTCCAACAGAACAATGCAAAAGTCCACACTTGGAAAATTGCAATGGATGCTGTTGAGTGGAATATGCGCACGAGCTTATACCGCATCCCGCCTATTCTCCGGGCATAGACACGGAGATGTTGCACTGATGAGTTAGGAGGCCTTCATGCGGACTGAACAAATTAATTGTCTAAATCGCGACGGAAGTAAGGGCGAGGATTATGGCCACGTAAAATTGTTTTGGATAGCCAATTGGTCATTTTGTTGGAAAGTAACTGTCCTTTTAGCTTTCCGCTGTTGGTGTTACCATTAGGGTCTGGCTGTTTCATGTTTGTGTTTCTTTCCCTTTGGTGTCTCTGATGGAGCTTAGTGTAAATTGTATCGATTCATTGCATTCACTTCTATTTTGTATTGATTTTCAGAGCGGTTTGTGTCTATCCTGGTCGCAAACCCCGAAATCTGTCATTCGATATCGGATTTACGATTAACAGTGCTGCAATTATGATCGATAATCGGTTTATAATTTTACCTTACTGGCTTTCTGACTGAGCATAACTCTTACGATATGCTTAACTATATCGTATGTATTCGGACAGAGAGGTCATGCCAAACAGTGTAGATCCAGATGAGACGCCGCAGAACGCGGCGTCTCATCTTGGCCTGCGCTGTTTACCACTCATCCAGCTATTTTAGACACACGATTGGGCAGTAATTTGTAGTAACCGAATAGTCTATTACTAGTAATTCGATAACGATAATAAAGTTTCTGAACTGATCGATCGAATAATCGATTATCTTTTAATCGTGTCAGACTTAAAGTATTAAAATCAATTTTTGATTATTGCTTCCTCACCTTCTTTGCCTATTGGTTTCATTGGGCGACAGGGCTTGAGATGTCATTTCATCTCAATGTCGGGTAAAAGTCCCATAAAATTGACATCAACGTCTCCAAAATGACATATGCAGTGTTGACGGAAATCAAACAAACAAATAAAATCCTCTTCATCACCTAAACAAGTCCGTGAAATGAAAACCCCATAAACCCCACTTCGTATAGAGGAAACTGGGGTTTACCGGGGTATACATTATAAGTCTTATTTCTGCTCCAAGACATAGGTTGTTGGTACTCGTTAGAACCGCCTCTATGAGGCGGTTCTAACGAGCACCAAAAACCTATGTTTTGAGCATTTAGTAGAAAAAAATCACGGATTTTCATGAGAAAATTTGCCATTTTGGAGATGTGAAAAATGCACTATGTCGCACGGGTGTGTTATCATATTGTCTATTTTTTAATATAGTTACAGATATTGGAATTTCGTATCATGAAATACTACAAAATAAATCTGGCTTAATAACCTCTCCTGACAGAGATTTAGACGGGTTTTATGATTTCAACATCAACTGTTCCTGGACCATTGTTGTGGGCGAGGGTAAAACGGTATTATTGCAGCTGATATCTTGTGTAATGGAGTGGTCAGATACGTGTCAAAGTGACGTTCTGATTGTAAGTATTTTTCACGTTAACAATTGCACGACCCGCAGAAAAAACGACCGACTGAAGTCGGTTGATTTTCTAAGAGTGCCCTATAATCACCGTGTCATTCTGTCAGTCTGTCTGTCCGTCCGTAACCCGTTTGTGAACATTGGTGATTGTGACTTAACCGATTAGAATATTTAAATAATTTTTGGCAAACTGATAGATATCAATGAGATTAAACCAATGAACTTGCCAAATTTTACATTCCATTTAGTATAGCCTCGCCGAGGCGAAAAATGTGAAAATTTTCGAACTGCTTCTCCTCGGAAACCGTTGGGCCGATTGAAGTCAAATTTCATATGGAGCCTCTATGGGATGGAGGAAACCAAAATTTGCTCATGGGGTCCAGGTCACATGACCAAAATGGCCGCCAAGCCATATATGGTCTGTCTGTCTGTCCGTCCGTAACCCGTTTGTGAAAATTGGTGATAGTGACTTAACCGCTTGGAATATTTAAACAATTTTTAGCATACTGGTAGATATCAATGAGATCTAACCAATGAACTTGCGAAATATTACATTCCGTTTAGTATAGCCTCGCGAGACGAAAAATGTGAAACTTTTCGAACTGCTTCTCCTCGGAAACCGTTGGGCCGATTGAAGTCAAATTTCATATGGAGCCTCTATGGGATTAGGGAAACCAAAATGTGCTCATGAGGTCCAGGTCACATGACTAAAGTGGCCGCCAAGCCATATATGGTCTGTCTGTCTGTCCGCCGGTAACCCATTTGTAAAAATTGGTGATAGTGACATAACCTCTTGGAATATTTAAACAGTTTTTGGCATACTGATAGATATAAATGAGATCTAACCAATGAACTTGCGAAATATTACGTTCCATTTAGTATAGCCTCGCCGAGCGAAAAATCCGTAACCCGTTTGTGAAAATTGGTGATAGTGACTTAACCGCTTGGCGTATTTAAGCAATTTTCGGCATACTGATAGATATCAATGAGATCTAACCAATGAACTTGCGAAATAATACATTCCATTTAGTATGGCCTCGCCGAGGCGAAAAATGTGAAAATTTTCGAACTGCTTTTCCTCGGAAACCGTTGGGCAGATTGAAGTCAAATTTCATATGGAGCCTCTATGGGATGGGGGAAACCAAAATTTGCTCAATGGGTCCAGGTCACAAGACCAGAATGGCCGTCAAGCCATAGATGGTCTGTCTGTCTGTCCGTCCGTAACCCGTTTTTGAAAATTGGTAATAGTGACTTAACCGCTTGGAATATTTAAACAATTTTTGGCATACTGATAGATATCAATGAGATCTAACCAATGAACTTGCGAAATATTATATTCCATTTAGTATAGCCTCGCCGAGGCGAAAAATGTGAAACTTTTCGAACTGCTTCTCCTCGAAAACCGTTGGGCCGATTGAAGTCAAATTTCATATGGAGCCTCTATGGGATTGGGGAAACCAAAATTTGCTCATGGGGTCCAGGTCACATTACCAAAATGGCCGCCAAGCCATATATGGTAAAAACCCTTCAAAAATAGTCTTCTCCAGAACCACTGGGCAGATTTTCCACGAAACTTGATAAATAGGATCTAGGACGTAGGCCCATCATAAATTGCTCAAATGGTGACCCTTGATTGACCTTGACCTTCTTTGTGCCTAGGTCAAACTTTGACACATATGCTTTTGTATTGGAAAAGTGAGAATGCATTTTATCCTGCAAACGATTCAGAATACAGTACTAAAGTATAAGATATATTTTTGCTCCTTACGATAAGGCGCATTTATTAGGGGAACCGTTTTAGGTCCAGGTCACATGACCAAAATGGCCGCCATACCCATATATGGTAACACTCATAAAGCTAAAAGCATCCGGCGGGTCGTGCACTTCAGCTGAAGCAATGGTTTTTAGAGGTCAATGACAAATAGAGGGGAGGACAAAAATTGGGACATTACGAAAACACTCCTATACAAATATATTGCAAACTTTACCGCCCAAAAAAATCTTTAGTTGAAAAATTGCAATATTTTTCTTATATTTGCTCAAAACATAGATTATGGATACGCGTTACAGATTGTGGAAACTCGTTGAGGCGGTTCTAACGAGTACCCACAATCTATGTGTTAGAGCAGGAATAAGAAAAATGAGGTTTACCCATGTTTACTCCAATGTTACTCTATAAAAGTTTTTCTTTCCCTTTGATGTCATTGATGGGTGGAGTAAGTTAATTGTATCGATTCCTGATCTTTGTTTTACTTCTACTTTTCAAGGGTGTCAAAAATATATACAGTCCAACCTTTGTTAAGCAAGCACCTAAGGGATAATGAAAATGCGCTTGCTTAAGACAGGTGCTTGCTTAATAGAGGTGGCCACTAAGACAGGTTTGACTGTAGGCGTGTTTTCGTAATTATACATTCGACAACCAACAAAAAATGGCCCCCGCCCATAGGGGCTTGAAGAAATATATGGGCTGCATGATGCTTCCACGCAGAGCTGAATATCCGGCCCGCACACTAGTCCTGGTAAACCGCTTAGAGGATCTAAGCCTGTCCAGGAACCGCGGTGCGAGGCGGACCGTCCATGCTAATAAACCCTATTGGTTTCATTTGGGCGACAGGGTTTGAGATGTCTTTTCATCTCAATGTCGGGTAAAAGTCCCACAAATTGGAAGCAACGTCTCCAAAATGACCTTTACAGTGTTGACGGGGACGTTAAACCTCAAATCAAACAAACAAACAAATACATTCGACAACGGCGTTATAATTAAAACAGAACAATTAGAAAATTAAAATGGCACTTCCATTCCGAAAAACAGCAGAATGATTTAAAAAAAATCAGGACACACATGCAAATATATTCTACAAAAGTGTTATTGTTTGGAAGCATGGAATACACTACAGAAAGGAATTGGGCTCAGACAAGCTAGTATAAGCCAATCTGGGCCCAGGATTACAATCGCTTCTTAAGTTAAGGTCGACTTAACGATTTAAGGAGGAATTCTTATCTTAGTAAAGTATTTCCTTAAAAAGTGCATTCGAAAGCCACCTATTTCATTTACTTAGCTAAGTATTTAACTTCGGATGAAGTCGTAATTTTGACGGAAATTTTCACGAAGATTAGCACGTAAGTTTCAATTACACATTGATGTAGGCGGCCCACAACTTTCCCGCGATCTGTCAAAAATCTCTGCTTCAGCTTGAATGGATGGAGACAATAGAAAATATGATTGTTTAGTTTCCATTTCACTGCATAAACCATGAAAAATGTTTTGTATACTATAAAACCTGTGTAATTGAAGGATCAAACTCGATCTCAAATTGTGCGGGTAAACATTGGTCACAAAGTATAGCACGACGACATATTCAAAACGCTGTTTCTTTGGGGTCTCTTCAGAAACAAGAACTCATTCAATATTTGAATATGCAAAGCTCGGTTTTATGGAGACTTATTTGAATTGAGGTTTAACGTCCCTGTCAACACTATGCAGGTAATTTTGGAGACGTTGCTTCCAATTTTGTGGGACGTTTACCGACTCTGAGATGAAATGAAACCTCAAGCCCTGTCGCCCAATGAAACCAAGAGGCTTATATACAGTGGACGGTCTGACTCACACCACTGCCTGGACAGGCTTAGTCCTTCCAAGCTGTTTACAAGTACTAGGACATCGGGAAAATACGCTTATATAATTCTGACCCCCTTGAACCCTACTTTTTATTTTGTAAAACTGGGGTTTAGGGTGGGGGGAAGTTGGACCTTTTTTTCTTACTTATTTCCGCTCTAAAATATAGAATGTGGGTACCGGCTAGAACCGCCTAACGTGTACCAAAAGTCTATATTTTGAGCAGAAATAAGAAAAATACCACAATTTTTCATCTTAAAAATTTTCTTTTTTGGAGGTAAAATTTATAATGTATAGGCGTGTTTACGTTATGTGTGGTCAGTTTCAGCTCTGCATGGAAGCACCATGCAGCCCAATCTGTTTCTTCAAGCCTCGAGGGGCGGGGCGGAATCGGTTTCATGGAGTCTGTCCATGATTCAACCCTTCTCATGCCGTTAGTCGTATTGAATAATATTCAAAACAATCTGGTATGAGTCGATAATTAAGAAAATAAACATATTCTGCGGTATGGTGAAGAACAGGGAAGACTCCGACACTTAACCCCAGCTACGATATTGTTTTCGGATGTCATCATTACATGTATGTAGCTGATATAGTTATTAAGGACACGACAAACATCATACAGACAAACACGGAGAAAACCGTAGCTCCAGTCGGAGTAAGAAAAAAACAAAAAAAAAAAACATGCATATAAAATCACTGTACATTCGATCTTGGATTTCCCCGTCTTTTTATGAGTGAGGTGAGACATAAAGCGCTCACTAACTCACAAACACACTTAATTACTCACATGCACGAGCTTACAAAGGGAGGTGGAACGCCTCAAACTCATTTTTTGAGCATTTCCAGGCAGGGAGAAGAGGCAAATGATTGGTTGTGCAGAAACAGAAGAAATAACAACATCCCCCTCTACCATTATATACCTGCTGCTAGGAAAGCAGGCCTTGTCACAATCAGCCGGACGCCCCAGTGACGCAAGATACACGTCACCTTCGCCTCACCCAACCAGTACACAACGACCACACGCGACCTCCAGTAACCGCTTAGAAGGTCTAAGCCTGCCAAGGCAAAGTGGTGCAAGTCGGGCCGTCCATGCATATAAATCTTGTTGGTTTCATTGAGCGACAGGACTTGAGATGTAATTTCATCTCAATGTCGAGTAACACTCCGACAAAATTTGAATCAACACTTCCAAAATCAAACCTAAATAGTGTTGCGAGGACGTTAAATCTCAAATCAATCAATCAATCAATCAATCAATCAATCAATCAATCAAAAAAAACTTCTTTGTATTTCATTAATTTTGATATCGGGAATCTTACACAAATGGTCCTTTCATATGAAAGTTGCGAAACGTGCCTTCGAATTGGATTTTAAATAGGATTTTATTGCCTTTACCTTGACCATTTGCCCAACAAATGTACATCGTTGACATACGTTGTGGTCTTTCAAAACGCAGTAAGACCTGACTGCACTTTTAATAATGGACTAGTCCTTGTTTTAGGTTAGTCGCCTTCAGTTGGGATTTTACATTGGGCGATATAGTGTTACTGAGATTCGTACTGCATCATATTAACCATTTGGCCACGCCTTTTATATTATGACATTATCAAAAAACTTATTTATAATTTAAAATTCACGTAAAAAAAGACATCCGAAACCTGTTTTCTCTAAAACATGGAATAGTCTTGTCACGCTTGAACGTTGAACTCTCAATGGTCGTTGATAAACTATACAGTTGTTCACGCCAAAATAGTTAATATTTACATTTCAAGTGTAAAACCTATTGTAAACCTATACGCCTGTTCATACTTCCATGAACGCATCGAATCACATGTTTTTGAATGACCTCAAGTGTCGCAAGTCTACACCCTAAACCATGGTTCTCTATGATCTCAATGGGCGTTGACGACGACAATGCTGTTCCGCTCTTTGTAGAAAAAACAGCGTGTAAATGTTTTTCAGCTTTAACAGTTTTCCTTATAAGAATTTTTTCGCTGAGTGATGAGGAAAAAGAATGCAAATATAAGAAATATTTTTTCCGATGTTCATGAAGGTATGAACGACAGCGGGTCGCTAGCAAAGTTTATATGAATCCCTTCAGCGTTCATTTACTTTGCAGGCGACCCTGTTCGCTTATACTTTCACGAACAGCAGAAAAACAAGTCATTTCATAAATGCACGTGGCGTCATACTATTTCAGGACAATGAATATAAAGACGGCATATGAACGTTGTGAACAGTGTATGCGAAAAAATAGCAGGGCATACGCGTAGGAACATGGACCCGATGTGCCACAGGATCAGTTTTTAACTAACAGACAAAAGTGGATATGCGACGATCCCCACCCCCACCCCCGCACACACACACACACACGCCCTGACAAAAACAACCAAGTCATTTAGGATCCCCTCTTAGTATAATAACATCCTGCATCAAACAATTAATTATTGCCCTGTCACCAGTATTATATAGAGGGTCTTACACGAGTGGTCATTTCATATGAAATTTATGAAACGAGCCTTTGGCGAGTTTCATAAAATTCATATGAAGTGACCACGAGTGTAAGATTCTGTTTATCATATGGCCCCTTGAAATTAAATATTATCGCCATCAAATTTGTCACTTTTCTTCACAGAAAATGCATGGTTGACATGGACGTCGCCATGACGTTACGTAATCCCGCCAAAGTGTTATTACACGTGTGGTCATACAATTTTTATTACACGACATTATCCACTGCTTATCAATAACGTCATATGATAAACAGTATTATGCAAAAGGAAGTTTTTACACAGCTCTGTTCGTCGCACACTTTGACACATCAAGGGAGAAATACATTCCAGTACCTATATGGCAAGTAGACTTGCCTCACAGGGAGGAAAAAAATGGCCCGACCGGGACTCGAACCCAGGACCTCTCGCATATAAAATAACACACTCTACCGTTTGAACTACCGAGCATCACTGGTGATATCGGACAAATAAAAGCCCTAAGGTTCGCCGTTATTGATATATACATTCAGGTGTCAAGGTCAAATCTTAAAAGTTAAGGTACCTACCTGGGTTACCTTAAATATCTAAGTATTTTCTTTGGTTAAGTATCGACTTAAACGAACGAATTTCTTTGTAGTTCACTTTATACGCCAGTTAAGTAAATACTTAGTTTAAGTAGGTACTTAAAAGTACGCATTGTAATCCTGGGCCCTGGTCTCATTAGTAAAATTGTTTTCAAAATTTATTAAAATGTAATGTGCACTATAATTAAAGGGAAATATACTTTTTACTGCCGCTAAACACTTCCTTTGCACCATTTATAGAGATATTAATGGGAATGAGAACACCTGGCAAATTTGTCCGCCATTCTTGAAAGGGCGACAACTTTCGAGAATTCATGTTCGTCTTTCTATAAGCCCTGTCCCACAGAAAAAGGGCTCTACTCTTAAAGGAAGGAATTTGCTCCTCAGGAGCAAATTCCTTCCTTTAAGAGTTGATCCCTATTGACATTGGAGGCAAAACTACTTTTGCAGGAGTTGCCTCCACTGAAGGTGTTCCCATTCCGGTTAAATAAATGAGTTACCATCTGACAGGAATACATCATGAAAACACGCCTATATAATTTTGACCACCTTGAAAAGTAGAAGTAAAACAAAGATCAGGAATCGATGTAATTAACTTACTCCACCCACCAAAGACACCAAAGGGAAAGAAATACAAACATTAAGCGACCAGACCATAATGGAAACCTAAACAAAGGAAGGCCATAAGGACAGTTACTTTCCCACAAAATGGCCATATGGCCATCCAAAATTAAAAGACACAAGTGATACACACAGTAAGTAACAAACAACAACATAAATAAATCGCCACAGAAGAACCGCCTTGGAACGGTCAGTGGAAAGATTTCCACTTGGGGGCTTAAATCGATTTTACGTGGCCACAATCCTCGCCCGTACTTCCGTCGCGATTTTGACAAATAATTTGTTCAGACCGCATGAAGGCCTCCTAACTCATCAGTGCAACATCTCCGTGAACACAAAAAATCAAAGATCCACAGAGGTGAGACAACGGTGAGGACTCGACAGCAAGAAACCACTGAAAGGCTGGAGCAAAAGAAAACCAACAGTTAGACTCCGATGGGCCCACTTTTATATAGTAAAAGCCCACTTTTATATAGTAATATAGCCCACTTTTATAAAGAAGCCCACTTTTATATAGTAAAACTGGGGTTTGCGGGGTAACCTTATTTTTCTTATTTCTGCTTAAAATATAGATTGTGGGTACTCGTTAGAACCGCCTCGATGAGGCTGTTCTAACGAGTGCCCACAATCTATATTTGGAGCAGAAATAAGAAAAATATCACAATTTTTCATCATAAAATTTTCATTTTTTCGGCGATAAAGGTGGCAATGTATTTGTACAGGCGTGTTTGCGTAATGATTACACAAAAGCACGGACAAAAATGAGTGTACATGATTTACTGGGTCAAACTAGCTAGTTCCAGTCAATTAGGCCTCATCAGTGACCCTCAAATATTTTCAAAACTTTTAGAAGAAAATTTATGGTCCCAGAGGACTAGACACTACAATCTTCTCCAAGTCTATGATGATTGTTGTTTGTTTGATTTGAGATTTAACGTCCCCGTCAACACTGTAAAGGTCATTTTGGAGACGTTGCTTCCAATCTTGTGGGACTTTTACCCGTCGTTGACATGAGATGACATCTCAAGCCCTGTCGCCCAATGAAACCAATAGGGTTTATAAGCATGGACGGTCCGACTCGCACTGCCTTGCCTGGGCAGTCTTAGATCAGCTGAGCGGTTTACCAGTACTCGTGTGTGTGTCGGATTTAGCTCTGCATGGAAGCATCATGCAGCCAATATATTTCTTCAAGCCCCGATGGGCGGGGGCCGGAGTTTATGATGAAGGACACACATTTCCTTCAAACCAGCTATAGTGACTTAAGAAAGGTTATCCTTTGAAAGCAAACACACAACAAGTAGAAAGTCAAAAGGGCATATTTTTCCAAGCAAAGGATGTCGGTCATACAAAATGAAAAATACATTACGAAAACACGCCTATATAATTTTGACCCCCTTGAACCCCACTTTTATACAGTAAAACTGGTATTTGCGGTGGTATACCTTGTTTTTTCTTATTTCTACTCTAAAATATAGATTGTGGGTACTCGTTAGAACCGCCTCGATGAGGCGGTTCTAACGAGTGCCACAATCTATATTTTGAGCTGAAATAAGAAAAATATCACAATTTTTCATCATAAAATTTTCATTTTTTCGCCGACAAAGGTGGAAATGTATTTGTATAAGCGTGTTTGCGTAATGATTCTTGGACCAACACATACAATGGCAATAATAAACTACAGCATTAGTATAAACAATACAAAAATTAGCCGAATCTTGATGTTCTTCATACTTCATTGGGCGTTTAATAAATTGTTATATGAGCCCCGCCAAGCAAATTTGTGTCTTCGAGCATTCCGTCATGACAAATTTTAACTGCGCATGCCCAGCCATTCAGAGGGGCCAGGGATATGGCTTTCTGTGTGAAGGTTCCTCTTGATTCACTGCTTGTATGAGCGAGCAGCGAAGGTTCTGGAAATCTTCCACTTACCGTTCCAAGGCGGCTCTTCTGTGGCGATTTATTTATGTTGTTGTTTGTTACTTACTGTGTGTATCACTTGTGTCTTTAAATTTTGGATGGCCATATGGCCATTTTGTGGGAAAGTAACTGTCCTTATGGCCTTCCTTTGTTTAGGTTTCCATTATGGTCTGGTCGCTTAATGTTTGTATTTCTTTCCCTTTGGTGTCTTTTATGGGTGGGGTAAGTTAATTGTATCAATTCCTGATCTTTGTTTTACTTCTACTTTGCAAGATTCAAGGAAAATATTTCCTGTATTCAAAGCTAAAGATATATTAATGTTTTTTGAATCCTCAGTGGTGTAGTGGTTACGCTACTCGCCTTGTAAACAAGGGGTCGCAGGATCGATTCTGAGCTTCTCTAGGCTTTCGGAGGAGTCTTTATACCGAGGTCTCGTCTCCGTATGACCTTACCTGTTGGTGGGTCGTAAAGCTCAAACATTCACTCATAATAATGGTTATATTACATTTATTAAATCGGCCGTTTCTGGCCTTTCTTACGTCAAAAACTGACGTAATTAGCGCTGTGACGTGACGTAATTTGCCCCTTTTCTTTTTGGTGCGTCATAGTGTATGATGACGTTCGAAAAGAAATGTATTCCCGCCTGAAAGGAGTATTTGCCCTGCAGGAAAATATCATTTTTATCCCCCCCACACCAAAAAAAAACAACAAAAAAACTCAAAATAGCAGCAAAAATGTAATATGTAATATGAGGTTACTGTTAGTGTACTGAAAATGTGAATATTTACAATATCATAAATTTCAGATTTCCGAAGAAGATAAAGTGACATGGGTCAACCTGCGGACGACGAGATTTGTTTATCTTTGCGGTGAATTAGAGGCTAGAACAATCCAAATGCACACAAACATCGTAGATGTTATGTTTGTCACAAACAATATTTGGACAGGCCCAGGGTTTTCTTTAAAATATGAGGAAGTGGAAGGTAAATGAGTTTTAATATTGGGATCAACCATGGTTTTTAATGCATTAACATTTGTCGGGTCCCGAGGAAGCTGTTTGAACATGAGGCCGCTAGGCCGAATGTTCATATATCTTCCGAAGGATCCGGCAAATGTTAATGCAATAAAATAACCCTGGATGATCAATGTTCTTGCATAACGTACGAATCCGACCGCACATTTTGACGAAAACGCCCAAAAGCGCCATATAAATTCCATATAAACTCTTCAAATGCGACAGGCAAACCAAAATGGCGGCCAGTCCATAATGTTGTTTACAATGACCTTATCATGCTCTTATGTATAAGAATTTATTTCTCTGATCCCCACTTTCACCCCACTGGGTGACCAATATTGCTATTAATATCTACTTAAAGAAGTTTCCGGAAAAATGAGTCACAGATTATTTTCATTTTTGTAAACAACTTTTACAAGGATAAGTACTTTGGAATCTTCCAAAAAGTTCAGGGTTGCATTATTTTTAGAAAATTACCCAATCTTATTCCACAGCCCTCTGAAACATTCTAGAGAAATCTTGGGGTCTATAAAAGAGTTTGATTTTTCTCTTTGAGTCAGACTTTGGAGTTTGAAGTTTGGGTTTATAAGAAAAGGTATTTCTAAATTCTGTGTTGGATTGTCAAAGGATATTATATTTCTTTTCGGACTGTGAATTATGTGGGATCAAGGAATAGATTCATTCGAGGATATTTCATAGCAGAGCTAAGTACATTTGATTTTCTTACTTCTACAGGTTAAGGATAGTTTGCAAATAAATTTTGTTAAATTTTTCCATAAGGCTTGTTTGCTTTTTCTTTCTGCTACGCCTGGCTCGTAACAGAAATTGGGGACTCGTCCGGGATAAAAACATCTTGAGCATTTAGGACTGACATTTCTTTTGTAGGCAAGTAATTGTCATTTCTTATCAAATATAGACTTGGCAGTTGCTTTAAAAGATGGGTATTTCCCCATAGGCATATAGGGAGTTGTCATTTCATGAGAAATAGTACTTGTCATTTCATGTGAAATAGTACTTGTTATTTCATGTGAATTTCCTAGTTGGGCCTGTCATTTCAAAAGAAAATATAAATTCGTCAAATTAACCTCAATCTGTATTACCAAAATTACTTTATATAAACAAACAAAAAGCAAACATGATTGATTTGAGGAGCTTTTTGGCTCAGCCTACCCAGGAGCTGTTTAATCTGGCCAAAATGACAGCTTTGCTAGATATTGCTTCCCATTATGGGGTCACAGCTGTCAAAACAAGCATGAAAACATGAAATTAAGAATATTATGGTACAGTTTTTGGTTGATGAAGAACTTTTTGATCCATCTGCTTTGTCTCTCATTATGGTCTCACATAATGAATTACAAATGAGACAAATTGAAATAGGAAGGCAAATTGAATTAGAAAAAGTTAAAATTAGAGATGGAAGAACGCATACAGAAAGAAAAAAATAAAAAAGAAGAAAAAGAAAGAGAAATGTAGAGACAAATGCAGATGGAAAGATTAGAAATGAAAGAAAAAGAGAGGGTAAAACAAAGAGAAATAGAAGAAAGAGTGAGAGAAATACAAAGAAATGGAGGAACGGATTAAGTTAGAAAAGGAAAAAATGAGGTATAGTATTGAAGAAAAAGAAAGGGAAAGGCAATTTCAATAAGGCTGAAGGAATTGGAACTCCAGGGTCAAGATATGGTGAAACCTACCCCTGTTTTTGACTCTGGTACTTACTTTGATGCCACAAAGTACATCAGATTATTTCCGCCATTTCAGGAAAAAGAAGTAGATCAGTATTTTTTGCATTTTGAATAAGTTGCAGAAAATTTAAAATGGCCAAAAGAGTATTGGACCTTACTTTTGCAAAGCGTTGTTGTCGGAAAGGCTCGAGACATTTACACTCAGCTGACTGTCGAACAGTTATTTGATAGGTGGTGTTTTCTAAACAAGTTGGCTCTGATCTCGACAAACTTAGACAGCTTGTCCTTGTTGAAGAGTTCAAAAGGTGCATAAATTAGAACATTAAGTCTTTTCTCGATGAGAGACAGGTTGAAACTTTGGCGGAAGCTTCTCGTTTGGCAGATGATTATGCTTTGACTCTTAAATATGTTCTATAAAAGGGTTATCCTTTGGAAGCAAGGAATACACCACAGAAGTGAAAAATATGGAGTGTACATGTTTTCTGGGCCAGACTAGCTAGTTTCGGCAATTAGGCCTCATCAGTGACCCTCAGATATTTTCAAAATTCCACAATAGAATCAATGATCCCAAAGGACAAGAAAATATAATCTTCACTATGAAAAGTATAAGTAAAACAAAGATCAGGAATTGATACAATTAACTTACTCCATCCATAAAAGACACCAAAGGGAAAGAAATACAAACATTAAGCGACCAGACCATAATGGAAACCTAAACAAAGGAAGGCCATATGGACAGTTACTTTCCCACAAAATGGCCATATGGCCATCCAAAATTAAAAGACACAAGTGCTACACACAGTAAGTAACAAACAACAACATAAATAAATCGCCACAGAAGAGCCGCCTTGGAACGGTCAGTGGAAGTCTCATTTGTGAACAGGCCTTATAATCCACAGACAGGTCCAAGATTCTATCCTAGTAATCCATCTGGCAGTTATAGCCATACATCTAGTACTATGCCTAAACTTTCTGTTGAAAATAAAAGCCAGAATCCTTCCAAACCTTCTGGTGAAAATACGAAGACTGTTCAAATATGAATGCAAGTAGAACGTTTTCTCATGCACTTATGCGAAAATCACCTGGAAATAAATATCACAGCGTAGAAAAACATTTTACATATACATTGATACCAAATTTGTTAAAATCCGTGCACTTTAGCCATGTAAATCGTTCGATAAACACTGTCTACTCTTGTATACTAATACAAAACATGGTTGGAAGAAGGTCAGAGTACGCCGTTGAAATACGGTCATATATTAAGAATCGTTGTATTCTTTGTATTCGTCGCAAAGACATTTTTGATGAAATATGTTCGGTTTATGGGCATAATGAAATGTCGTTTCCGACTATTTTTGTTGGTGTAAGAATTCAGCTGTGGGCTAGGTTAAACAGAAGATGCGCCACATGATCGTCGGCCGAAAAGAGCAACATCTGCCAAGATGTTTGCTAGAGTGAAAGAAATAGTTGCTACCGATGCACGATACACCACTAGGCAAATAGCTAGTATGGTTGGCATCTCATTAGGAGCAGCTCATAAAATTCTGAAACGGGATTTGAAAATGAGAAAGATCTGTGCTAGATGGAGTCCCCATCTGTTGACAGATGAGCAGAAAAAGACACGCGTTCAGAGCGCCAAGAAGTTGCTTAAAAAGTTTCCAAATTACAATGCACGGTCTTTCGCTAATGTCGTCACAGGTGACGAGACGTGGGTTCACTATTTTGAGCCGAAACGAAAGATTCAGAACAAAATGGGCAACAAAGTATTGCAAAAGACCATGCATTGCAAAGCGGACCATGAGCGTCAAGAAGGTAATGTATGCCATATTCTTTTCAAATCAGGGCCCTGCTATTCAGGTTGCTGTGCCTAAAGGCAAATCTGTAAATGCGAAGTTTTACAAGAATAAAGTTCTTCGAAAATTGAAGAAATATTTCAAAGAACGAAGACCCGCAACTGGTTTGGCCAATGTCAGATTGCTACATGACAATGCGTCATCGCACAAGGCGTTCATTGTGCAAGACTATCTGAAGCAGGAAAAGGTTGTTGAACTCCCTCAGCCCCCGTATTCCCCTGACCTTGCCCCGTGTGACTTTTTTTTTGTTCCCGCGGCTGAAAAAATACCTTTATTTGAACAGTCCTCGTATAAGCCAGAATTATTCCAAACCTTTTGGTGAAAACAAAGTCCAGAATCCCTTATCTAAATCTCAAGTAGTTTGTAACTATTACAAAAATACAGGTCATTTGATCTCTGAGTGTTTAAAATTAAAGCAAAGAAAAGAAAGAGAATGACAAGGGGAACTTAAGTCTACAGGCTTGACTTCTATAAGGCTAAAACCACAGTCTTATGTAAGGGAGGAAATTTTTTCTGATACCAAATTATCTGTGACTCATTCAGTTATGGAGATTTATGAACTATTCTTATCAGGTGGATTTATGTCACTAAATGGTGACAGTTATGTCCATACTTCCCCTATTAAAATCTTACGAGATACTGGAGATTCTCAATCTTTTATTCTAGCAGATACAGCCTTTTTCTAAGAACACTTCTTTGGGCCAAAGTGTCCTTATTCAGGGTGTGGAATGTGATTTGTTTATGTTCCGCTTCATAACGTTAATTTGTCATCAGATTTGGTATCCGGTTCAGTGTCTGTTGGTATTAGACCTTCTTTACCTTTCAAAGGTGTTCATTTATTGGTAGGCAATGACTTTTGCTGGTTATAAGGTTGTGGTAAACCCACTTTTGACTTCTAATCCTTGCACAGACCAATCGCCTCATCCCATTGAGCAGGAAATTCCTGATCTTTATCCGTCATGTGAAGTCACGAGGGTTATGGCACTTAAGGCCAAGGAAACTGATGGGAAACAGGAATTTGATTTTACTGATACCTTTTGGGTCAGTCTTTAATGACGAGATTACAAGGTCTCTGTCTTCAAGACTGCCTAATAAGTAGACAGATTTTCATGAGAATAACTCATCTTTCGATCTAGGCCATGACAAAATGTCCGGGTCTCAACTAACTATAGAACAGCACAAGGATCCTGAAATTTCGCCTTTGTTTGAAAGGGCTTTAGAAGAGCAAGAAGTATCTCAGGTCCCGCTTTGTTATTATTTCACAAATGACATTCTTATGAAATCTTAATCATTTTACTGGCCTGAGTTAAAATCAGATGTTTCTCAGCATTGTAGGTCCTGCCATACATGCCAAATGGTAGGAACAATCAGACTATACCTAAGGCTTATTTGCAGCCTATACCTGCTTTTGATGAATGTTTCAGTCGAATGATTATAGACTGTGTAGGTCCCTTGCTCAGAACTAAGTCTGACTGTGAATATCTTTTGACTATTATGTGTGCTTCCACACGTTTTCCTGAAGCCATTCCACTAAGAAATATCAAAACTTAGACAATCGTCAAGGCCTTGGTGAAGTTTTTCACATGTGTGGGTCTTCCCAAATCTATTCAGTCAGACCAAGGTTCAAATTTCATGTCTGGACGTTTTCAACAAGTGATGCATGAACTAGGCAGTGTACAGTATAAGTCATCGGCCTATCATTCTGAAAGTCAAGGCGCCCTTGAAAGATTCACTCAAACATTGAAAAACATGACAAGATCATATTGCTTTGACACAGAGAAGGATTGGGATGAAGGCATCCATCTCCTTTAATTTGCTGTTAGAGAATCTGTGCAAGAATCTCTTGGCTTCAGTCTATTTGAATTAGTATTTGGCCATACTGTTCGTGGTCCTTTGAAACTTCTGAAAGTGAAATTTCATTCTAATGACGATACCCCCTTAAACTAACATCAGTATGTATCAGACTTCAAAACTAGATTTTCTAAAGCTTGTGAGGCTGCTCGGACCAATCTTCAGTCGGCCCAAAGAAAAATGAAACAGCTATATGACATAGGGACTAAAGAAAGGAATTTTAAACCAGGTGATAAGGTTCTAGCTCTTTTGCCTATTCCTGGAAAATCTTTGCAAGCCAGGTATTATGGTCCCAACACTGTAGACAAAAAGATCAGTGACGTAAGCTACATAATTAACAATCCTGGGAGGCGCAAGCGGAAGCAGCTGTGTCAAATTTACATGCTTAAGGAATACATTGACAGGGACAATGCATCATTAACATCAGTCAATCTAGTTAGCTCTGTTCCACTTAATTCGTGCGACAATTACTGCGAGGATATTATTTCAGTGATATCTGATCCCACATCATCAAAACTTCAGAATTCTGAAGTTCTGAGGAATCTCGACCAGAAACTGACACATCTAGAGCCAAATCAGTGGAATGAACTGAAACAGCTGGTTTCTTAATATGAACACTTATTTCCTGACATTCCAACCCAGAACGACAAAATATTTCACGATGTGGACATAAATGGTTCCAAACCTGTAAAACAATACTCATACAGGATGAATCCTATGAAACAGAAATATCTTAAAGAAGGAATTCAGTATTTGTTGGACATTATGACAGGAATGGAGTTCTCCTAGTATTCTTATACCAGAACATGAAAGGACAAAATTTTTACAGACTCTTAGAAGGATTCATTCTCTAACATAGACAGATGCAGAACAAGAATCAGTCTGCAACATTTCGAAGTTTATCTTACTCCTACTACTGCACCGATTGTTGTTTTCAGTGATCACAATCCACTGACTTTCATACATAATATGAAAAACAACAGCCAGCGGTTGCTCAGGTGGAGTCTTATGCTACAATAATATAATTTAGACATAAGACATATCAGAGGGAGAGATAACGTTATCCCTGATGCCCTTTCAAGAGCTTGAGCAGTGTCAGGAATGTGTTGTCTCTCATACTGAAGTGGATTGTAGATGCATGTAATTTTATATGCTATGTTCAATATTTTATTATTCTTAAGGCAAAAGAAAGCTGTATTACAAAATCTTTCTTTTCCTCGAAGAGGGGGATTGTTATGTATAAGAATTTATTTCCCTGATCCCCACTTTCACCCCACTGGGTGACCAATAATGCTATTAATATCTTATAAAGAAGTTTCCGGAAAAATGAGTCACAGATTAATTTCATTTTTGTACACAAGTTGTTTACAAGGAAAAGTACTTTGGAATCTTCCAGAAAGTTCAGGGTTGCATTATTTTTAGCTCACCTGTCACGTAGTGACAAGGTGAGCTTTTGTGATCACTTTTTGTCCGTCGTCAGTTGTGCGTGCGTGCGTGCGTGCGTCCGTGCGTGCGTCCGTAAACAATTTCAAATAAGTATATCTTTAATACCACACGGTCAATCTTGATCAAATTTCATGAGAAGCATCATCAGGTAGGGGGAAAGGCTGCATAAGGTTTTTAGGCAGATCAGATTGGAATTCTGGCTGCCATGGCAACATATAGCTCCCATAGACTTACAATGGGAAAAACTTAAAATATCTTCTTCTCTGAAACTACTAGGCCCAGAGCTTAGATATTTAGCTTGTAACAATTCTTGTTTCTTCTCTAAAATATATAGTGTGGGTATTCGTTAGAGCCGCCTCGATGAGGCGGTTCTAACAAATACCCACATCTATATTTTGAGCAGAAATAAGAGGCGGTTCCAACGAGTACCCACACTATATATTTTAGAGCAGAAATAATAAAATTATCACAATTTTTCATCTTAAAATTTTCATTTTTTTCGGCGATAGAGGAAGCAATGTATTTGTATAGGCGTGTTTACGTTATGTACAGTCGAACTCCGATGGCTCGAACACCTTTGGGACCTCGAAAATCTGTTCGAGACAGGGGTAGTTCGAGCCACTGAGGTGACTGCGTGGAGGCATAACGAGATACTTTTAGACATCTTTTCGGTGCTCCATAATGAATATGTATGCTGTGTGTACTCATTAGAATCGCCTCATCGAGGCGATTCTAATGAGTACACACAGCATACATTTGCAAGATAAAAGACTAAAATATCCTTAATTATCCCCTCTATTTCTCATGTAGAGGATTTCGCTAGGGGCTCAAGAATGAGTTCGACTCAGCCATGGTATATACAGTGAAACTTCGATAACTCGAACACGGTTATTTAACTTTGGCTTATTCGAACTACAGTAGAACTTCGATGGCTCGAACACCGATGGCTCGTTCACCATGGATGTGTCGAACCCATTCTTGAGCCCCTAGCGAAATCCTCTACATAAGAAATAGTGGGGGATAATTAAGGAGATTTTAGTCATTTATCTTGCAAATGTATGCTATATGATGAGGCGATTCTAATGAGTACACACAGCATGCATTTTCATTATAGAACACCGAAAAGATGTCTAAAAGTATCTCGTTATGCCTCCTGGCAGTAACCTCAGTGGCTCGAACTACCCCTGTCTCGAACAGATTTTCGAGGTCCCAAAAGTGTTCGAGCCATTGAAGTTCGACTGTAGTTCTGGAGTCCGACTGTATATATTTTATATCAGACAATGAGAGGTTAACAATGCCTATACAATATTTGTCTAATTTTAGCCATAAACAAAGATTATTGGGACCCAGTAGCATTACGATAACCCACCCGTGCGACTTAGTGCATTTTCCACATCTCCAAAATGGCTACTTCTCTTATAAAAATCTGTCATACTTTTCTTATGAATGCTCATAACACAGGTTGTGTGTGCTCGTTAGAACCGCGGTTCTAACAAGTACCCACAACCTATGTATTGGAGCAGAAATAAGAAAAATAATGAAGACCCCCGTAAACCCCAGTTTTCTCTCTATAAGTTGGGTTTAGGGGGTCTTCATTTCACGGACCTGTTCACCTGATGGAACCGCTTCTATTGATCGCACGCGAATGTTCTAACACGCACTCATAAGCTATGTTTGTAGTATAAAAATAAAATATAAGCGATTTCATAAAAGACCATAGAAAGCACGTTTTATTGCAAATTCTAGCTCTTGTACCACCACTGAATTCTTTAAATTATTAACTTCATGTTAAACTGCCATCAAAAACATGTGATAAAATACTGCGACAAAGTCTTAACACTCTTCAACAAGAACTAGGTGGTACTAAAACCTATGAACTTCAGCATTTAGGTGTAGAGAGGGCTTAAGTTGATGACCACATTTGTCATTCACATTTTGGCTTTCCGATATTGAAGTTTCCATTAGGGTTTGTTGTTTCGTGTTTTTGGGTCTTTCCCTTTGGTGTCACTGATGAGAGCTGTGGGTTAATTGTATCGATTCCTGATCATTGCCTTTAGTTCTATTTTTCATCAATGAAAGCATCGTACCATGTTTTTTTTTGTTCACAGCTACAGTATGCATGGAGCACTTCTATGAGGACTCTGGCTTTATCACCGCTCCTGATAATGATTTGGATGGCCTCTATGACAGCTTTCAGACTTGTACCTGGACGATTACTGCTCAAGATGAAAAGAAAATAAAGACAGATATTATTTACGTTAAAATCGAATATCACAAATCCTGTCACTACGACTTACTCTTGGTAAGGAATGAGAGTCTAATGATCGCCAGATAGCCATTTATCACACAAATATTGGAATACTTTACGATTACACGCCCATGCGATGTGGTGCATTTTTTCACATCCTCAAAATGGCTACCTTTCTAATGAAATGCCTTGATATTTGTCTTATTTATACTACAAAAATTGGTTGTGGGTGCTCATTAGAACAGCCTCATTGAGGTGGTTCTTACGAGTATCCACAACATATATTTCAGAGCAGAAATAAGAAAAATAAGGCTGTCTCTGGTCGGGCCCATCGGAGTCTAACTGTTGGTTTTCTTTTGCTCCAGCATTTCAGTGGTTTCTTGCTGTCGAGTCCTCACCGTTGTCTCACCTCTGTGGTTGTTCGATTGTTTGTGTTGACGGAGATGTTGCACTGATGAGTTAGGAGGCCTTCATGCGGACTGAACAAATTATTTGTCTAAATCGCGACGGAAGTATGGGCGAGGATTTTGGCCACGTAAAATCGATTTAAGCCCCCAGTGGAATTCGTTTCCGCTGACCGTTCCAAGGCGGTTCTTCTGTCGCGGATTATTTTTGTTATGGTTTGTCTTTGGGTGTTTGTGTCGCTTATGTTTTTTGTTATTTTGAATATCCTATTGGCCATTTTGTTGGAAAGTAACTGTCCTTTTGGCTTTCCGCTGTTGATGTTTCCATTAGGGTCTGTTGTTTTATGTTTGTGTGTCGTTCCCTTTGGTGTCTCTGATGGGAGCTGTGGGTTGATTGTATCGATTCCTGATCATTGCCTCCACTTCTATTTTACATCTTTAAACCCCAGTTGCCGTGGTGTTCAAGCGGGTCAGAAATATTAGGCGTGTTTTCGAGATGATCTGAAGTCCTGGCGTTTTTCCATTGGCACAGAAAGAAGTTTTTTATGCCCCCGCCATTCGAAGAATGGTGGAAGCGCATATAGCGTTGTCCCTGTCCGTCCGTTCGTCCGTCCGAAACTTGAACGCTATATGGTGGAAGCGCATATAGCGTTGTCCCTGTCCGTCCGTCCGTTCGTCCGTCCGAAACTTGAACGCAGTTAATAACCTTCTTATTTCTTGCTGGATTATGAAATTACTTTGTAGAAATGTTAAACATTACGAGACGATGTGTCACGTGCAAAACCCAGTTCCGTACCTCCAAGGTCAACGTCATACTTAGAGGTCAAAGGTCAAAAAAGGGACCGAAACTTAAACGCAGTCAATAACTTCCTTATTTCTGGATGGATTTTTAAATTACTTTGTAGAAATGTTAACCATCATGAAACGATGTGTCACGTGCAAAACCCAGGTCCTTACTTCCAAGATCAAGGTCATACTTAGAGGTCAAAGGTAAAAAAAAACGGTCCGAAACATAAACGCAGTCAATAACTTTCTTATTTCTGGCTGGATTTTGAAATTACTTTGTAGAAATGTTAACAACTATGAAACGATGTGTCACATGAAAAACCCAGGTCCGTACCTCCAATGTCAAGTTCATACATAGAGGTCAAAGGTCCGAAACTTTAATGCAGTCAATAACTTTCTTATTTCTGGATAGATTTTTACATTACTTGACAGAAATGTTGGCCATCATGAGACAATATGCCTCACACAAAACCAAGAGCCTTACCTCCAAGGTCAAGGTCATACTTAGAGGTCAAATGTGAAAAAAATGGTCCAAAACTTAAACACCGTCAATAATTTTCTATAGATTAATACGAACAAAGACATATTTTCAGGCGGGGGCATCCGTGTCCTATGGACGCATTTCTAGTTTTCTCATTGTATGCGCACAGTTTTTGTTTCAATTTCAGAATAAAAAACCCCAGGTATTTAATAAATTATGAAAACTTATGAAAGCACAGTCGGCTCTGTGGCGATTTATTTATGTTGTTGTTTGTTACTTACTGTGTGTATCACTTGTGTCTTTTTATTTGGATGGCCATATGGCCATTTTGTGGGAAAGTAACTGTCCTTTTTGTCTTCCTTTGTTAAGGTTTCCATTATGGTCTGGTCGCTTAATATTTGTGTTTCTTTCCCTTTGGTGTCTTTGATGGGTGGAGTAAGTTAATTGTATCGATTCCTGATCTTTGATTTACTTCTACGTTTCATGTAAGAAATTAAATACTGTAAAGGCGTAGTAACGCAAAACAGAAGGCGTATTAACGCGATAAAGGCATAGTAATGCGACAAAAGGCGTATTTTCGCAAAAAGGGCTTAGTAACGCAACAAAAATAGAAGTGGAGGCAATGATCAGGAATCGATACAATCAACCCACAGCTCCCATCAGAGACACGAAGGGGAAGGAAACAAAAGCATGAAACAACAGACCCTAATGGAAACCTCAATAGCGGAAAGCCAAAAGGACAGTTACCTTCCCACAAAATGGCCAATAGGCTATCCAAAAAAAAAATAATACAAGCGACACAAACACCCAAAAACAAACCTTAACAAAAATAAACCGCGACAGAAGAACCGCCAGGGAATGGTCAGCGGAAACTAATTCCACTGAGGGGCTTAAATCGATTTAACGTGACCACAATCCTCGCCCTAACTTCCGTCGCGATTAAGACAAATAATTTGTTCAGTCCGCATGAAGGCCTCCTAACTCATCAGTGCAACATCTCCGTGAACACAAATAATCAAACAACCACCGAGATGAAACAACGATGAGGACTCGACAGCAAGAAACCACTAAAATGCTGGAGCAAACGAAAACCAACAGTTAGACTCCGATGGGCCCGACCAGAGACAGAGCATCAGGCACCAACCAACATTACCCTGAATTAGATCTCTCTAATTCAGACCTTGTTGAAAAAGAGATTTAAGTCCAATATTGAATTTTGGAATTAAATCAGAATGACGTCTATAAAATTTTGAAAAGGCTTTGAGTAGTTGATGGTACCGATAACCCTGATTAACAAGTTTAGCCGTTAATAATTTATTACGAGTGTTGAAGTCAGTTTCATGACTACACACTCTTGCAAATCGAATTAATTGCGAAATATAAACGCCATAGGATGGCTCACGAGGAACGTCACCATCCACAAAAGGAAAATTTACAATCTTAAAATCAAAATCATCGCGTTTATCATAAATTTTGCCCGAAACAAACATATCTACAATAGATAGACGTAATTCCAAAAACGGGGCCTCGGTATCAGAATAATTTGCTTTATTTAACTGGTTCTGGGGGTAAATTTGACTGATCAAACCACCGTAATAGGTATTATCAGTACTTAATAAATCATCCAAATATCTAAAAGTGCAGCTAAAAGCTTCAATGAAATCAGACTGGTTTTCAGCAGAAGGGACATCATGACGTCACTCTCATAACAAAACAAAAAACAGATCAGCCACAAGTGGTGCGCAATTAGTACCCATCGGAATATCACAACTTGTCTGAATATGTTTATACCAAGTAGAAGTAAAACAAAGATCAGGAATTGATACAATTAACTTACTCCACCCATAAAAGACACCAAAGGGAAAGAAATACAAACATTAAGCGACAAGACCATAATGGAAACCTAAACAAAGGAAGGTCATAAGGACAGTTACTTTCCCACAAAATGGCCATATGGCCATCCAAAATAAAAAGACAAAAGTGATACACACAGTAAGTAACAAACAACAACATAAATAAATCGCCACAGAAGAGCCGCCTTGGAACGGTCAGTGGAAGATTTCCACTGGGGGGCTTTAATCGATTTTTCGTGGCCAAAATCCTCGCCCTTACTTACATCGCGATTTAGACAAATGATTTGTTCAGTCCGCATGAAGGCCTCCTAACTCATCAGTGCAACATCTCCGTGAACACAAAAATCAAAGAACCACAGAGGTGAAACAACGGTGAGTACTCGACAGCAAGAAACCACTGGAATGCTGGAGCAAAAGAAAACCAACAGTTAGACTCCGATGGGCCCGACCAGAGACAGAGCATCAGGCACCAACCAACATTACCCTGAATTAGATCTCTCTAATTCTCAATAAGCCTTTACGCTGGAACCGTAATAGAATCTGAGGCCTGACCCACCGGCGTGCAATTAAAGAGGGAAGCAAAGTTGCCAACCGTGATTGGGTTAACTACCATGCATGCAGTCTGTCGTATAATATCCATGTTGTACCCAATCTTTTTATATCGAAGAACGATTTTACGTAATTGGGTGCTGAAGTCATTGCGGTTATATTTTTTTTCTGAATTTATATAATAAGTCACCATAAAATTCGGGTTCCGATTGTTACATGTGGGTTTACGGCGTCCCGCAAACCCCCATGCTGACAAGACAACCGAGCGTGATCTCTGACAGGTGTACGGGCAGCTGTGGGGTAAGGCACAAAAAAGATGTTAAATGAATGACATGAATTATTTACAGTATCTACATACAACACTTACTAACACAAAACATCACAATTTGTTGCTTCTGTAGCCAACTCACGCCGTCCGCTCCGAAGGCAAAACACTGTTCTGTGCTCGGAACGGGTGACGTGAATACCTACAGAAGCAAACAACAAAAACAACAACAAAAACAAAAAAAGAAACAACACAAGACGCGACTGGCCAGTTTATAACTTAGGGTGAATCCCCCACTCGCGTGAAACTTCCTCTCGCGAACTAGCAGAACTAGTCTATCAACATAGTTGATAATCCTAGGTTTAGCGATCACGTTTCCCGATCAGGGGTTTAGCGATCGTCCAAATAACCTGCAGGTAAGTTGACCTCTTCCATGGTCTCACATTTGTTTACAACGAACAATGATTTAGATTCTGCTTCTACCCTGGTAGGCGCTGATTACGGCGGTCTGTCCGCCCTTGCTGGACCCTAACGCCTAGCGTCGTACCAGTACCTGCTGCTATGAAGCAGGGAGCAGCAGGGAGCAGCAGGGAGCAGCAGGTCACACATTTTTGTGCCTGCAAATTACGATAACGGGACTAGAAACGAGTCACAAAACATACATGCTATATCATGATCCCCCTCCCGGAGAAGTAAGAATATGTTCATGCATATACCGTTATTGCGCATGCGCCGACCAGACATACAGGCTGATTAGTGCATGCGACAAATAACCGTACAGCAGAACTCAACTTGACTGTGCATCAAATTATCAGCACCCAGCGCTTGACACAATAATACTCAAAGTTCATGTTTCCTTACTGAGCACTACAGAAATCAATTAATGCTCACTACTACTGAGCATAATACTCATCAAATTTGTGCTCACTACATTATCACAAGTAAGAGGCAATTGAACAGACCACGCCTTTGCGCTACCTGGCCAGCTGCCAATTACAGGAAACATAACAATCTCTATTTCATATCCTTCTCCGCGACACGGCTCACAAATATAGCTATTCACAAATTCAATACATTAATAACAGATAGAAACTACAACAGAAGATTTTCATCTATAATCCACAACATTTGTTAGTGTCTCATAAGGGCCAACACTGTTTGCCGTAAATTCTCTCTATTTGGTAGGCACCCCGTCACAACCGTCCTCGCGACGCCGATGACGCAGCTGACGTCATCCCCGCCGCTCAGGCCGTTATGACGTGTGGCGACCAAATACTCCCACTTATCATCATAACGTTCTTTATATGTACATACATGCACAAACTGAGTTATCAGACAAAAACGGCATCATTACAAAATGAACTCGTAATTCTTTTTGAACAAAATTATTTCTAATCAACGTGAACATGCTTGTAAAATAAAATTCATTACGGTTCATCATCACGGATAACCCAACAGGCTCTTGTAAGAGTTTGCCCTGATGATGAAGATATGGTTAAACCCGTCTTAAGTTTACGTCCCCTAT
Source organism: Lucinisca nassula (assembly GCA_963580285.1). Classification (NCBI taxonomy): domain Eukaryota; kingdom Metazoa; phylum Mollusca; class Bivalvia; order Lucinida; family Lucinidae; genus Lucinisca; species Lucinisca nassula. The sequence continues at coordinate 1,378,966 of OY757024.1, read as the reverse complement.
ACACCTAATATCATATTGGGACGGAACCACGGTTTTCTAACCACAGCTAGTCAAAAGTCATGGATCAAACAAGTGACCCGGCGTTTATTAATTACATTCTACAAAAGGGGTCTAAAAGCCTAAATGAATCCAGAATGAGCGGGTGTCCAAACTTTACGTCTCACCAACATCTAGGGTCAGCATGAGACAGGACCTCACTTAGAAAGACTCATTCTACTACTGGAGAAGCCTGGGATCGATCCTGCAACGTCTAGCTGGCAAAGCTAGTAGCCTAATCACTACAGGCCTCAACAGTGAATTCAGAATAGGCTTCAGAAAGTTGGGGTATACTACAAGTAAACCCCTCCAAAACCTACAAGCATGTTCATACAAAAATAATACTAAACATAGATTTAATATACCTTTCAATATACTTTCTATTTCCCCGTCACAATGTTGTGTTCACTCTTACAACTTGACCTGCTGCTAAAGTGTCCGCTTTTTTCAGGGTTTATATATCTATGAATACTACCGGAAAATCATGCCTACTCATATTACCTTGCTCAATTCGTGGCGAGGTGGAGATACCGGCCACAAACAAAGCCAGATAGCAAAAATCGAGTAGATAATGGATTTGCGTTCAAATAGTATATTTCCCATAGGAAAAATTGATGAAACGACCCTATAATCAATGACATGACTCCTGTCAAAACGAACACCCACACAACACGTGACGGGAATAAAAATCATATATGGCACAATTTGGCGGTTGGCGATTTTTAGGCAAATTCTATAGGACTCGGCCTTTTAGCGGCCCCCTGTATTGTAAAAACAGCTCTCTATAAACCACTCATGCATACATCGTATGATATGTGCATGACTTGTTCATGGAGCCGCACAGTTTGCGTACCATATTTCACCTAAAATATTTCACTCGCACCGCCCTACCATATATTTACTAAAATAATTTAGATGTGCATAAGCACCAGAGAGGTTTCCTATTCCATCTCGTGACAAAGGTTTCCCCTTTTGGAGGAAAAACAATCAAAAATGTTTTTTTCTTTTTGTCAGAGATGGAATAGGATGAACCTATCTAAACAAGACAGCTATTTACACAACAACCGTGCGAAGAATTACCTACTAAGGTAGTCTGCCCCCAAATTTTCTTGGCCCCGAATTGCAACAATCCGAAATCTATACGGCTGTAGTTTCATTGCCCAACGCATAATTCGAGGATTGAGAACTTTTGCTGTTTGCATATAAGATAAGGGCTTGTGGTCTGTCTCAAGCAGCAATTCTACTCCGTAAAGATACTTGCGAAATTTCTCAACACCCCAGATAATAGCCAAACATTCCTTCTCTATTACAGAATAGTTTTTCTCACGAGGCAAAAGTTTCTTGCTGGCATAAGCAATGGGAAGTCGTCCTTCCCCTTCAAATTCTTGGAGCAAAACGGCTCCTATACCAACATCAGAAGCGTCCGTCCGGAGTATGAACGGATTCCCATCATGAAAGATAGGAAGACGAAGAATAGGACTAGACGTGAGTCTATTCTTCAGGGTCTGAAAAGCCTTTTCATGATGGTCCTGCCAGTCTGTGATCTTGTTTGGTCTACTTTTCTTAGTTAAATCTGTCAAAGGGGAAGCGATAGATGAGAAATTTGGAATGAAACGGCGGTAGAAACCAGCCAACCCAAGAAATGACTTTATTTGTCTCTTAGTAGAAGGTCGAGGAGCATCCTTTATAGCTTGTATCTTGTCTTCTTGCGGTCTAACTGACTGAGCAGCTACACTGTGACCAAGACATTCGATACTGCTATACCCAATCATACACTTGGAAGGTTTTGCCGTCAACTTGGCTGTCCTAAGTCTATCCAAAACTTCACGTAATGACGTCAAGTGGTCTTTCCAAGTTTCGGTAAAGATCCACATATCATCGACGAAGCTATCAACGTTAGAAAGTTCGGACAGAATCTTTCTCATCAACCTGCAAAATGTTGCTCCGGAGTTTACCAAACCGAAGGGCATAGTTTTGAATTGAAACAAGCCTTTGGGGGTTTCGAACGCAGTTAGGGGTTTTGCCTTAGACGTCATTTTTACCTGCCAATAACCTTTTGACAAATCTAATTTGCTAAAGTATTTGTGCCCCGACATTCTATGTATAACCTCCTCCATATTTGGCATTGGTTCTGCATCGAACTCCGTCACCTTATTAAGTTTACGGAAGTCAATGCAGAACCGCACCGAACCATCTTTTTAGGGACAAGTACTACAGGGGATGAGTATGGAGATATTGATGGCTCAATAACTCCTAAATCTAACATATCTTGAATTTCCTTTTCCATTACATCCCGTACTTTATATGGTATGGCATAACCTTTTGACCTCACTGGTTCCGTCGTCAGCAACTTTATGTCGTGTTCTATTTGGTCAGTTCGTCCTGGTACACTGGACAGTACGTCCGGGTATTCTTTTATCAACGTTTCTATTTCTTTACGCTGATCCTGCGTTAACATTTCTGAAATATTGACGTCCTTAAACGTCTCTGGTTGCTTTGCAGTAGGAAAAGCGCAATCTTCCAATGATAATTCGTCAACGTCATCATTTTCAGTTGACGGAGTGGACTCTACAGAAAGCAAGCAATGTGACGTCACATTTTGACGTTCCACATATTGCTTCAGTATGTTAGCGTGATATGTGTTAACATTTCCATTGACGTCAATCTTATAATCCATTCTGTTCACTACCTCAACCACTTCATAAGGACCTTTCCATTGAAGCAATAATTTATTACTGTCTGTCGGTAGTAACAACAGTACTTTGTCGCCGACGTCAAATTTACGCGACCTCGCGCCTTTATCATAATAAGCTTTCTGCTTAATCTGAACCTTCTTTAAATTATCACGCGCTAATTTGCATGTCTGCTCTAACCGTTCCCTAAGCTCAATAACGTATTGATACGTCGAAAGAACTTGCTCATCGCGTACCTCTTCAGCCCATAATTCTCTTAATATTGCCATTGGACCTCTGACGTTACGTCCATATAACAACTCAAAAGGAGTGTATCCTAAAGACTCTTGTGGGACTTCCCTTACCGCAAATAATAAAGCTGGAAGATATTTATCCCAATCTTTTGGACGTTCAGCACACATGCGACGTAACATCTGCTTTAACGTAGCGTGGAAACGCTCTATCAGTCCGTTGCAAATTGGGTGTCTCGGACTACACGTTAACTGTTGAAGAGAAAGAAGTCTGCTGACTTCCTTCATTACCTCAGCAGTAAACTGTGATCCACAATCAGTCAACATTTCATCAGGAATGCCAACCCTACTAAACATTTCAATAAGCGCTTCCGCGACACGTTCCGTCTCAATACTCGGTAAAGCTATCGCCTCTGGATACCTTGTCGCATAATCTATCATGGTTAAAATATACCGAGATTTCCTATCAGATCGAGGCTCAATTGGACCAACTATGTCCACTGCCACCCTCTTAAATGGCGTATCAATCAATGGCATTTTTCTTAGAGGTACTTTAGTGACCCGACCTTTCTGAATAGTTCTCTGACAAATATCACACGTTTTACAAAATCTAGCGACATCACCGCAAATACCGGGCCAGTAAAACTCAGTTACAACTCTATCCAATGTCTTCCTAATACCCATATGTCCAGACATAAGCGTTTCATGAGCCAGTTTCAACACCTTTCCTCGGAAACTTTGAGGGACCACAAGTTGGAAAGAGACTTTGTTACCCTTGGTGAACTCCCTATATGCCAAACCTTTTTTCTCAATAAACCTAGTTTCACCTCGGTTTAAACCACGACTCACAGTCTTGTTCCCAGATACAACCCTTTTCCTGATGTTTTCCAAAGTTGGATCATCAACCTGAGCTTGCTTGAAAGCCTCCTTGTCATCGTTAATGATCTGATCGGGAACCTTAAGTTTTCTGTAAGGCTTCTCATCCTGCCTAGTTTGAGACCTAGTTACAGCCGCAGCTGAGAAATGAGACATATCAGGAAGTTTTCATCCATCAATGTTACCGATAACCAAATCGTACAACGTATCATCCATACACAAAGCTTCAGTTTTCCCAGTGAAAAAAGGACAATCAATGTCAATCATTGCCAAAGGATACCTTTGTGTGGATTCATCAATCAACGTAACATTTGATTCCTTCCCTATTAACTGACTATCCGAAACCAAACTTCTCCGAACGACACAGCCTGTACACCCAGTATCTCTTAATACAACCACCTTTTTATTATTAACCAATCCTTGTGCCGTCGGTAACCTTGCCTTTAAGAAGTAACAGACACCTTCCCTAGTTTCCTTACTACACTCCTCCCTATCCGAAATCAAAGGATCACCAACCTTATTTTCAAAAATACTTCCAATCTCATCACCTTTCCTAGTTACTTCCGTCTGACAAAAACTAACTTGGTGTGCTGCGCCACGTGGTGTGCTATTATTTTTACCGCGTTCGCGAAAAGACCCTCTAAAATTACCACGACCACGTGTATAACCACGACCTACATTCTGCGTATTCTCATTCTTAACCTGAGAACCTTGAGTCTCTACGCGCGTGTTAAAATTTTCCTTAACACCGCTATCCCCAACTCCAGTTGCTCCTACCTCTGCGCTATACAATTGTTTCCTGTCGGGGTTCTTAAAACATTTAATTGTTAAATGCCCCTTACCGCATATGCTACACTTGATATCCGGTCTACCACTCGGTTTGTTCGAGTCAACTTTGTCCTGTTTCCCCTGCGCTGCGCCTCTATTATCGCGTTACCCCTTATTAATGCAACTATATACGCCCCCGCGCGCTTCTGCAAACAAATCTGCCTCCCTAGCCATTTCATCTAAATTACCAAACTGTTTTGGCTTCAGATGTACATACAGTTCTCTATTACATGACTCCAGGAACTGATCCCTTGCCATGAAATCACAGACAGCCGGAAAAGATTTTTCTATCTTTGCCATATTAAGCCATTTTTCTAAATAACTTCTCAGTCTACTACTGAACTGTATGAACGTTTCTGATTTCTCGGGCCTACTATAACGAAACTGTTTCCTAAATCCGCGCTCTGTCATGTCAAAATTCTTTAATAAAGCGTCCTTTAACTTTTCATAATCCGCCGCATCCTCATTTGACAACCGGTCATATACATCAAGTGCGCGCCCTTTGAGCAATGCACTTAAATACGCGGCCCAAACACTCTTATCCCATTTATTAGCCGTAGCATATTTCTCAAACCTAGATAAATAACTATCCATTTTATCTTTACCCTCTTCAAAATAAGGTAACTTAGGATCCCGGGCATGCGCCACCTTCTCAGCTTTTTGCTTTTCAAATTCTAGCTCGAGCTTCGCTCTCTGCATTTCTAACTGATTCCTTAATTCTTGGTGCTGTAGCTCAAACCCATGTTTTATTTGTTCTAACTGGGCCTCACTAATCTCTTTTGCCTCCCTTTCAGTCTTAATGCGTGCCATTTCAAGTTTCTTATTAACATTCAACATAGCTAGTTCATGTGCCCTTTCCTTTTCTTTTTCAGCCCTTTCCTTTTCCTTTTCCTCTAACTTAGCTAGTTCATGTACCCTTTCCTTTTCTTTTTCTGCCCTTTCCTTTTCCTTTTCTTCAGACCTTAACCTTTCTAAATCCCTTTGCTCTTGCCTTTCTGCCCGCTCAATATCTTGCTGCTCCTTAACAAAACCTTGTAACTCCTTCCCCTCATAACCTAAGTCCTTTCCCATTTGCATTAAACGCTCCATTATTGATAACGTAAATCTCACGTTACTATCAATAATTCATTTAACATCTTTCTTGTGCCTTATCCCACTTCTGACACCAAATGTTACATGTGGGTTTACGGCGTCCCGCAAACCCCCATGCTGACAAGACAACCGAGCGTGATCTCTGACAGGTGTACGGGCAGCTGTGGGGTAAGGCACAAGAAAGATGTTAAATGAATGACATGAATTATTTACAGTATCTACATACAACACTTACTAACACAAAACATCACAATTTGTTGCTTCTGTAGCCAACTCACGACGTCCGCTCCGAAGGCAAAACACTGTTCTGTGCTCGGAACGGGTGACGTGAATACCTACAGAAGCAAACAACAAAAACAACAACAAAAACAAAAAAGAAACAACACAAGACGCGACTGGCCAGTTTATAACTTAGGGTGAATCCCCCACTCGCGTGAAACTTCCTCTCGCGAACTAGCAGAACTAGTCTATCAACATAGTTGATAATCCTAGGTTTAGCGATCACGTTTCCCGATCAGGGGTTTAGCGATCGTCCAAATAACCTGCAGGTAAGTTGACCTCTTCCATGGTCTCACATTTGTTTACAACGAACAATGATTTAGATTCTGCTTCTACCCTGGTAGGCGCTGATTACGGCGGTCTGTCCGCCCTTGCTGGACCCTAACGCCTAGCGTCGTACCAGTACCTGCTGCTATGAAGCAGGGAGCAGCAGGTCACACATTGCTGTGCCTGCAAATTACGATAACGGGACTAGAAACGAGTCACAAAACATACATGCTATATCATGATCCCCCTCCCGGAGAAGTAAGAATATGTTCATGCATATACCGTTATTGCGCATGCGCCGACCAGACATACAGGCTGATTAGTGCATGCGACAAATAACCGTACAGCAGAACTCAACTTGACTGTGCATCAAATTATCAGCACCCAGCGCTTGACACAATAATACTCAAAGTTCATGTTTCCTTACTGAGCACTACAGAAATCAATTAATGCTCACTACTACTGAGCATAATACTCATCAAATTTGTGCTCACTACATTATCACAAGTAAGAGGCAATTGAACAGACCACGCCTTTGCGCTACCTGGCCAGCTGCCAATTACATGAAACATAACAATCTCTATTTCATATCCTTCTCCGCGACACGGCTCACAAATATAGCTATTCACAAATTCAATACATTAATAACAGATAGAAACTACAACAGAAGATTTTCATCTATAATCCACAACATTTGTTAGTGTCTCATAAGGGCCAACACTGTTTCTCGTAAATTCTCTCTATTTGGTAGGCACCCCGTCACAACCGTCCTCGCTACGCCGATGACGCAGCTGACGTCATCCCCGCCGCTCAGGCCGTTATGACGTGTGGCGACCAAATACTCCCACTTATCATCATCACGTTCTTTATATGTACATACATGCACAAACTGAGTTATCAGACAAAAACGGCATCATTACAAAATGAACTCGTAATTCTTTTTGAACAAAATTATTTCTAATCAACGTGAACATGCTTGTAAAATAAAATTCATTACGGTTCATCATCACGGATAACCCAACAGGCTCTTGTAAGAGTTCGCCCTGATGATGAAGATATGGTTAAACCCGTCTTAAGTTTACGTCCCCTATACACCTAATATCATATTGGGACGGAACCACGGTTTTCTAACCACAGCTAGTCAAAAGTCATGGATCAAACAAGTGACCCGGCGTTTATTAATTACATTCTACAAAAGGGGCCTAAAAGCCTAAATGAATCCAGAATGAGCGGGTGTCCAAACTTTACGTCTCACCAACATCTAGGGTCAGCATGAGACAGGACCTCACTTAGAAAGACTCATTCTACTACTGGAGAAGCCTGGGATCGATCCTGCAACGTCTAGCTGGCAAAGCTAGTAGCCTAATCACTACAGGCCTCAACAGTGAATTCAGAATAGGCTTCAGAAAGTTGGGGTATACTAGAAGTAAACCCCTCCAAAACCTACAAGGATGTTCATACAAAAATAATACTAAACATAGATTTAATATACCTTTCAATATACTTTCTATTTCCCCGTCACAATGTTGTGTTCACTCTTACAACTTGACCTGCTGCTAAAGTGTCCGCTTTTTTCAGGGTTTATATATCTATGAATACTACCGGAAAATCATGCCTACTCATATTACCTTGCTCAATTCGTGGCGAGGTGGAGATACCGGCCACAAACAAAGCCATATAGCAAAAATCGAGTAGATAATGGATTTGTGTTCAAATAGTATATTTCCCATAGGAAAAATTGATGAAACGACCCTATAATCAATGACATGACTCCTGTCAAAACGAACACCCACACAACACGTGACGGGAATAAAAATCATATATGGCACAATTTGGCGGTTGGCGATTTTTAGGCAAATTCTATAGGACTCGGCCTTTTAGCGGCCCCCTGTATTGTAAAAACAGCTCTCTATAAACCATTCATGCATACATCGTATGATATGTGCATGACTTGTTCATGGAGCCGCACAGTTTGCGTACCATATTTCACCTAAAATATTTCACTCGCACCGCCCTACCATATATTTACTAAAATAATTTAGATGTGCATAAGCACCAGAGAGGTTTCCTATTCCATCTCGTAACACCGATAGACCTTGTTGCAGAAGAGATTTAAGTCCGATATTGAATTTTGAAATTAAATCAGAATGGCGTCTATAAAATTTTGAAAAGGCTTTGCATAGTTTATGGTACCGATTATAAAAATCTAAAATGAGTTCCTTTAAGAGCAATGAAAACATTCATAAGAAAGAAGATGGGTCATACTTCGTAGTTTTGGCTAATAAACCCTGAATAAGGAGTTTAGCCGTTAATAATTTATTACGAGTGTTGAAGTCAGTTACATGACTACACACTCTAGCAAATCGAATTAATTGCGAAATATAAACGCCATAGGATGGCGCACGAGGAACATCACCATCCAAAAAAGAAAAAAATTATAATCTCAAAATCAAAGTCATCGCGTTTATCATAAATTTTGCACGAAACAAAGCCATCTATCAATAGATAGATTTAAATCCAAAAACGGGGCATCGGTATCAGAAGAATTTGCTTTATTTAACTGAAGTTCTGGGGGGTAAATCTGACTGATCAAACCATCAAAATAGGTATTATCAATATTTAATAAATCATCTAAATATCTAGAAGTGGAGCTAAAAGCTTCAATAATTTCAGATTGGTTATCAATGGAAAGCGACAAAATGAAGTCTCTTTCATAACAATACAAGAACAGATCAGCCACAAGAGGTGCGCAATTAGCACCTATCGGAATACCCACAATTTGTCTAAATAACTTAGTACCGAATCTAATATAAATATTGTCAAGTAGAAAGGTGAGGGCATCACACACTTTCTGTCATGACCAAAGTGTATAATTCTTATGCTCTTTAGAAGTGAAAAATGCATTTCTGACATTACATGCAAGATAGAGAGAATCTTCTCTGTGAAAAGCCCATTCAGTTAAATCATTAAGATTTTCTTTTATAAGATTATGAGGAAGTGTAGTGTAAAGAGTGGAAAAATCGTAACTGACTTCAACACTCGTAATAAATTATTAACGGCTAAACTTCTTAATCAGGGTTATCGGTACCATAAACTACGCAAAGCATTTTCAAAATTTTATAGAAGTCCAGGTCATATAGACGTCCAGGTCATCTGCTGTGGCAGGGGCAGCCGCCCCCAATCGCCGGAGAAACTCCGCACGCTGGCTGCAGCGGAGAGCCGATTACTATGAAGAGGTCCTGGCCGACCACATGGCAAAAGAACCGGATCTGAAAGCTCTTAAAAAGGAGATCCGTCTCCAACCAGACCGAGTACAGTGTCAGGCTATGAGACAAGCGCTACCGGCCTGGCTTGGATGGGACAGATTCGTGGAAGCTTGGAAGCCGGGGGACTTGATCCTGACCTCGAGGCAGAAGGTTCGCGACCCGGCACAGATGCGGCTGTTCGAGAATCATGAGAAGCATTTCCCTGACCTCCCCGTTCCTCTGCTGTATCGTCCCAAGGATACTCGGCGGCAAAACATATTGGTCACCATTCCTAGGCCCTTGGTGCTGGATGGTGAGCGAGACCAGCAGGAGCTCGTTTTGAACGACGTTGTCGAGGTTTCCTTGCAAACCGCCCGCGAGGTCCTCGACGGCATATGGGGCCAGGATTGGGCTCTTGGCTATGCCATCACAGTCCAGTCAAGCCAAGGTCTCACCATCGCAGACCCCTAAAAAGTCTGGATTATCGATGACTTCCTGCAGTGGTCCAATCTCGCGTATTTGGCAGTGTCAAGGATGGAGTACATGCGCCAGCTCGAAAGGGTAGTCTGTACCCCAGAGGAGGGTTCTGAGGGGCCACCCATACTCACCGAGCAGCAATATGCGGCGCATATACGCAAAGTTATTGCGAAGAAGCTTGTGGCCTACAAGCGACAGGACGAAGCCAAGGGGCTCAGGTTTAGCCTGAAGGTTGATCACATCTAAGCACTGAAGGAGGCACAGAACAATCACCGTGCCGCGTGTGATATTGAGCTCCTTTGGGCTTACCAACCAAAGGACACCCAGCAGTTCAGTGTTGACCGGCTGGACAATACCCAAGGCCACACCCGTGACAATGTTCGCCTGAGTGTGCCTGGAGTGCAACCGAAAAAAAAGTTTCCGCGGTCCTCAGCGCTTGAGAACCCCATCCGGAGGAAGCTGAGTGTCGGGAGGCCCAACAAGAAGTTCTTCGCGCACAAAACCGCGCTGAGGACCATATGGGATCAGCCGCTCGCCGGCGCCCCCCTTTAAGCTCGCCAGGCTGGTACAAATAGCCAACGCCGGCACGGAGGGGATTTTTGTCTCATCGAGACCAACAGGACGACCAGGAACAACAGAGGAGAGCTATTGTGTCACTGATCGCACCCTTATGGCCTCAGAGGGCTTTTTGCCGGTCAGTCGGGTGACCTCGCCATTCAAGGCTGCCACAACGGCAGGCAACCTTTTCACCCATTATGTAGACCGCTGACTAGGCTGCACCATCTCCTGAGCGTACTGGTGCCCAAAGAGCCGCTCAGCCAAAGTACGATTGTAGCGCTCAACAATGCCCTGGCCCCGTTGGATGTCAACCCGACCGCGCCGATCCTGGACAGAGTGCTTTGTCAAAAGCTGGCTGACATAGCCCATGAACTCACGACCGGGATCAACCTGGAGCAATTTGGGTCACCTCAACGGGCCTCGCCTGTAGATGCGAGACAAAGCTTCAGCAACATCTTTCGCTTCTTTAGTGGCCAGACGCTCAGCTTCTTTGTAGCGTGAGGCTACATCAACCACGGTAAGGGCGTATTTGTATGTGCGCTTGTTCGCTTTGCGAACAAGGTCGTGCGGCAGAAAGAGCAGGTCAGCTTGATAGACCTCGTTCGATGTGATGATGTCGAATTTTGGTCGTGGAATGTGCCGCGGGGCGGCAAAGTAGATCTGCCAGATGGCCTTCTTCTTCAACCAAGCTCGGGTCACATCTTCTGAGGTCTTAGCTAATAAAAGCCAGCTTTTTATCGCCTCAAGACCCCTCCAGTAACCCTTAGGGCTGTAATAAATATCCGCAAGGCGGATGGACAACTTCCGATCCATGTATTTATTGTAAGCATTGCTCATTGCTTTGCATAGCTTAGCTATACTAGTAAGTCTCCAACGGAAACAACTGCTGCGGAATTGTCTAGGCGAGTTTGTAAACCACAAGGCCGGTCGCTGCCATCCACTGGATAACGAAGGCAATCTCGCGGTCTTTCTGGTCGTCACTCGGATGGTAAAAGTGGGAGAGCAGGGGCTCGGGCCTCAGGGGGTCAAGGTTATGCCCGGCGACCTGCGCATACAGGCGCATCGCGTCATAGACGTCTTTAAAGGTTCGAACGGCGTGCCCCTGGCGGCGGAGTTCCTCAGTGATGAAATCAATACGCTCGGTCCGTTTCGAGACCATTCTGCCTTTGCAGCCTGTAACTGTTCGACTGCTTTATCGTGACGCTTGCGCTCTTCGTCGGCGCCAGAGCTCTTCAAATGGAGAACAAGTAGTTCGATCCCGAAAACACCAGGGCGTTTACCAGGATACCGCCAACGAGCATAGCAATACTTGCCATGATTACGCTCACTTCGTGACGATATCAGCAGGTATAATCGCCTGTTTAATTAGCATATCTTTGGTTGCCATGGCGAGAGCGACGTCACCTATGGCCGTGCCCACATCACTGGGTGTGAAGTGTAGCTTCGGGGGCTACCCACATCGCCATCTTGCCAAGCCGGGCGTATCCCACAGCGATGCCAGAGACGACTGCGCTATGGTAGAGCGCGTTGACAAGCATTTTACCATCAGTTGCCGGGGTTGTCATGGTTGTTGTTATTGCTACGCAATAGTTACGCACCAGGCTTCACTCCATATAGAATGGATCTGGCCGGGTCACTAATTGTTTCACGCCCCGGAGTTTATCTCTATTCGACTTATCATTGTTGCTGTTGCTCTGCAATATGTTTCTGTTGCTGTTGTGAAACAACGACGAAGCGACTTGTCGCCGCGATAGGCTCACATGTTGAAGAGCAACTACAGCAATGCCACCCGCAAGACAACCCCCGATAATCCATGGGGTCCAGTCTCTTTGTCCTTCTGACCCGTGATGTTCCTGTTGTTGCTTTGCAACAACAACATCGTTAACGGCGCCATCGTTATTCGTGAAATGATGTTTTTCTTTAATTTCTGAAGCTCCTTGAGCAGTCGTTCTTGCTTGACCTTTCGAGCGGCGGCGCCGACACGTCCGGTTGCAACCTTTTTAGGGTCTTTAGGTTTCGTCACTCTTTGCGTCACTGGCTCCGCCACTGGCTGCGTTGCAACTGGCTGCGCCAGTTTTGGCTGTTGATCCATCATCGTATTCTCCGCCATCATTGTATGATGAATTGATGGGGCAGCAATTTTCAAATCTGGTATGCTTGAGCGTGTTTAACGTTGCGATGAGAGGAGCCAACCACGTGCCATAGCGGTGATAGAGTTTGCTGGCCGCGCCTAGAAGTGCGCAACCTAGAAACGGATCGCTTTTAAGATCGCGAACGAGCCCTTGTTGGTCCGGGATCGGGACGAACATCCCGACCAGTCCCTCATACAGTCCAAGAGCCGCGTTCGAAATCGTCTTTGACATGTCTGCCCCTAATCGGGCGGAGTAACGGGCGTAGAGCCTCTCGACCTCAGAGTCACTCAGCTCCTCGACCTGGTCGACGGTCAAGGCCTGGCCGACCCTGCTGCTACTGTTGCAACAAGCCTTTCGCGGTATTCTTGCACTCTGTCATCTTTCCGTGGCTCTGCTTGTTGCTGCGCCTGCTGCGTTTGTTGCGCTGCAACAGGCGCCGCGGGGTCGTCAAGCATCTGGTCTATCAGCTCGTCACAATCCAGTCTTTCGCAACAAGGGCGGACCTGTCTAAAATGGAGTCTGAGTACATGCGCGGCAAATATCTGGATCACCCGAGAAAGGTTCCAAAAGGCAGCAAGTACCAAAGCAACAAGCAGCGCCACATGCAGGCCATGTACAGCGATTACGGCCGATACTGAGCACATCGTCCTTGGCGTTGCTTCGCAACAGCTTCGCAACAACTTCGCAACGGCTAAGCTGATTACTTAGTAATCATTAATCACTAATTAATATAATGATCATTAATTACAATGGCCATTAATTACAATATCATTTAATTATATAATCAGCGGATTGATCTGTCTTCAACAGAAGCTTAGCGTGTTTTGTCTCAGCTAGCTGCTGTCGCACCAACTCCTGTACACGGGCGGGGATCACGTCATTTTCACGCAGACAGTCTTCGAACGAGTCACGATCCTTGCAGTGGCACAACCAGACTCACCGCGTCTGCTCGCGCAAGTCTTTCAAAACGGAGTTGTACTTCTGCGTGAGGACCCAGACAGACTGCTCCGCGTGGCGGCCCGAGAACGCCAGCTCTGACAGCATGTCTTTCTTCTTCGTCAAAGCCCTCTTAGCGCTGCAGTCGTCTATGATGTACAGGGTCGGCTCGCCCTGGAACACCCGGTAAAACGCTCGCAAGTAATCGTGAAGAAGCTCACCAGGGTCTAGAACGTAAATCTCAGGCTCCGTTCAGATCCAGGGGCGCTGCTGATACTTCCTGTTGTACTGTATGGTGGGACACAGAACCAGTAGTTGCTGAAATATCCCCCGGTAGGGGCCTTCGAGTAGATCGAGGATAAAAACGGGTTTTCCGCATCCCATCTGCCCGCTGATTGTCGCCAAATGGGCCGTGCGCAGTAGGAACTCAATTAATCTTTGGTTAATTAACCTAATTTCCAGAGGAATATTAATAAACCGCTGAGACGAACCGGCCATCTTCGATGGTAAGCTATGCGTCCATGATGACGTAGAGGTAGATGTTCAATGCGCCAGCCACATCGGTTCTTTTCGTTATCTGGATGGTCACACCTTCGCTGGCATTCTCTATGCGTCTGCCGGAGCCGTGAAGCCGGCCGTCGTCGCTTGTCCTGAGGTCAAGCCACAGCGCGTACTTGCTGGTGAGGTATTCTGTAAAGCTGACGTCGGCTAGGGCCAGGTCTTTTTCGACCGTTGCCACTTCATGGTGTCGCTTGCTGCCGGCTGGGAAGAGCTTCCTCGCTTCATCAAACATCTGGTAAGAGCGCATTCCTTGGCTGAAGAGTTGGTTGGCGATCCCCTCGATGGTGACCTCGAAATTGTCGATTTTCGCGAGCGAAGGGTTGTTGCGCAGCTTCATCCTCAAAGAGCATCAGGATGCCCTTCATGCTGCGGGCGGGCACGTTGAAATTGATATTCAAGAGGGTGTCGCTCTTGTCTTTGCCGATTTGCGGTACCGCAGTATCCGGTCATACAGAATCGAAATGACGCTTCTATACTTGTTGTAGATCATTTGTACCAGATCTGGTAGGGTGACCATGTCATACTCAAGACAGATGTTTCCAATGTCGAAAGAGGTACCTTTGCCTGTGGCCTGGACCACACGGTTGTAGTCGTTGAACTTGAGCTCATACTCGAGCCGGTCGCCCAGCGCGCTCTGGTAGAATGGCATGTGGCTCTCGAGCAGCTCCAAGTCCAGTGGGATGTAGAAGCGATTGCCGAAAGCATCGGCGATGGCTTTGTCCGCTAGAACGGACTCGTCTTTGTCCCCAGCATTGATTCGGATCCTCGTCGTATTCCGTTCATTCGACGTATCGATGCTTGGTACTGGCCATTTTTCTTCTCTGAAGCCGTCCGCCAGAGATCGCAGTAGCAGTGGTACACGTCACTGTCGTCGATGCTGAGGACCTCATTCCCCGAAATTTAAATGACGGTCTTTTTCACGACGGCGCGGCCTAGGTTCTGAACCAAGGTCCGATTGGCATCTTCGCTACGCAGCGTGATCGTGAAGGCCAACCTCGCGGTCCCGGGGACGATGACATCATGTTTTCCGAGGTTGGGGAATCGAACCAGAAGCTGCTGGTTCGGGCCGATCGTGCTGGGGTTGTTAGTTATCGTCACCGATTGCCTAACCCCTTTCACTCCAAGGGGTTCGCGGAGGCATCGGTAGGGGTCAAGCTTTCGTCCGTACTTGCTTGATGGCATGGTGTCAACTTCGTTGACAACTTCGTTGTCACTGGACAAAGTCTGTTTTAAACATGTGCGACAACCTTCAAATGCACAAACATTATGGCTGACTTTGAAAATCCAACGAAGACTGGCCCGTCCATTATGATGACACGTTCAACCTGCCAGACGATGTTATGGACCCACCACCAGACGTCGAGCAAGGACTTCGCGCGGCCGGGGACAATCTTCAGAACCGCCGAGGTGAGTTAAGACGGACAGCACTTTCGGACCAGAAGAGGCGCCTGGTCGATACTTTCTACAAAGAAGTGAGCCGTGCCTATAAGGGGTTGCGCCTCGAAGATAGTATCGACCATGACCAGTTTGGGATTGACGACCACGGTAAAACACTCTATTTGACCCCCGGCGACAAAAAGATTCCCATCACTGTGACAAGGGGAGGATTCCAGTTTCTGGCTCTGTCCACAATGGCTATGACTCGAACCCGAGATGAGTTGGCGAACAACCTGGCGAGGCTGTCAAAGGTCGACGAGGGAAAATCCCAAGGTGAAAAACACTTGGTCAGGGAGCGGCAGAAACTGACGGAAGCGGACGACACCGAGATGCAGAAGGAGATTCAAGACCGAATCAGAAAACTGGACGGCGATCTCTCTGACATCGAAATCGAAAGACAGTCGAGCCTCGAAGCCCTCTCTACGAACAGAGAAGCTTTCCGGTCCCAGATCTCCCGAATCCGTGAGACATTCAGGCGGCTTCTTCATGAAGACACAACGCTGGCTGAGCGAATACGGACACTCTTCCGCGAACAGGGGATAACGATCGTGAGCATCCTTCCAACGGTTGGGATGGCAATCTCGACCCTAGTGCTTGCGCTCACCGGCGGCGGGAGTGAACCGGCTCCGGTTCCAAAGCCACTCGGTAAGGGCGGGGTCAAGGAGTGGGTAAAAAACACATACAGTCCCTCGGGCGTGCCCTGGCAAATCTGGCCGGCAAGGCCGCGGCTGCCGTGCCCGGAATCATCGGGTTTATCGTCTCTTGGCTTTTGAGCACGCTAGGGAAGGCCGCTTCATGGCTCGCAGATAATTTATGGGCATTGGTCATCAGCATTGGGGCCCTTCTTCTCGTGGCTGCAAAGGAACTGGCTAGCGAGACCGCGCATATCACTCCGTGATAAACCAAAGCGCCACTAGGCCGAGTGCAATCCCTGCGACTATGAGAGCTGTTTTTTCTTCTTCATGGTCGAGACCGGATTTCCAGTCTGCTGGCTGAGGAACCGCGGCAGACGTAGGCGATCCTTCTGGCGGTGGCCCTGCGAGTACTCGCGGATCGGTCCCGGCTGGTGAGGCAGTTTTCCCCTGGAAAGTCCTTGAGCTGCCAGCACTGCTGGCGCTGATCGGTGCTGCCTCGTTAATTTCTGGGTTGTGGCCGATGACAGCGTCTGACCCCGCTATTTGGATTTGGTTATTATAATCTTGGACATTGCCGGGATGGAGCGCCATGTCGCTCGGCATCAAGTAGAGCGCTCTCCCGCAGACGTAATCCATTGGTGTGGATGCATATTGCAACGTCTTTTGATAGCGATCGATGCTGCTGGGGATGTCGACGGTTGGGGCGATGGCGTCTTCGAGATTCGCCGTAAACTGCTTTTAGGTGTCGAACCCCGACCCGACTTTGAGACTGTTGGAACGGGTCTGAGCTTGCGCTCCCAAAATTGCTCAAACGTAAGTCCGAATCGAGCCGTTGAGGCGCTCGACACCCGCTTGCGTGAACCCTTCTGATTTATCTAGAATGAACATCGTCCACGCCTTTGAAATATCCACATTACGGCGTATGGCATCCTTCGGATGAAAGAAGGGGCCATCGGAGCTGTGATCACTGCGGTATTTCCCCGAAAGGGTCATGAAGGTACTAAAAGATCCGAGGCCTTTACACCCATAGTCCAGCTTTTGCCTCTACCTGTAGAAGGCTAAACTGCGAACTCCTCGCAAAGCCGCTTGTAGGCCCTGGAGTCATATGTGACCAGCCATGAGATTTTGGGTCCAAATGGGGTCCATGACCGAAAATGAGCTTTTGCCATTTTCTGATAGCTTTATAATACTGAAGTGCATATGTGAAATTTCAGATGAAAACATTGAGCGGTATACGAGATATAGGTCTTTATACTAGACTGACCCTGAATATGCGAAAATTGCATTTTCAGTCATTTTAGATGTATATTTGCAAGTGATTCTTGACTTCAAAGCCTCATTAAGCATTCACAGAAAACAAAATATCAGCAAATCATGCTTTCACACATTTATTTATTCACCCGATAGCAATCATTCGTTGCATATTTGTTGGGAAAAATTCTGTTGCCATGGCAACAAATTTAAAATCCTTATATTTTTCGAACACAATACTCTTGTAGAGCTGGGCATATATTTTCTCATTAAATCTAATTCAAAGTAATGAAAAAGTGCATTACTAAATCCAATTAAAGATCATGTCAACCATTGCCAGAGAGATCAGCTTTGATGGGATACAGAGTAGCCCACCTACTTACATTATATGTATGTACGTCACCAACATCAATTTGTTTGAATGCTACGTACATCTAAATAGCCAAAGATTGGACTATATTAATAACTTTAACTGAAAAGTCTGGCTTATAGGAGCAGACTTTATAACGGCTTATAGGAGCAGACTTTTTAACACACCATTGCTACATTCAAGGTCATAGTGAAATGAATGATTTCATGATGGCTAATAAAATATGAATTCCACATGAAAATGAATAATAATAATAATAATAATAATAATAACAATAATGATAATAATAATAATAAAAACACAGAAAATTTACGCACAATCCCTTACTTGTTCGACAAAATTGTATGTACATCATTGCAATTATAGCAAAATTTTGTATTGTAAATAAATCATTGATCTGCATTAAATAGCAGCATACATGTAATTCATAAATATTTTGTCAGATTACCCCACCCACCAACATATAACTAGTATTATCATGATTTGGGATTTATAATCGCAGAATGAAGTAAATATGACATTTGTATCCTTGTGTGAGTGTGTGAGTATGTGTGCAATTGTGTGTATGAAACTGGACATCCTTGCAGAACAAACGTCACATACCACCACCCCCCATCAGGGCTAGGAGAAATAGACTGGCTACATCGTGCCTACCTGACGTAACATGAGCACAAGTTTGAAAAACGCTAAGAAGGTCTTAGCTTGGCCAGGCAAATCAGTTATCTGTATATAAACCCTAGCAGTTTGTTTATGCAGGGGCTCGATCTCATTGTCGGGTAAACGTCCCATAAAATTGGTAACAATGTTTTCAAAATGACATAGTGTTGACAAGGTTGTACAACACAAACCCAAACAAACAAACAAAAGCTTTATACAGAGAATGTGGGGTTATAAGGGTATATGTTATTTTAACTAACATAATTATGGATACATGAAGAACCGCCTCAGTGAGGTATTTCTACTATGCATGATACAATCTTGTTGTACCAAAATTTCGACAGAATAATGTCCTTCTGTGGGACACATGGGGCTATCAGTTAAATATAATGAGGTATAACCCTGTCATAAAATCAAGTCAGTTATTCCATTCCACACATGTAAATGAAGCCCCCGCCCATCGGGGCTTGAAGAAATAGATGGGTTGCGTGATGCTTCCACGCAGAGCTAAAACCGACCAGCACACGAGTACTGGTAAACCGCCTAGAGGATCTAGGCCTGCCCAGGCAATGCGGTGCGCGTCGGCCCGTACATGCTTATAAACCATTTTGGTTTCATTGGGTGGGAGGGCTTGAGCTGTCATCTCAATGTCGGGTAAAAGTCCCACAAAAGTGAAAGCAACGCCTCCAAAATGACCTTTACAGCTTTGACGGGGACGTTAAAAATCAAATCAAACAAACGCATGTAGATGTTGAATATTGCACCACTTGTCAAGATAAACCAGAAGGTCGAGAGAGGGTTTCACGGCTATAATACATATGTGGGCTCTTCCAGGGTCATAGACAATTCCTAATAAAAGTGAATACCGCCAGCCATTATTTAAATTTATAACTTTAATTATCTTTTTTTCTGAACAATAAG
The DNA here is from genome assembly GCA_963580285.1 of Lucinisca nassula. Lineage (NCBI taxonomy): Eukaryota > Metazoa > Mollusca > Bivalvia > Lucinida > Lucinidae > Lucinisca > Lucinisca nassula. The sequence goes on along the minus strand of OY757024.1, from coordinate 1,359,485 downwards.
ACTGTAAAAATCTCATTTTCGGAGTAAAATTATATTGCAATTTTTGACACAAGCGAAACCGCAGTTACAGTAATACTTTATGCAATCAAAATTAAAGTATCATCAAACATGAGACACTAATTTTATACCAATCAAAAACATACAGCTGCACCTGTATTCGCAGTTTCAGCTACAGAAACAAACACATGAATATAGAGTCAAAACATGTATTTGGTATACAATCATTAAAAGTGATGGTAATTCAAATAGCTTTAAATAAATGATACTTGACTTGCAGTTATTGAATTGATTCATATACTTAAACTGGTGTTAGTTTTCCCTCGCCCATCAGGAGGAATATACGAGACTGAATGGTGTATGTACTTCAGTGCTAAGCTGAAACAACCCAATAGTTCAGTACTGGTAAATTAAATGCTGTGGGTTTTTTTCTGAATCGTAAGGTAAATGGTAACGCAGGCAGTACCATTTTTTTTTCTTTTTCTTTTTTGGTGGGTGGGGAGATTTTACGGTCTTTTCAAGATTATTTCACATATCGAGCCGATCGTAAATCAATGGTGGGCGAAAACTGGAGTGCCCAGAGAAAAAATGACCTTCCTTTGCAGGGTTTGGTGTCTTAAATATGACCAGAGCCAGACTCGGACTCAGTACCGTATTTACTTTATGTTATATTCGTGTAAGACTAAATCTCGATTTTTAAATATGTTAGCCTAGATTCTTATTCTACCAAACTACAATTCTCAATACATCCAACTTATGGGAGTATAGAATTTAAAGTAACTGTTTGTGCAACCCTTGAATTGAAAGTGGTGCCACGTGTACATGTGCATATACGTGTACATATCGGCCCCCGCCCATCGGGGCTTGAAGAAATAGATGGGCTGCATGATGCTTACACGCAGAGCTGAAACCGACCGCACACGAATACTGGTAAACCGCTTAGAGGATCTAATCCTGCCCTGACAAAGCGGTGCTTTAGATATCATTTCATCTCAATGTCGGGTAAAAGTCCCACAATATTGGAAGCAACGTCTCCTATACAGTGTTGATGGGGACGTTAAACCTCAAATTAATCAAACAAACAAACGTATGCATAATATGTTCCCAGTGATAGGTGCCAAAGTGTCTTGTCAAAGGCCACGACATTTCCGCGCCTCAGGAGCAAATTCTTTCCTTTAAGAAATCAACACATTATTTATTGTTAGATTACACCAAAGGCTCTCATGAACTTATCCGTAGGCATTCATGAAGGTGCTGATTTTGACATAGTGTGGTCTTACATGGTGCTTGGATTGACGGCCACCATACCGCTAGACTATTGCATGCTGGTCAGGAATTAAACCTGGATAGAAGTGGCCGAAAAGGAGAGGCATACTCGTGTGCTATTCAGTAAACAAATTATTTGATATAAAGGAGGCAAATTAGATATGAAAGACTTCCCTGTATGTGTCCTGTGATGCCCAAAATGTATTTTGGAGATCTGCTGGTGTTGCCATCATGGACCATTTGCATAAAAAAATCTGAACCAAGGGATCTATTAAAACCGAACCATGAGCAAGTGCAAATTAATAAGCCTATCAGGGTTGATCAGGAGAGCGCAGGTTCGATACCTGCCATGCAGGTTCAGCAACATTCTTGCGTGGACATTGATTATGAAATCTTTTCTATGGTCATTCTCTCCTTTCCCCTTATTCAAGAAGGGCAGCTGTCAGTTTCTGGCGAAAGAATGCGCACTGTACTAGTTAACAACTTAAGTATTAGCCTACAAAGGAAAAGTATGGATAAGTGAACTGACCGGCTCAAAAATGACCTAGTTAGTCTTGACTGGGCCGTTAAACTCCAATACAAGCAATCAAACAAATGAACAATAATCAGAGAAATACTGATTTCCAAAATTTCGCACTTTGAACTTTTGGTGGCCATGTATATGGTGTTCAAGGCATGCAGTTCTCGCAACAATCCTGCAAAATTCATATTAAAAAAAGAAAAAAAAGGTAGGTGCTCTGCCGACTGCGCTAATGGGCGCTTTGAGAATTGGGACGATTTATAACTATATAACTACAACGGCACGGTCAATATTACCGGTCAAAATTCTTTTTCGTCACTTCTCGCACTCACATCTTCCAAGTATGAAAAGAAGAAACGTCTTTTTATGTAATTTACAAAACAAAAGGCTCTTGTTGAAAGTATTATTAGCAACAGGTGCGCCATAAATTACCTACGTCAACTATGACGTCGCGAGTATTTACGTTTTCTCGGAATGACGTAATGCCCCATTTGGGCACAAAATCTCATGACGCGTCACATATTGGTTATCGTACTATAAATAGGACTCGTCCCCAGGTAGGGCGACTTTTAGCTCCTCAAACAGACGCCTCATTGTATAATAGACATGAAAGCAATACATGCATTATGGTCTGGTCGCTTAATGTTTGTATTTCTTTCCCTTTGGTGTCTTTTATGGGTGGAGTAAGTTAATTGTATCAATTCCTGATCTTTGTTTTACTTCTACTTTGCAAGAAGTGGCTCCTCTACTTGGAGATGTTCCTGGAATGAAACACCACAGCCGGCGGTTGCGCACCAAACCGCAAAGTTCAGCTGGCACTGCCACCAGCTGAAGGGGTGTGCTGCCAGCTGTCCCACGCCTTGTTTGCCTTATTGACGTCCCCTGTAAGCGGAGGGTTTTGATAATGCTGCCAGGTGTCCCACACCTTGTTTGCCTTAGTGACGTACACAGTAAGCGGATGGTTTTGATAATCGAAGACGTCCGGGTACTTGGCAAGGAAGTGACTTTCCTTACCGTCAACCATTATGACTAGGGTGGGCGCCCCTGCTGCTGACTCCTTATATTTGAAATGGCCGCCTGCCTGATATTTTGCCGAGCTATAAAACGTAAATGCCTTTGTATCCATACCCATTGTGGTGTTGTTGTGTTGTTCAAGTGAAATTTTTTTTATTATGTACATCACACTCACTGGCGTTCAAAATGATGTGTCAATCATTGTTGCCAGGACCCTGTCTGCGGGTGAGCTAGAGATTGCTCTCTGCGAGTTGACGTATTATCAATGGTGGTACAACATATGCACGGCGAAAAGGAACAATAAGGTCTCAAATAACAAGACTGACAAAATAATACCTGACGGGTATTATAACGTCTGTGAGTTGAACGAAAAGGTGTTTCCACGGTTGGGCGCCGAACTCACTCTAGAATGAACCCTCTGGTCTACTGCACTTGCTTGTAAAGTCCGGGTAGGTCATAACAATGAATCGCGAATAAGCTAATCTCTAAGGCTTTTCCGTCAATACTTTCAGAGCTCGTCCCTCTGCCTTTACCTTTGCCAATAACGACCTTAAAAGGAATGAACCCCTCCAGACATTCACTGCCGAGAAGCCACACAAGCTGGCTGTCCATCGTGAGGTCTACTTTTATCTTGCTGAGTAAAGTACTTCAGACAATCTGCATAACGATCGCCCATCTACACTACTTAGATCCATCCCTGTCGAGAACAAAAAGTGTGGACTGAATCATTTCCTGTCTTACAGTACAAGAGGTTGTCGCCAGGGCCTATTTCACAGCTAACTATCTCACTTAGAGATACCAACGGGGAGATGTTACCATTAAAGTATATGAGCGCAACCCTACATATAAGGAATAGTTGACGCAAGCGGCCCCGGTGGGATCAAGAAATGCCCTGTGGTGGCTTTGGCTGATCTTGGTGATACTGAGGGGTTCGGTAAGGAGGGAAAAGAAGATCAATTGAATGCCTTCCAGCTCTCTGATGGGGTCTACAAAAGAAAAGAGGTCGCCCAAGCTGGGTCATTGACATTCGGTGATCTCAGCGACGTAGATACCTCACATGCCGTTCCAAAGCGGGTTCATACGCTGGCCTTCATTGTGAACAAGTGGGTTGCTTTTGCGGACCCGGTCCAACAAACAGGTTGGCTTATTGGCATACAAATCTCGTCTCCGTACGTTGTGACTGGAAAGCAGCACAAAGTTAGGAAGGTAGTTAATAGTTGCACCCGACTGTGCTCGAATATCCCCGGGACGAAGAACATTGTCGTTTCCGAAGATAATGTGCTAAAGACAAGAAACGACCGGCAGGGAATCCTGAAAATAGTCTTCGAATTCCCTCAAGCGGGAATCATTGGTATGGCCCTGCCAACATCATCGATCATCCTTGATCTAATTATCGGAGATAGACCCTACGTTTTTGTTGGTGTGTTACCCGGCTTCAAGCTCAAGTGGAGTCAAGCAAATGCTAATAAAGAAGTTGGGATTTACATACAAGTACAAGAAACGCCCCGAGTGCAGTTCACTCTTGAAGGAATCCAACACCAAGTTGAATACCGTCATTTAGACCTACATACTATTTTTATAGGCCCAGTGTCTCTCAAAAGGCTGCGATTTACGCCTGGTGCGCTCACAGCAGACCAAGCTATAGTCATTATTAGCCAGTAGTCTATTTAAACCCACCCAGCTCGAGGGGTAGTACACGATGGGCCTCTACCCAGGACTTCAGAGATTTACACCTTTTCAATAAGTAATATTCAGTTAGAGCGAAAGGTTAGATCATATTAGTACTATGACTCTCTATCCGTCGCTTGATACTGGAGACAAACACCGCCTTCAGCACGTGACCGAGGTCGAATTCCGTCTCGAAAAAAAAAACGAGACTTCAGAGCCTCGCTGTACAGGAAATAAAGACGTGGGGCTAATGTTGTTGATGGCATTGATACCGCGCTTACTGCGACTAGCGTAGGGCTCGCTACTTCTGGCGTCGATCTATCGCAAGCTTTCATCGGGGTGCCTGTCGCCCTTGGCCTTCAAGCTGGAGCGATTGTGTGTGGGTTGTTGGGTGTTGGCGGGAAATTTATTGGCTGGAAACTCCAAACAAAAGCCCCAAAAAACACGACGAGATTCGTATCTTGGCTGAGTCAAAACTTGACTCAATCACGGACCGCATTTCTATTGCGCTGAACGACGATAATATATCTGAAACAGAATTTCGCCTGATTCTGTGTGAAATCGACAAGTTCAATCAGATGATAGATGAAATTCGTGGACGCCACAAACAGAGTCTTAGCTTATCAGAAGACGAAAAAAAAGTTGTTTCAACGTGTGAAAGACGAGGCGTTAATGACGGTCCGTACGAAGCTGTTAGAAGAACTCAATCAACCTACGCCGAGTGGCACTTGAATATTTCTTGCTGGCGAGCTTAGATAACAGCAGGCTGGTCACGACCGGCGAGTACATATATCACAAGCCGTCCTTTTTATTCTCGCGAATTAGCAAATAAAAGGTTTCCCCAAGTTCTTTTAACCAAAGACCAATTTTACCCCCATCCGCGCTGTCTTTAGGACGAAATGGGCACAACAGACTTGACGGAATGAGCACAACTGGCTGATTAGTGTCTTTAGGGCGGAATGTGTACAACCAACTTTTAAGACCACAGCTGGCTGGTAACATCTGATCGGTGTCTTTAGGAAGAAATGGGTACAGCAGACTGGACGAAATGGGCACAACTGGCTGATCAGTGTCTTTAGGATGAAATGTGTACAACCAACTATATAGGCCCACAGCTGGCTGGTTACATCTAATCAGCGTCTTTAGGACGAAATGGGTACAACCAACTGGTTAGGACCGAATGGGGCACGACTGGCTGATCAGTGTCTTTAGGACGAGATGGGTATTACTAACTGGTATGGACTGAATGGGCGGAACAGGCTGGTTATGGCTTGTTACTTCCTGGAATAATTTACGCTGTTACCAATAAAACTATCTAAATTATTTACATAATTCGCTTTGCGGTCATTTTTACTGTCGATAAAACATTATTGGAAAATAGCAACCTTGAGAAAGTGAAAAGAAAATTTTAATTGTCACAAAAAATATTAATCGTTGCACATCACTTTCCGTCAGCTCCAGTTTTTAGCTCACTTGAGCCTTTAGGCTCATAGGTGAGCTTATAGTATAGCCATGGTCCGTCGTCTGTCCGTCGGTCCGTCCGTCCGTCGTCCGTCCGTCCGTTCACCATTTTCAAAGATCTTCTCCTATACTGCAGGGCCAATCAAAGCCAAATTTCATATGGAGCCTCAGTGGGATGGGGGAACGAAAGTTTGTTCGCGGGGTCTGGATCACATGACCAAGGTGGCCGCCATGCCCATATATGGTAAAAAACCTTCAAAAAACTTCTTCTCCAGAACCATAAGGCCAGTGGCCTTGAAACTTGGCATGTAGCATATGGTACTCGGGCCCATCATGGTTTGTACAAATGGTGACCCTGGGTTGACCTTGACCTATTTTACAGCAATGTCAAATTTGTCGACTTAGGCTTTTGCATGGGGCAAAGTGAAAATAATGGATTTATAGGAAACCATTGAAGACAGTGTCACCAAAATTTGTAGATCAGGTAAAGTAACTGAATACATAAATGTATATGGATCAGAAATGTCAAGGTCATTCATTGGCCTTGTTCGCGGGTCTGGATCACATGACCAAGATGGCCGCCATGCCCATATATGGTAAAAAGCCTTCAAAAATCTTCTTATCCAGAACCATAAGGCCAGTGGCTTTGAAACTTGGCATGTAGCATATGGTACTCGGGCCCATCATGGTTTGTACAAATGGTGACCCTGGGTTGACCTTGACCTATTTTACAGCAATGTCAAATTTTCCGACTTAGGCTTTTGCATGGGGCAAAGTGAAAATAATGGATTTATAGGAAACCATTGAAGACAGTGTCAACAAAATTTGTAGATCAGGTAAAGTAATTGAATACATGAAGATCTATGGGTCAGAAAGGTCAAGGTCATTCATTGGCCTTAGACCAAGGTCATTCAGGATCCATATTTCAAACATTTTTTTCTCCAAAACTGCTGAGCCAATTAAAGTAAAATTTAATATGGAGCCTTTGTGAGTTGAACAAATGAAAAAATGCCAATACGGTCTAGATCACATGACCAAAATGGCCGTCACGCCCATATATGGTAAAAAGCCTTCAAAATTCTTCTTCTCCAGAACCGTAAGGCCAATGGCCTTGAAACTTGGCATGTAGCATATGGTACTCAGGCCCATCATAGTTTGTACAAATGGTGACCCTGAGTTGACCTTGACCTATTTTACAGCAATGTCAAATTTGCCGACTCAGGCTTTTGCATGGGAAAAAGTGAAAATAATGGATTTTTAGGAAACCATTGAAGACACTGTCACCAAAATTAGTAGATAAGGTAAAGTAGCTGAATACATGAAGATCTATGTGTAAGAAAGGTCAAGGTCATTAATTGACCTTAGACCAAGGTCACGCAGGTTCCATATTTCAAACTTTTTTTCTCAGAAACTACTGAGCCAATTGAAGTGAAATTCAATATGGAGCCTTTGGGAGTTGAACAAATGAAAAGCTGCCAATATGGTCTAGATCACATGACCAAGATGGCCACCACGCCCATATATGGTAAAAACACTTCGAAATTCTTCTTCTCAAGAACCGTAAGGCCAATGGCCTTGAAACTTGGCATGTACCATATGGTACTCGGGCCTATCATAATTTGTTCAAATGGTGACCCTGGGTTGAACTTGACCTATTTTACAGTAATGTCAAATATGCTGACTTAGGCTTTTGCATAGGAAAAAGTGAAAATAATGGATTTTTAGCTCACCTGAGCCTTTAGGCTCATAGGTGAGCTTATAGTATAGCCATGGTCCGTCGTCCGTCCGTCCGTCCGTCGTCCGTCCGTCCGTCCGTCCACCATTTTCAAAGATCTTCTTCTCCTATACTGCAGGGCCAACCAAAGCCAAATTTCATATGGAGCCTCAGTGGGATGGGGGAACGAAAGTTTGTTCGCGGGGTCTGGATCACATGACCAAGATGGCCGCCATGCCCATATATGGTAAAAAGCCTTCAAAAATCTTCTTCTCCTGAACCATAAGGCCAGTGGCCTTGAAACTTGGCATGTAGCATATGATACTCAGGCCCATCATGGTTTGTACAAAAGTTGACCCTGGGTTGACCTTGACCTATTTTACAGCAATGTCAAATTTGCCGACTTAGGCTTTTGCATGGGGCAAAGTGAAAATTATGGATTTATAGGAAACCATTGAAGACAGTGTCACCAAAATTTGTAGATCAGGTAAAGTAACTGAATACATGAAGATCTATGGGTGATAAAGGTCAAGGTCATTCATTGGCCTTAGACCCAAGATGGCCGCCATGCCCATATATGGTAAAAACCTTCAAAAATCTTCTTCTCCAGAACCATAAGGCCTTTGGCCTTGAAACTTGGCATGTAGTATATGGTACTCGGGCCCATCATGGTTTGTACAAATGGTGACCCTGGGTTGACCTTGACCTATTTTACAGCAATGTCAAATTTGCCGACTTAGGCTTTTGCATGGGGCAAAGTGAAAATAATGGATTTATAGGAAACCATTGAAGACAGTGTCACCAAAATTGGTAGATCAAGTAAAGTAACTGAATACATGAAGATCTGTGGGTGAGAAAGGTCAAGGTCATTCATTGGCCTAAGACCCAAGATGGCCGCCATGCCCATATATGGTAAAAAGCCTTCAAAAATCTTCTCCAGAACCATAACGCCAGTGGCCTTGAAACTTGGCATGCAGCATATGGTACTCGGGCCCATCATGGTTTGTACAACTGGTGACCCTGGGTTGACCTTGACCTATTTTACAGCAATGTCAAATTTTCCGACTTAGGCTTTTGCATGGGGCAAAGTGAAAATAATGGATTTATAGGAAACCATTGAAGACAGTGTCACCAAAATTTGTAGATCAGGTAAAGTAACTGAATACATGAAGATCTATGGGTGAGAAAGGTCAAGGTCATTCATTGGCCTTAGACCAAGGTCATTCAGGATCCATATTTCAGATATTTTTTTCTCCAAAACTGCTGAGCCAATTTAAGTGAAATTTAATATGGAGCCTTTGTGAGTTGAACAAATGAAAAAATGCCAATACTGTCTAGATCACATGACCAAGATGAAAAGTTGCCAATATGGTCTAGGTCACATGACCAAGATAGCCACCACGACTATATATTTATATATTTTTCTTATAACTATTTGATTTTGTGCAGAGTTTAATAAAAATAATAAATAAAGGCTGTTTATAGTTTTTAAACGTCGGTTGTTATTGTTTTTTTTTTATTATTTTCTACTTGAAAATAGACAAAAAGGGGACCAGTCTGAAGCATTTTTTTGTCCCGTAGGTATTTATGGAGTCAATCGAGTGTTGAAAAAAGGGCGAGAAGTGTACACGACAGCCCAGGTATTTGTAATTACAAATGAAGGAGCTGGGATGACGACTGGCACCATCAGCATCTTAGGGATAATGTTGAGAGTTGAGAATCACGTGTTTTGTTTTGATTTTAAATTGATGATATTTTTATATTTTTAATTGATTTATTGCAAATATTTGTAACACCACAAATTTTTAAAAGCGCCTTCCCGAGGTGTGGTCTGGATACACGGCTAAATGCTTTTCATCAATTTTATATGCAGAGTTCTCACTAGGATTTTGAAAACAGGAGTTCAAGAATCCATCCATGATAAAAGCTGGATTCAAATCTGAAAAGTTTGATTCAAATCCTAAAAAGTTGGATTCAGATCCTAAAAAGTTGGATTTTTACCGAAAAAAAAAACTTTGGAGTGTATGGCCATTTCATGTCACAGTTGTTACTCTTCTTAATATTTCCGTAAAGGTGAACTGTCTTGGTTGTCTCTTTTTCGGTAGTTCGTTGCACCTCAATACTCCGTCGGCCGCAATGCAGATTTTCGCGACACAATTGTTTATTTCAAATCGATTTTAAAAATTCTAACTTGTACATCTGGTGAAATTAACATTAAATATGATTTGTTTGGTTATTCTATTATTAAAGTTTAATAGCAAAACATTGATTTTATTTGCCAGTTAACGCATTTTGTTATTTTCTTTGGATGTCAATTTTTTTTGCATGAATGTAAAGCTTTTGTCATTAGGAACATACATGTTAATTATGAAGACTGTATCGCAAGCGGTTCAAAAGTTATGACCAATTTTATTTTTTTCTTTTAAGTAGGTCAAAGGTCAAGGTCACAGGTAAATTTTTTTCATCAATGTGAAGCACTTGTCACAAGGAACCTTCATGCCAAATATGAATGCTTTATCTCAAACGGTTCAGAAGTTATGACCAACGTTAAAGTTGTACCTCAATGATAAAAAAAGGGGGAGACATCTGTGTTTTTGTAGAAAAACAAATTCTAGTTTTGTTCTGTTACTGCTCTTGAGATATGAAAATAAATTGGAACAAGTTTTCTTTTTGTTTCATTTGCTTCTGTATACAGTATACCATTTATGTCCAATGAACAGTTCCTCATATTTTCCCTTTCTGTGAGCCAGGCACCGAGGTTATAAAACTTTTTTCACGCTCAACTCACTTCAGCATGAAATTTACCCTGCTCATAAGTTTTAAAATGCCAACAAATATTGAGATGGCATTTTAAAATTTATGAGCAGGGTAAATGACATTTTCTGCTGATCTAAGTAGGAAAATTGTCACCAGACAGGTGAGCGGTTCAGGACCACTGGTCCTCTAGTTTTTTAGTCATCTTCGGTTTTTCTTGTCAGTAATGATTATACCTGACGATTAAATCGCAAAACACTAAAATGAAATGTATCACACTATGTCTGTTTACCAAATAAAAAACCCATATTAACACTCTTGATAGGTTCTTTTTCCTTTGCTGCAGTATAAACCAATATCACTTGGTCCTACTGATTTTATATTTCATCACTTAACATGTCGAGCACAAGTTTCGCAGACGACGAATCAATACACTCAATGCTGTAGTGGTGGGCCGCTCCCGGGCTCTGGGTTTTTTGCCCGCGTTGTTATACGAGGTGTCATTGGTATGTCGCAGCCAGTTGGGGTGGATTTTGTTAGGGTTGGGAGGCTTAATTTGGCAAATAAAAAAAATTGATGTTTGGGTTGGGGGACTTAATTTGCCAAAATAAGGATTTTTTTTTTTTGGGGGGGGGGGGGGGGGGTTGGGGGGTCGAAATGAAGTGGGAAGCTTAAAGGGTTGAATGGGGCTGAAATAAAAAGTGTATTCACCCTCCGTGCTGCTGGTTTCATGGGCGACAGGGCTTGAGATGTCATTTCATCTCAATGTCGGGTAAAAGTCCCACAAAATTGGAAGCAATGTCTCCAAAATGACCTATATGGTGTTGACGGGGATGTTAAACACATCAAATCAAACAAACAAATTGAGATGTCATTTCATCTCAATGTCGGGTAAAAGTCACTCAAAATTGGAAGCAACAGCATCAAAATGACCTATACGGTGTTGATGGGGACGTTAAACATCAAATCAAGGGAGACAGATTTAAAAAAGTCTAAGACTTACTTCTGTATCCCTTTCAAATGTAAGCATTGTAAACAGACATTGTATGTAGTATATTATGTGTACCTTATAGTTGAATAAAATATTGTTTAAACTAAACATCAAATCAAACAAACAAAACTCCCAATGGGGACGTAAGATGGGTCTAAAAGACGATTCTTCAGGAATCATGATTCTACTATACATAAGTTACAAGTACGTCACAGGTGTACATTATCAGAATGTAGATGTGACTAATTCAGTATCACGGGGCTTGTAGTTGGCCCGTTGATTTGTCCAGTAAAGATCTAGCGAATGTGTAAAAAGTCAAATATGGGTCAAAAAATATATCTACGATGCAATCCAGTAACATTGCGTTCATTAAGTTTTGATAGCTCTTATCTGTGACTTTGTCAAAGCCACCACTCAAAATTCACCATCACAAATATTGCAACACTTTCTATACAAACTATCTGCAATGAAAATTGGTCTCTGAATTTTTAACAAACAGGACAAAGAATTTAATGAAAAGGGAGACCCCCTTGAAATGGAACTACCAATTTTGTCGCCCAACACGGCACACTAAAAAGTTTGAGCTACTTGAACATGGGGCTTGACTTGAACAAGTTGTTGATTAGTTATTCTGCAATGCTGTTAGATGCAGTGAGTTGAGATATAAAATATTTGTGCCTTTGGCTAGTTTAAACTCAGTCTTGACTATAGAAATCTTCGGATAGTTCCTATTTTAAGAAAAAATGAAAAGTTCTGTGAAACTGGCACATCTGCATGTGCAAGCTCATGTTTTCATGGCTTTGCACAACTTAATTCTGATGCATAATAATAGTGAAACTGACAATGAGGGATACAGTTACTGAAAATGTGAATGCAAGGTGCGCAAAATAAACGGCCATGCAAAGTTACCAGACTCAACTATATTTTTTCCTTTCTTTCTACTGATACTGCGACTGATCACATTTGACCAGTACATATACTCCTGGTTTCGGCCCCTGACCTTCGGGACTTGAAGAAATAGATGGAATGCATGGTGCTTCTATGCAGAACTGAAACCTACTGCACACGAGTACTCCGCTTAGAGAATCTAAGCCTGCCCTGGCCCAGTCAAAGTGGTGTGTGTCGGAACATGCATGCTTATAAACCCTGTTGGTTTCGTTGGGTGACATGCATCTCAATCTCGGGGTAAAAGTCCCACAAAATTAGAAGAAGCGTCTCCAAAATGACCTATATAGTGTTGATGGGGACGTTAAACCTCAAATCAAACAAACAAAACACTCCTGGTGTAAATTACATACACAATAGGTTTGGCAGGATGGAGCTGCCTTCATAGTAATCAGGCTGTTGTTGATGTAATTATGGTAGGGATCTTTAACCTGCACAGGGGATGGTTCTCCCTGCACAGGGGGCCTCCAGTTAACGTCCCGCTCCAAAAGGACTGTGCACTTGTGGCATTCATACCTGCAAATGATGCCAATGGCGCATGTTCGGACACCGCAATTTTATTACCGCTGCCGGGAATCGAACCGGGGTCCCCTTGTATCAATGGCAAGTGCACTAACCACTGAGCTACCACACTCCACTATATTTTTTTCACTCATAATTTTGCTTTTTAGGGCAAATCAAGGGGCCAAGATAGAAATATAGATAGGAAGATAGGTGTTCTTAGGGGAGATTCTGGATAAATGATATAATATTTTTTTTTGGCTGTCCAAGCAATAATGTGGCAATCATTTTGGGTCCGACCTTGGCAAAAGATACGAATAAGACCAGATTAACTATTATTTGATCCAGCGTTGTTTTTACCCCAGGAGAAAAATATTGGGCTGCATGGTGTTTCCGTGTAAAGCGAAATCAACAGCACCTTTACATTTCAAAAACATGCCTATACAAATACAATGTAAACTAACGCCGAAAAAAACCTGAAAATTTCAAGATGGAACATTGTGATGTTTTTCTTATTCGACTCAAAATATGGATTTTGGGTACAAGTTAGAACTGCCTCATTGAGGCAGTTCTAACCAGTTCCCACAATCTATAATTTAGAGAGGAAAAATGGAACATAAGGTTTTCCCACTGTAAACCGAGGTTTTACTATTAGGGTTCGAGGGGCTTATAAAAAATTACAAGTTAGAACTGCCTCATTGAGGTAGTTCTAACCAGTTCCCACAATCTATAATTTAGAGAGGAAAAATGGAACATAAGGTTTTCCCACTGTAAACCGAGGTTTTACTATTAGGGTTCGAGGGTCTATAAAAAATTCGAATGAGGTTTTAAATAAATTGAAATCTAGACAAGTTCGTGCTTCTAGTCTGTCTACCTACGATTTTTCCACTCTTTACACTACTCTTCCTCATAATCTAATAAAAGAAAAGCTTAATGATTTAATTGAATGGGCTTTTCACAGAGAAGATTCTCTCTATCTTGCATGTAATGTCAGAAATGCATTTTTCACTTCTAAAGAGCATAAAAATTACACACTTTGGTCATGTCAGAAAGTGTGTGATGCCCTCACCTTTCTACTTGCCAATATTTATATTAGATTCGGTACTAAGTTATTTAGACAAGTTGTGGGTATTCCGATGGGTACTAATTGCGCACCTCTTGTGGCTGATCTGTTCTTGTATTGTTATGAAAGAGATTTCATTTTGTCGCTTTCCATTGATAACCAATCTGAAATTATTGAAGCTTTTAGCTCTACTTCTAGATATTTAGATGATTTATTAAATATTGATAATACCTATTTTGATGGTTTGATCAGTCAGATTTACCCCCTAGAACTTCAGTTAAATAAAGCAAATTCTTCTGATACCGAGGCCCCGTTTTTGGATTTACATCTATCTATTGTAGATGGATTTGTTTCGTGCAAAATTTATGATAAACGCGATGACTTTGATTTTGAGATTGTAAATTTTCCTTTTTTGGATGGTGATGTTCCTCGTGCGCCATCCTATGGCGTTTATATTTCGCAATTAATTCGATTTGCTAGAGTGTGTAGTCATGTAACTGACTTCAACACTCGTAATAAATTATTAACGGCTAAACTTCTTAATCAGGGTTATCGGTACCATAAACTACGCAAAGCCTTTTCAAAATTTTATAGACGCCATTCTGATTTAATTTCAAAATTCAATATTGGACTTAAATCTCTTCTGCAACAAGGTCTATCGGAACCCGAATTTTATGGTGACTTAGTATATAAATTCAGAAAAATATATAACCGCAATGACTTCAGCACCCAATTTCGTAAAATCATTCCTCGATATAAAAAGATTGGGTACAACATGGATATTATACGACAGACTGCATGCATGGTAGTTAACCCAATCACGGTTGGCAACTTTGCTTCCCTCTTTAATTGCACGCCGGTGGGTCAGGCCTCAGATTTTATGACGGCTCCAACGTAAAGGCTTATTAAAATTAAAGAGATAATGTTGGTTGGTGCCTGATGCTCTGTCTCTGGTCGGGCTCATCGGAGTCTAACTGTTAGTTTTCTTTTGCTCCAGCATTTCAGTGGTTTCTTGCTGTCGAGTCCTCACCGTTGTCTCACCTCTGTGGTTCTTTGATTTCTGTGTTCACGGAGATGTTGCACTGATGAGTTAGGAGGCCTTCATGCGGACTGAACAAATTATTTGTCTAAATCGCGACGGAAGTAAGGGCGAGGATTGTGGCCACGTAAAATCGATTTAAGCCCCCCAGTGGAAATCTTCCACTGACCGTTCCAAGGCGGCTCTTCTGTGGCGATTTATTTATATTGTTGTTTGTTACTTACTGTGTGTATCACTTGTGTCTTTTAATTTTGGATGGCCATATGGCCATTTTGTGGGAAAGTAACTGTCCATATGGCCTTCCTTTGTTTAGGTTTCCATTATGGTCTGGTCGCTTAATGTTTGTATTTCTTTCCCTTTGGTGTCTTTTATGGATGGAGTAAGTTAATTGTATCAATTCCTGATCTTTGTTTTACTTCTACTTAGAATTATATAGGCTTGTTTTTTTTGTGATGAAACTACTCGTAAACTGCTTAGAGGGTCTAAGCCTGCCCAGGCAGAGTTCTGTGAGTCTGACTGTCCATACATATAAACCGTACTGGTTTCATTGGATGGCAGGGTTTGAATAGACTATCTGATACATAAGATGCATGCATTGCTGTTATCTATCAAAGATCTTTTATTAGCCAGAAAAAATGAAATGGTTAAAGTGCTAGACAGATTCTAAACTCTAGCTCAGGCAAACTTGCACTTGGGTCTGAAACCAGAAGGCCAAGGCCTTAAATATTGGTACACAGCTTGGCCTAGGGGACCATTGCCAAGATTGTTCAAATTATATCCTGGGGCCAAAACAATGGCCCTTCCAATCAGAATCAGAATTGTTACTGGTGACAAGTCAAATGGCATTCATACACCACGAAATGACATTCATACATCAGGAAAGGTTCCATTTTTATGTTTAACATACACTTATATAGGGATAACCTTTAAGAATCTTCTTTTCGGACACCAGAAGATTCATTTCTTTGGTATTTGGTGTGTTGCTTCATCTAGTGGACCTCTACCAATATTGTTCAAATTATAGCCTTACCCAGGGGCCCAAACCACCATGAAAGAATTCTTTGGAAGCATTGCAGCGGTGTATAAAATGTCAAAAAGCTTCCAGTATAACACATTCGTTATGACAATGATAAATATTGCTCTGTCAGGCTGGGGCTGTGATCCTTTAATATATAGTCTGCAATAGGTTGGTTGGTTGCAGTTTAGGTATAACATCTATCTATCTATCTATCTATCTATCTATCTATCTATCTATCTATCTATCTATCTATCTATCTGTCTGTCTGTCTGTCTGTCTGTCTGTCTGTCTGTTTGAGAATTTTAAAACTTCAAGGACAAAAACATGAAGCCTCCGTGGTGCATTGGTTATAGTACTCGTCCTAATAAACTAAGTGGTCGCGGGTTTGATGCTGGGCTCAGCTGTACTTCTTGATGAATCTTCAAAACAAGCTAGGTTGCGTCTCCTTTTGATCTTAGCCATCGGTGGGATGTTAAACTGAAAAACACACCAATGACCAACATGCGTCTTTTGTTTCAAGTGCTTTCGAATGTGATAGCATTGGCCAAAATACAATTTATGTACATGTACATAGAATTTGTACGGATCTTTAAGCGTAGTGGCCATGTTGCTTGCCTTGTAATCCAAGGGTCTTTGTTGGGTGCTTGACTGTATTTTCACCTCTTACGTAAGCACTATATTAATTCTGAAAGAGGCAATATTTTCAACATAGTCCTGTTTATGTATATATATTTTTTATTTCATCTCTCCATTACTTATATTATACATTTGTATTTCTGTCCCTAAATATTATATCTCATGGAAAAGGAAATACAATGGTCGATGGTTTCGAAAAGCTATCCATTTATTTGGCATAAGAGTATTTTCAAAATAGTCCTGTTTATATAGTTTTTTTATTTCATCTGTCCATTACTTATATAATATATTTGTATTTCTGTCCCTAAATATTATATCTCGTGGAAAATCAAATACAATGGTCAGTGATTTCGAAAAGCTATCCATTTATTTATTCTGCTACTGTTATGTCATAAGAGTATGGCAAAATATGAGCGGTTTTCAGTAAGATGGAAAAATATGGTTGCATATAAACCGTATTAATTTGTGGGTGCGGATGGGCTTGAGATGGCATTTAATGTAAACGTCAGTTAAGAGTCTCACAAAATGTGAATCGACATCTTCACAATGATGTAAATAATGTAAACAGGGATGTAAAGGTAAATTCAAACAAATGAAAAGGTAGCGTTATCTGTGTGATAATAATTAGCTGTATGACCCTTGTCAGTTTTACCCTGGTTTAGTAAACGAACTGGAGTGTGATAGCTCAGTGGTTAGTGCACTTGCCTATGATGCTAGAGGTTCCGTCCCCGGCAGCGGCTATAAAATTTCGGTGTCCGAACACGCTCCATTGGCATCAGGGATGAATGTCATTAAGTGCACCGTCCTTCGGATCGGGACGTTAGCTGGAGGCCCCCTGTGTAGGGAAACAAGTAAGTCTATGCCCTGTGTAGGTTAATCCCTTTTGTACCAAATGGATTCTTCCTTCTTCCAATTGGATAATCTTTGAATCTTCGTAAGGAGGCGTATGGAGACCACTTGCACTTCCACATTTCACTTGTTCTGGTATTTATAATGAAAATGGTGGCCTCAATAGAATGTTAGGAATGTAAAGTACTTCAATAGTTGAGTATGAACAAGTTATGTGACCTCCAATGCTGCTTTGTTTGAACAAGAGGTCCTTTGAAATGAAACACCATGTTTGCATCACAATTCACCTATTGCTGTGATCCTGGCCATAAGAGTGTAGAGTTTTCTTCTTGTACTATCTGGAGAGCTAGGAGCTGCATTGTTGTTGTTGTTGCATGCTTATTTTCGGCATATATCAAGTGAGTCTCGTGTGATGTGACGTTATTTAATCATTCGAGTCGCAACCACAAGACTGAACGGACGTGTTTTTTTGAAGTCTAACATTAGTGGAGCACGTGGTCGAGATGTAAGTTTTGGATTTTGAAATTGTAGGCAAGTTTTCTTAGCCTGTTTATTTATGCAATCAGTAGATATGGTTGAAGACTGCCACTGTTGTTTGCAAAATTTCAGGCGAAAATTTGTTCGATAGGTCGAGCAAAACTTTTTAGTGTAACATTATGTTCAGAAGGAATTGAGCAGATGATTTAAATTGTAGAGTTATGGAGTTATGTTTATTTGTGCAATCAGTAGATATGGTCGAAGATTGCAAAATTTCAGGCGGAAATTTGTTCGATAGGTCAAGCAAAACTTTGTCGGTGTAACAGTATGTTCAGAAGGAATTGAGCAGCTGTTTTGAATGGTAAAGTTTGTGGAGCCGCTTGAAGTTACATGTATTTTTGCCGGAATGTTTAATTGTGCAGTCAGTAGATACGGTTGAAGATTGCAAATGTTTAGGCGGAAAGTTTGTTGGATAGCTGGCAGGCTGGAGCAAAATGTTTTCGTTGTAATGTTCTTGTTTGAGAGAACATTTTAGAGAGCTGTTTGTTTTGTTCCTATGTGAAACACAGGGTATAGAACAGCTGATTTGACTTATTGAGTGTTGAACCCGCCTGAAGTTACATGTATTTTTGGCGGAATGTTTTATTGTCCAGATTGCCACGGTTTGTTGGCGGAAAGTTTGTTTTGATAGCTGCAGCAAAATGTTTTCGGTGTAATGTCCATTTGTGGCAGAACATTTTAGGGAGCTATTTGTTTTGTTTCTATTTGAAACACAAGGGATTGAACAGAGGATTTGACTTTTCGCTTGAAGTTACATATATTTTGGCTGGTATGTGTGTATTAGTTTTATACGGGTAGCTTTAGAAACACGTGGCGAGATTTTTGATGCTCAGCCAGTGTACATTCAAGTCGCAGGTGTTTACAAGTGACTGCGGCGGAGTATTTTCGCTTTATTGCGAAGTTTTAGGTGCTAGGTTTGTGTTGTGGTTCAGCTATTATTTTGGGTGTTTGAGCCTGCTTCGGGCCGGTAATTACGATAAAACAGCTTGTGCTTGTCTTGCTAGGTGTTTTAGGGTAAGTAATTTCCACTGTTTAACCTTTACAGCCTCCCATGAACATATCAACCGGTCCATGGTTTCGGGTGTCTACTGGCAACTTTGCTCTTATTTTTCCAATCCTCAGGGATTGCTTATGCAATTGCTTTTCACTGTTCCATCAATTGACATCCTTTAGATACCTGTTGAAGCTCATTATTAAACCGATGTTCGTTCCTCGTTGTATAACAACTGCTTGTTTGACATCCCTGAACTTTAAGTAGACTAAGATATTTTGTGAGCTATTGTTGTACCTTCCTTCTATTCGAAGGAATTATCTACAGTAATTTTATATGCTGTTTTATTTAATGACCGGTATGTAGATCGCTTTAGTTTTGACTGTATCAAAACCATACAAACCCACATGAGTATCACAAATACATTTAAAATATCAATATCACCCCTTAGGTTACACTCTGCTTCTTCTGTACGGATTCCCCATTCTATTAAGAACTTTAATACTATGTTGCCTTCGGTATTGGTTAGACCCTTAAATTTGTCTTCTGTAACTTCAGTTAATCTCAATGGAGCAGGCAATACCAATGTTTTTGGGAGAAGTCTTCGTATAAGACTATCTCCTCTCAAATCGCCCATCCTTCGAAAATATGCTCATCCGTGGAAAAGAAGTGGAATGTATCCTAGTATTTCTAAGTGCAATGCCAAGAGGTGCAGATGTTGTTCGCATTTAAGCACTGCGTCTACCGTTACTTCATCTGTAAACGGTAGACGCTTTTCTGTAGTTAACATGTCTGATTTGACATGACAGTCTACAGATTTAATTTATGTAATTACATGACCGCTGCAAATTGTAATATGCAGCACGTCGGTCAAACTAACCGCATGCTGAGAACTATATTGAACGAGCATTATCGTAGAGTGAGTAAGCCTAAGAAAACAGACACTATCTTGTACCGTCACTTTCGACGTACAGGTCATTCTGTAAATAACATTGTTATACAGCCAGTGGAAAAACTTTATTACGATGCAAATTCTACATCTAGATTCAAAATTATCAAAAGACATGAGGCTGGACTGGAATGGATTAAATCTTTACAGACCCCTTTTCCACTGGGATTTAATGACAACATTTATCTTGAGGGTAATATTTCCAGAATGCCGGACTTTGATATTTTTCGCTCCTGGAATGTAGAAAACGCAGAATTAGATCTCACGGCACCAGGAAAAATGGTAACTTTACACGTAAATTATGTGCGTTTAAACAAAACAATACTAGACTGAAGTGACTGCCAATTATATTATTAAATAATGGACGCCACTCTATGCTTTCATTTTTAAGTTCATTGCCCGTTTCTGTTTTACGTCTTCTGGACACCGAGGCGAATAAATTCTACGATAGTTCTAATCAGTTATATCATGCGGCTCTCTTAACTAGAGGCTATACTCAGCATACTCTCCGTCCTTACATTGATTCTGAAATTAATCATAAACGCCATTTCTTCAGAATATCCTTCATTAATAAGGGTATGGATTTTATAGATTTGCCCAGTATCTTCCGTGAGAGCTCGGTGGTTTCTTCCATTCCTGCTTATTTTCAAAATACCGAAACAACTATAATTTGCTATTTATAGGACAAGCCTGTTAGATCTATCATTTTTAATTTCAATAAACTTGTTTCAGATCTTGATATTGATACTAATACTCCTGATTCATGTGATTGTAAAACCTCAGTGTATTGCTATCCTGCTGCTGGTCATGTAATTACTGGCAATTTGAAAATTATTCCTGATTCTAGGATAAGGAATATAATTTCTAAAGGACCGAAATATCGGTTTCCTTCTAAAATTGATTTCAGTAAATGTAGAGATGAAATCGCTGCTTCCTTGAATGAATTCGGTAATCGATGGTGTAAGCGAGAGTATGTTGAGCATAAAGCCCTTAAGGACTGAAAACTTAGCATTTTAAAACTAGTGAATAAACGCATTTCTTTCTATTCTCAAAATACTAACTTATTACCTCCTAAGCATAAGACGTCTTTACGCCATCTTAAACTAGGTATTCGAGAATTTCATAAGAAGTTTGTTTTGGCCCCTGCAGACAAGGCCGCTAACAACATCGTCGTTGTGTGACGGCTCCACTATGTTAACACGCTTAAGTAGGAGCTTGGTGGTACTAAGGCCTATGAACTTCAGCCTTTATCGGAGTCTAACTGTTGGTTTTCTTTTGCTCCAGCATTTCAGTGGTTTCTTGCGGTCGAGTCCTCACCGTTGTCTCACCTCTGTGGTTCTTTGATTTCTGTGTTCACGGAGATGTTGCACTGATGAGTTAGGAGGCCTTCATGCGGACTGAACAAAATTTTTTGTCTAAATCGCGACGGAAGTAAGGGCGAGGATTGTGGCCACGTAAAATCGATTTAAGCCCCCCAGTGGCAATCTTCCACTGACCGTTCCAAGGCGGCTCTTCTGTGGCGATTTATTTATGTTTTTGTTTGTTACTTACTGTGTGTATCACTTGTGTCTTTTAATTTTGAATGGCCACATGGCCATTTTGTGGGAAAGTAACTGTCCATATTATGGCCTTCCTTTGTTTAGGTTTCCATTATGGTCTGGTCACTTAATGTTTGTATTTCTTTCCCTTTGGTGTCTTTTATGGATGGAGTAAGTTAATTGTATCAATTCCTGATCTTTGGTTTATTTCTACTTTAGCTAAAGACAGAGTTATAGTAGATAAACATATTTGTCATTCAGCCACCAAGTTTGCTGTGTGTGTTACCGAAGGCCAAGACAAGTTTGCTACGCTATACTGGTTACCAAAACTTCATAAAAGACCTTACCGAATGCCGGACTTTGATATTTTCTCACTCCTGGAATGTCGAAAACGCAGAACTAGATCTCACGGCACCAGGAAAAATGGTAACTTTAAACGTAAAACACGTGCGTTTAAACGAAACAATACTAGACTGAAGTGACTGTCAATTATATTATTAAATCATGGACGCCACTCTATGCTTTCATTTTTAAGTTCATTACCCGTTTCTGTTTTACGTCTTCTGGACACCGAGGCGAATAAATTCTACGATAGTTCTCATCAGTTATATGATGCGGCTCTCTTAACTAGAGGCTATACTCAGCATACTCTCCGTCCTTACATTGATTCTGAAATTAATCATAAACGCCATTTCTTCAAAATATCCTTCATTAATAAGGGTATTGATTTTATAGATTTGCCCAGTATCTTCCGTGAGAGATCGGTACTTTCTTCCATTCCTGCTTATTTTCAAAATACTGAAACACCTATAATTTGCTATAAATATAACAAACCTGTTAGATCTATCATTTTTAATTTCAATAAACTTGTTTCAGATCTTGATATTGATACTAATACTCCTGATTCATGTGATTGTAAAAACTCAAAGTATTGCTATCCTGCTGCTGGTCATGTAATTACTGGCAATTTGAAAATTATTCCTGATTCTAGGATAAGGAATATAATTTCTAAAGGACCGAAATATCGGTTTCCTTCTAAAATTGATTTCAGTAAATGTAGAGATGAAATCGCTGCTTCCTTGAATGAATTCGGTAATCGATGGTGTAAGCGAGAGTATGTTGAGCATAAAGCCCTTAAGGACTGGAAACTTAGCATTTTAAAACTAGTGAATAAACGCATTTCTTTCTATTCTCAAAATACTAACTTATTACCTCCTAAGCCCAAGACGTCTTTACGTCATCTTAAACTAGGTATTCAAGAATTTCATAAGAAGTTTGTTTTGGCCCCTGCAGACAAGGCCGCTAACAACGTCGTCGTTGTGTGACGGCTCCACTATGTTAACACGCTTAAGCAGGAGCTTGGTGGTACTATGGCCTATGAACTTCAGCCTTTAGCTAAAGAGAGAGCTATAGTAGATAAACATGTTTGTCTTTCAGCCACCAAGTTTGCTGTGTGTGTTAACGAAGGCCAAGACAAGCTTCCTACGCTATACTGGTTACCAAAACTTCATAAAAAACCTTACAAAGCACGGTTTATTGCAAATTCTAGCTCTTGCACTACCACTGAACTTTCTAAATTATTAACTTCCTGTCTTACTGCTATTAAAACGCATGTAATTAAATATTGTGATAAAGTCTTTGAAAGATCAGGAAGAAATCTGTTTTGGTCTATAAAAAATTCGAATGAGGTTTTAAATAAATTGAAATCTAGACATTTTCGTGCTTCTAGTCTGTCTACCTACGATTTTTCCACGCTTTACACTACACTTCCTCATAATCTTATAAAAGAAAAGCTTAATGATTTAATTGAATGGGCTTTTCACAGAGAAGATTCTCTCTATCTTGCATGTAATGTCAGAAATGCATTTTTCACTTCTAAAGAGCATAAGAATTATACACTTTGGTCATGTCAGAAAATGTATGATGCCCCCACCTTTCTACTTGACAATATTTATATTAGATTCGGTACTAAGTTATTTAGACAAATTGTGGGTATTCCGATGGGTACTAATTGCGCACCTCTTGTGGCTGATCTGTCTTTGTATTGTTATGAAAGAGACTTCATTTTGTCGCTTTCAATTGATAACCAATCTGAAATTATTGAAGCTTTTAGCTCTACTTCTAGATATTTAGATGATGTATTAAATATTGATAATACCTATTTTGATGGTTTGATCAGTCAGATTTACCCCCTAGAACTTCAGTTAAATAAAGCAAATTCTTCTGATACCGAGGCCCCGTTTTTGGATTTACATCTATCTATTGTAGATGGATTTGTTTCGTGCAAAATTTATGATAAACGCGATGACTTTGATTTTGAGATTGTAAATTTTCCTTTTTTGGATGGTGATGTTCCTCGTGCGCCATCCTATGGCGTTTATATTTCGCAATTAATTCGACTTGCTAGAGTGTGTAGTCATGTAACTGACTTCAACACTCGTAATAAATTATTAACGGCTAAACTCCTTAATCAGGGTTATCGGTACCATAAACTACGCAAAGCCTTTTCAAAATTTTATAGACGCCATTCTGATTTAATTTCAAAATTCAATATTGGACTTAAATCTCTTCTGCAACAAGGTCTATCGGAACCCGAATTTTATGGTGACTTAGCATATAAATTCAGAAAAATATATAACCGCAATGACTTCAGCACCCAGTTTCGTGGAGTCATTCTTCGATATAAAAAGATTGGGTACAACATGGATATTATACGACAGACTGCATGCATGGTAGTTAACCCAATCACGGTTGGCAACTTTGCTTCCCTCTTTAATTGCACGCCGGTGGGTCAGGCCTCAGATTCTATGACGGCTCCAACGTAAAGGCTTATTGAAAATTAGAGAGATAATGTCGGTTGGTGCCTGATGCTCTGTCTCTGGTCGGGCCCATCGGAGTCTAACTGTTGGTTTTCTTTTGCTCCAGCATTTCAGTGGTTTCTTGCTGTCGAGTCCTCACCGTTGTCTCACCTCTGTGGTTCTTTGATTTTTGTGTTCACGGAGATGTTGCACTGATGAGTTAGGAGGCCTTCATGCAGACTGAACAAATTATTTGTCTAAATCGCGACGGAAGTAAGGGCGAGGATTGTGGCCACGTAAAATCGATTTAAGCCCCCCAGTGGAAATCTTCCACTGACCGTTCCAAGGCGGCTCTTCTGTGGCGATTTATTTATGTTGTTGTTTGTTACTTATTGTGTGTATCACTTGTGTCTTTTGGTTTTGGATAGCCATATGGCCATTTTGTGGGAAAGTAACTGTCCTTATGGCCTTCCTTTGTTTAGGTTTCCATTATGGTCTGGTCACTTAATGTTTGTATTTCTTTCCCTTTGGTGTCTTTTATGGGTGGAGTAAGTTAATTGTATTAATTCCTGATCTTTGTTTTACTTCTACTTACAAAGCACGGTTTATTGCAAATTCTAGCTCTTTCACTACCACTGAACTTTCTAAATTATTATCTTCCTGTTTTACTGCTATTGAAAAGCATGCGATTAAATATTGTGATAAAGTCTTTGAAAGATCAGGAAGAAATCTGTTTTGGTCTATAAAAATTCGAATGAGGTTTTAAATAAATTTAAATCCAGACATTTTCGTGCTTCAAGTCTGTCTACTTACGATTTTTCCACTCTTTACACTACATTTCCTCATAATCTTATAAAAGAAAAGCTTAATGATTTAATTGAATGGGCTTTTCACAGAGAAGATTCTCTCTATCTTGCAATGTAATGTCAGAAATGCATTTTTCACTTCTAAAGAGCATAAGAATTATACACTTTGGTCATGTCAGAAATTGTGTGATGCCCTCACCTTTCTACTTGACAATATTTATATTAGATTCGGTACTAAGTTATTTAGACAAACTTTGGGCATTCCGATGGGTACGAATTGCGCACCTCTTGTGGCTGATCTGTTCTTGTATTGTTATGAAGGGCCCATCGGAGTCTAACTGTTGGTTTATTTTACTCCAGCATTTCAGTGGTTTCTTGCTGTCGAGTCCTCACCGTTTTCTCACCTCTGTGGTTCTTTGATTTTTTTGTGTTCACGGAATTGTTGCACTGATGAGTTAGGTGGCCTTCATGCGGACTTAACAAATTATTATTGTCTAAATTGCGACGGAAGTAAGGGCGAGGATTGTGGCCACGTAAAATCGATTTAAGCCCCCCAGTGGAAATCTTTCCACTGACCGTTCCAAGGCGTTATTCTGTGGCGATTTATTTATGTTGTTGTTTGTTACTAACTGTGTGTATCACTTGTGTCTTTTAATTTTGGATGGCCATATGGCCATTTTGTGGGAAAGTAACTGTCCTTATGGCCTTCCTTTGTTTAGGTTTCCATTATGACCTGGTCGCTTAATGTTTGTATTTCTTTTCCTTTGGTGTCTTTGGTGGGCGGAGTAAGTTAATTGTATCGATTCCTGATCTTTGTTTTACTTCTACTTTTCATGTTGTCGCTTTCCATTGATAACCAATCTGAAATTATTGAAGCTTTTAGCTCCACTTCTAGATATTTAGATGATTTATTAAATATTGATAATACCTATTTCGATGGTTTACCCCCCAGAACTTCAGCTAAATAAAGCAAATTCTTCTGATACCGAGGCCCCGTTTTTGGATTTACATCTTTCTATTGTAGATGCGTTTGTTTCGTGTAAAATTTATGATATACGCTATGACTTTGATTTTGAGATTGTAAATTTTCCTTTTTTTTGGATGGTGATGTTCCTCGTGCGCCATCCTATGGCGTTTATATTTTGCAATTAATTCGATTTGCTAGAGTGTGTAGTTATGTAACTGACTTCAACACTCGTAATAAATTATTGACGGCAAAACTTCTTAATCAGGGTTATCGGTACCATAAACTACGCAAAGCCTTTTCCAAATTTTATGGACGCCATTCTGATTTAATTTCAAAATTCAATATTGGACTTAAATCTCTACTGCAACAAGGTCTATCGGAACCCGAATTTTATGGTGACTTAGTATATAAATTAAAAAAAAAATATATATCCGCAATGACTTTAGCACCCAATTTCGTAAAATCATTCTTCGATATAAAAAGATTGGGTACAACATGGATGTTATACGACAGACTGCATGCATGGTAGTTAACCCTATCACGGTTGGAAACTTTGCTTCCCTCTTTAATTGCACGCCGGTGGGTCAGGCCTCAGATTCTATGACGGTTCCAACTTAAAGGCTTATTGAGAATTAGAGAGATCTAATTCAAGGTAATGTTGGTTGGTGCCTGATGCTCTGTCTCTGGTTGGGTCCATCGGAGTCTAACTGTTGGTTTTCTTTTGCTCCAGCATTTCAGTGGTTTCTCGCTGTCGAGTCCTCACCGTTGTCTCACCTCTGTGGCTCTTGGGTTATTTGTGCTCACGGAGATGTTGCACTGATGAGTTAGGAGGCCTTCATGCGGACTGAACGAATTATTTGTCTAAATCGCGACGGAAGTAAGGGCGAGGATTGTGGCCACGTAAAATCGATTTAAGCCCCCCCCCCACACACACACCCCCCAGTGGAAATCTTTCCACTGACCGTTCCAAGGCGGTTCTTCTGTGGCGATTTATTTATGTTGTTGTTTGTTACTTATTGTGTGTATCACTTGTGTCTTTTTATTTTGGATGGCCATATGGCCATTTTGTGGGAAAGTAACTGTCCGTATAGCCTTCCTTTGTTTAGGTTTCCATTATTGTCTGGTCGCTAAATATTTGTGTTTCTTTCCCTTTGGTGTCTTTGATGGGTGGAGTAAGTTAATTGTATCGATTCCTGATCTTTGTTTTACTTCTACTTTGGGCCAAAGATGCCTATTAGAGGGAGTGACAGGTGGGCAAAAGTAATTTGTCAGGTTTTTAATTTTGGTGGTTTTTAACAGGGACGGCCCTTGTCCTTACCCAGGAGTACTAATCTCCCAGTGAAATCATTCACGCGGGTTTGGGCTGGGTGTTTCTCTGATTTATTTTGGTTATCTTCAGGTTCATGGAAATAAGGTTTTTTCTAGTAATTCCTTATTTGGGGAAGAGTTTTTGACCCAAGTTCTGTGCTAAGTAGTCAAGCGGAACATCGGGTAAATTTTTCGCGGAGGGACGACCTAGCCTTCAACTCGCATGCCTACAGCAGAGGATGTTTGGACTCCGTTTTCCTAAACCGGCTTTTAACATTTGATTCGATATTTAGGCCGCCTGTATTGAGTAATTACTTGTCTTGAAGCGCGCATAATTCGGACCCCAGTAAATGTAATGTAGTGAGAATCTACCTGTATTAAGCAAGCACCTGTCTTTTACAAGTATTTTTGGCTATCTCATAGTTGTTTGTTTAAAACAGTTTAGACTGGAAGTTTGCTAATTACAGGTCTACTATAATATTTAACATTTGTAATCAAGGTAGTAGAGCTTATATGCTTTATCGGAGAAGGTTCATATACACACATATCTTTTA
The DNA here is from genome assembly GCA_963580285.1 of Lucinisca nassula. Lineage (NCBI taxonomy): Eukaryota > Metazoa > Mollusca > Bivalvia > Lucinida > Lucinidae > Lucinisca > Lucinisca nassula. Next base: position 1,331,601 of record OY757024.1, on the reverse strand, counting down.
TGGTATGCTATCCATGGCTAAAAAAGGAGTGTTTTGATTGTTGGGTGTTTTGTAGGGTCTTCGATGGGAGATGAGTGTTTAGCAGCTGAGAGGAAGTTGTTCATTCTCTATTCCCCAGTATTTATAATAAACTTGAGTCACATCGAGCGCAGGGTCACTTGGGATAATATTATATCTCAAGTGAATCTCGCGTGATTTGACGTTATTTAATCATTCGAGTCGCATCCACCTAGTACAGGTTAGGAGGTGTTAAAGAGCACGTCATTGTTATCTGTTGTTTGGTACCCTTATCGGGCGTTTCAGACCCCGTTGTAAGGACTGACATTTGTGGGGGTCCTTTCTTCCCGTAGGCCATTGGCGGTTGGAGTGCCCTTCCCTGTTTGATCGTTTCTGTGGCTGGGGGTGCTGAGGAGTGTGTGGCTTGGTTTCCCTCTTTGGTGGGTGTTTGGGGCTGGCTTCCCTTGTCGCGGATCCTGGTGTGTGGATATCGTTTGGCATGTCGCCGGTGACAGTTCAGATTATGAATTGGTTTGAAAAAAAAAATAAATAAAAGTAGCACATTAAATATGCATGTTTGATTATGCATTCTGTGATTCAAGTTTTCAGTCTCTATTCCCCAGTACTTATAATAAACTTGAGTCACATCGAGCGCAGGGTCACTTGGGATAATATTAGGGCTAGATTGATCGGTCTTGATTTGCTTCGACTGCAGTGGAAAAATCCTCACTGGGTATCGTTGGCCGTATTGTTTTAACAGCAGGTACATTGAACTGAAACACCACTTTTTAAGGAAGACGTTTCAAGAAAAATGTACGTACTGTATTATTTTATTCACAGCAGGAAAACTTTTGTTGTCGTTTATTTCATTTCGTTACTTCCTCTCGCCAACACTAACGGCTATTACTTTTGACACGGTCTGTGACACTGTTTGTGTAGTACTACCTCATGCAGTGGAATGTACCAGCGAAAGGGTAAAGAAGACACGTTTTTATCATTGAATTAGATGATGTTTCTATGGAAGCTGTAGCTGTAAAATGTGAAAAAGCTGGATTGTGAGTTGATATAGCACAGCCACGTTTGTTTATTTCGAAAAGATGAACGTGTGTCCAAGGTAACAAGGAAGTTAAAGTATTATCCAATCAGGTATGCTTCCGGCAACAGGAAGCTGTAAAACCGGAAATACGATCAAATTTTTGGCCCTAGTACTGTTGCATTTTAAGGTTTTGAATGGGTGGGGTATGTTCGTAAATAAATACACGTGTTATTGTTAAGCAACCAACTCTTGGCGGCAAACAACTCGTTGGTGGGTTGCTACTACTACTACTACTACTACTACTACTACACCTAAAATGACATTGACCAATATTTTTTTTTTACTATTGGACGGTCGGGTTGGTTTTCCATTTATCACCTTTGCCGTGCCCAACGAGGTAAAATCATTGAACAATATCTAGGCAACAGCACGTGGCAGCGTCAGAGTTGAGGCAGTTCGATCAGCGACCATACTATGGTAGCGGATGTCAAACTGCCCATGATCTTTCACCGGTGTGTTCGAACGATCTCTTCAGGACCTTTGATAAACAAGCATGGCAGCCCCCATGTCACCCTTTGAATTTTTGGACGACGAGGAAGATCACCATTTTGAACACTGCAGAAATAGCAGTGCCGATTCTAGCTTTTATATTGTGCATATTGTACATCTTTTTACAAATAAACATGCTTAAACAACACTTAAATGTGTATTTTCCTCGGGCCAAGAGATTTTCTTACTTTTCGCCGCCATCTTGTACACTGTTTACCAGAGAAACCAATGCTTAAGTATGGTTGGACCAGAGTGACGTCACGACTTTCCCGCCTTGCTACCAGACTGAGTTCGATCACACTTTGGTCAACCATTGGTTAACCATGGTTAACCGCGGTTGGTTGGTTTAAACATATTTTATTGCTTATATACTTGTAAGTTACAAGCAAATGGGTTGGGCCACAAGTTCTAACAACATTAATTACGGCCCGTCGTGATCGAACTACTTCGTATTGTAAACAACGCCGTCTGAGTGATTCAGATCACACAGTAAAGCGCCCATTCATTAAGATAACACACCCGTGCGACACAGTGCATAGGTGCTCGTTAGAACCGCCTCATTGAGGCGGTTCTAACCAGTACCCACAACCAATGTCTTGAAGTAAAAATAAGAAAATATTGTATACCCCCGTAAACCCCCTTTTCTCTATATAAATTGGGGTGGGGTGGGTCTTCATTTCACGGACTAGTTCACGTGATGTAATTAAAATGTCTGTATGCTGGATTGGGTGTTTGTGTTTGAGTTTTACGTTCCTCCAACAGCTAAGGTCATACAGAGACGGACCTCGGTTTGGAGACGCATCCGAAAGTCTGCGGAAACTCGGGATCGATTCCAAGAATCCTGATTTATGAGGCGAGTAGCATAACCACGACTCCACAGAGGCTTCTGTGCTGCACTGGGTAGATATAAGTTAATTGACGGGTGTTTTGACAAATATCAAGACCATTACCCCTCGGTGTTGTGGACCACCAACTGCACACTTTTCAACGGCATTCTGCCTCGGGAAAATCGTACGGCCCCCGCCCATTGGGGCTAGAAGAAACAGATTGGCTGCACCATGCTTTCACGCAGAGCTGAAACCGGCCCACACATGAGTACTGGTACACCGCTTAGAGGATCTAAGCCTGCCCAGGCAAAGCGGTGCGAGTCGGTCCCTCCATGCTTATAAACCCTGTTGGTTTCAACGAGCGACAGGGATTGAAAGTAGAAGTAAAACAAAGATCAGGAATCGATACAATTAACTTACTCCACCCATCAAAGACACCAAAGGGAAAGAAACACAAACATTAAGCGACCAGACCATAATGGAAACCTAAACAGAGGAAGGCCATAAGGACAGTTACTTTCCAACAAAATGGCCATATGGCCATCCAAAATTAAAAGACACAAGTGATACACACAGTAAGTAACAAACAACACCATAAATAAACCGCCACAGAAGAACCGCCTTGGAACGGTCAGTGGAAAGATTTCCACTGGGGGGCTTAAATCGATTTTACGTGGCCACAATCCTCGCCCTTACTTCCGTCGCGATTTAGACAAATAAATTGTTCAGTCCGCATGAAGGCCTCCTAACTCATCAGTGCAACATCTCCGTGAACACAAAAAATCAAAGAACCACAGAGGTGAGACAACAGTGAGGACTCGACAGCAAGAAACCACTGAAATGCTGGAGCAAAAGAAAACCAACAGTTAGACTCCGATGGGCCCAACCAGAGACAGAGCATCAGGCACCAACCGACATTACCTTGAATTAGATCTCCCTAATTCTCAATAAGCCTTTACGTTGGAGCCGTCATAGAATCTGAGGCCTGACCCACCGGCGTGCAATTAAAGAGGGAAGCAAAGTTGTCAACCGTGATTGGGTTAACTACCATGCATGCAGTATGTCGTATAACATCCATGTTGTACCCAATATTTTTATATCGAAGAATGATTCTACGAAATTGGGTGCTGAAGTCATTGCAGTTATATATTTTTCTGAATTTATATACTAAATCACCATAAAATTCGGGTTCCGATAGACCTTGTTGCAGAAGAGATTTAAGTCCAATATTGAATTTTGAAAGTAAATCAGAATGGCGTCTATAAAATTTTGAAAAGGCTTTGCGTAGTTTATGGTACCGATAACCCTGATTAAGGAGTTTAGCCGTTAATAATTTATTACGAGTGTTGAAGTCAGTTACATGACTACACACTCTAGCAAATCGAATTAATTGCGAAATATAAACGCCATAGGATGGCGCACGAGGAACATCACCATCCAAAAAAGGAAAATTTACAATCCCAAAATCATAGTCATCGCGTTTATCATAAATTTTGCACGAAACAAATCCATCTACAATAGATAGATGTAAATCCAAAAACGGGGCCTCGGTATCAGAAGAATTTGCTTTATTTAACTGAAGTTCTGGGGGGGGGGGGGGGGGGTAAATCTGTCTGATCAAACCATCGAAATAGGTATTATCAATATTTAATAAATCATCTAAATATCTAGAAGTGGAGCTAAAAGCTTCAATAATTTCAGATTGGTTATCAATGGAAAGCGACAACATGAAGTCTCTTTCATAGTAATACAAGAACAGATCAGCCACAAGAGGTGCGCAATTCGTACCCATCGGAATACCCACAATTTATCTAAATAACTTAGTACCGAATCTAATATAAATATTGTCAAGTAGAAAGGTGAGGGCATCACACACTTTCTGACAAGACCAAAGTGTATAATTCTTATGCTCTTTAGAAGTGAAAAATGCATTTCTGACATTACATGCAAGATAGAGAGAATCTTCTCTGTGAAAAGCCCATTCAATTAAATCATTAAGCTTTTCTTTTATAAGATTATGAGGAAGTGTAGTGTAAAGAGTGGAAAAATCGTAAGTAGACAGACTTGAAGCACGAAAATGTCTTGATTTCAATTTATTTAAAACCTCATTCGAATTTTTAATAGACCAAAACAGATTTCGGGTAAAAGTCCCACATAATTGGTAGCAACGTCTCCAAAAGGACATTTACAGTGTTGACGGGGACGTTAAACCTCAAATCAAACAAAACAAAATCGGGAAAATCGTCATGGCTAAAGTGTGTTCTCTGTTATGATGGCTGACGCTTAAACATTGCTTTACAAATGACAATTTAAAGCATGAAAGAAACAGACAATTTGATTTTTTTTTTCAGTGTAAGATCACTTTTTCTTGCACACCAGACAAGGAAATCCGTTTCTGGGATAGAAATTTATGTTCTGACCCTGGCGTTCTTACCCAAAATCGAATATTCTAGCGTATTTGATAAATACACTGGTTGAATACGACCCAGGATGCGCCGTCGTTAAGGTTGACGTCAGGCACGTTACGTGACGTCACTAAACATTCCGGTGGTGTCATCACAATATGGCGGATGTCGGTAATCGAAGTGACAGCAGCATAACAAATTCTCTCCGAGAAATGGAAGGTATGCAAGAAAATGAGTCCTATATGGGTGTTAGGGGTGGATAGAAAAATCCGTCCCTCGGCAAGCCTCGTGATGCCGGACAGTGACCCTTGGGACGGATTTTTCCATCCACCCCTCACACCCATATACGATTCTTATATTATTCCACTCATTAACACCAAAAGAAGTATTTCACTCCTGGATTCGCCACTCATGAAAATACATTTTTCGGTATTTATCCGATGAAATAAAAATTGATCTTTCACTGAAACAAAAAAATCAAATATCCTCTACTGATCGATTCAGGTTCAAAATGAAGAGTACTGTGGCGAGTATGGTCGGCAGGCTAGTGTTCAGCATGGAAAGGAAGTGATCATACGTTTCTTCTCAGACTCTAGAACGAACGATGTCGGTTTCCTTATTCTTTATGAGCAAGTCAGAGGTAAACTCTTTCATCACTCTATGGATGGTTGGTTTAGTGAGGTAAATGTTTCGTTTTTCTGTGGATATCAAGGCGTCCAACAGATATCAACACTGTGGTATCATAGATACAGTTTTTGTTTGATTTGAGGTTTAACGTCCCCGTCAACACTGTAAATGTCATTTTGGAGACGTTGCTTCCAATTTTGTGGGACTTTTACCCGACATTGAGATGAAATGACATCTCAAGCCCTGTCGCCCAATGAAACCAATAGGGTTTATAAGCATGGACGGGCCGACTCGCTCCGCTTTGCCTGGGCAGGCTTAGATCCTCTAAGCAGTTTAGAAATCTGCTTATACACACATTGCCATAAATAATGTTTTTTTTTTATTGCACGCATTGCATTAAGGGCCGGCGGATATGTAGATTGATTAGTTTGGGTGTTTTGGTCGTCACATGTTGTAACGGTCTAAGCGGCGTAAATGACGTCATCGACGCCGCAACATCAGTTCTAGCGTTACGGCTACCTAACACGGAAGTGATATAAGGTGAACATTTTAAGGCAAATAGTGTAGGCCCGCTCAAAGACAGAAACGCTGTGTGTAGTGAGCGGTAAAATCGTCCTGTTTTCAGTTTCTAGGTGTTGCTAATTTAATGGATTTGTGAACAGGTATATTTATGAATCTTGCTGCGTAGAAGGGTATTCACCTTTTTTGCATTATTTGCTGGTTCCTAGTCTGAAGATTAAAAGTGTTGGAAAAACAGGTAACCAGACCCCCCTGACCTTAAAAGGTCAGGGGGGTCTGGTTACCTGTTTTTTCAATATTGACAATGTGCAAGCTGGGAGCCAGCAAATAATGCAAATATGGTGAATGAAACTGAGCTTTGTTCTGTAAATTGGCGAATGACCCAGTAGCGCAAAGGCGCAGCCTTTTTCACTGCTCTTGCCTGTGCTAATGCGGTGAGCACGACTGATGGGGTGCAGTGGTTACGCTACTCGCCTTGTAAACCAGGGATCGCAGGATCGATCCCGGGCTTCTCCAGACTTTCGGATGAGTCTTTAAACCGAGGTCCCGTCTCCGTATGACCTTAGCTGTTGGTGGGACGTAAAACTAAAACTCACTCACTCACTCACTCACGACTGATGGGTGTTGTTCTTAGCTATTCACCTTATTTGCATTATCTGCTGGTTCCTAGTCTGAAGGTTATCAGTGTTGGAAAAACAGGTAACCAGACCCCCCCCTGACCTTTCAAGGTCAGGGGGGTCTGGTTACCTGTTTTTCCAATATTGACAATGCGCAAGCTGAGAGCCAGCAAATAATGCAAATATGGTGAATAGTAAGCATAAAATTGATTTCACTGGTGCTCAGTAAGGGAGCGTAAATTTTGATTATTCTTGTTTTAAACACTGGGAGTTTTAGCTAATTCAAGCGGAGTTCTGCTGCGCGGTTATTGTCGCATGCACGGATCAGCCTGTTTGTCTGGTCAGCGCATGCGCGATAACGGTATATGCATGAACATGTTCAGAGTTCTCCGGGGCAGGGCTTATAATGTAGTGTATACGTTTTGTGAACCTTATTGTAGGTGTTCGTTATTGTTTTTAGGCACTTTGTTGTAAGACGTTGAGGCCCGCTGCTCACTGTTGTACGTGAGCAAGTGTTGTACGAGCCATTGGGATATAGCCCAGCAAAGGCGGCAAAACCGGAAACACGAATAGACATCCCACCTCTTGAGTTAATGTAGTGTAATGGTGTGGAAAAAGCATAAGTAGACAGACCTGAAGCACGAAAACGTCTGGATTTCAATTTATTTGAAATTCCATTAGAATTTTAATAATCCAAAGATTTTTCAAATACTTTTGACTACATCATAGTGTAGTTTATATTTTCCTGTCCTTTGGGATCATTGATTCCATTGTGTAATTTTGAAAATATTTGAGGGTCACTGATGAGGCCTAATTGGCCGAAAGTAGCTAGTCAGGCCCAGAAAACATGCATAATCCATATTTTTCAGTTCTGTGGTATATTCCTTGCTTCGAAAGGATAGCCCTTTTATAGAACATATTTAAAGTCACTACAGCTGGTGTCTGGAAACGTGTGGCGTCCGTAAAACGCCTCCCTGCCCTACATCATAGTGTAGTTTATATTTTCGTGTCCTTTGGGAGAATTTATTCCATTGTGGGATTTTGAAAAAAATTTGAGGGACACTGATGAGGCCTAATTGGCCGAAACTAGCCAGTATGGCCCAGAAAACATGCACACTTCATATTTTTCAGATACGTGGTGTATTCCTTGCTTCCAAAGGATAACCCTTTAATAGAACATATTTAACGTCACTACAGCTGGTGTCTGGGAATGTGTGGATGCCGTAAAACGTCTCCCTGCCCTACATCATAGTGTAGTTTATATTTTCTTGTCCTTTGAGATCATTGATTCCATTGTGGAATATTGAAAATATTTTAGGGTCACTGATGTGGCTTAATTGGTCGAAACTAACTAGTCTGGCCCAGAAAACATGCACACTCCATATTATTAAGTTCTGTGGTGTATTCCTTGCTCCCAAAGGAACACATTTTATAGAATATATTTAACGTCACTACAGTTGGTGTCTGGGAATGTGTGGCGGCCGTAAAACGTCTCCCTGCCCTACATCATAGTGTAGGTTATATTTTCATGTCCTTTGGGATCATTGATTCCATTGTGGAATTTTGAAAAACATTTGAGGGTCACTGATGAGGCCTAATTGCCCGAAACTAGCTAGTCTGGCCCCGAAAGCATGCACAATCTATAGTTTTCTGTTCTGTGGTGTATTCCTTGCCTCCAAAGGATAACCATTTTTTAGAACATATTTTTTCGCAATATTTAATCACATGTTTTTTTTAAGGCCGTAAAACATGACGTTTATAATTTGGAAAGTTCAGTGGTGGTACAAGAGCTGGAATTCGCAATTAAAACGTGCTTTGTATTGTCTTTTAGGGAGTTTAAGTAACGTATATAACGTAGGAAGCTTGTCCTGGCCTTCTGTAACACATACAGCAAACTTGGTGGCCTAATGACAAATTTGGACATCAACTTCACCCCTCTCTACAGCCAAAGACTGCAGTTCATAGGCCTTAGTAGCACCAAGCTCTTTTTGAAGAGTGTTAATATAGTGGAGTCTTCAAACAACGACGACATCGTTAGCGGCCTTGTCTGCTGGAGCCAAAACAAACTTCCTATTAAATTCATGAATACCTAGTTTAAGTTGACATAAAGATGTCTTAGGTTTAAGAGGTAATAAGTTCGTATTTTGAGAGTAGAAAGAAATGCGTTTGGTCAAAAGTTTCAGAATGCTAAGTTTCCAGTCTCTTAGTGCTTTATGCTCAACATACTCTCATTTACACCATCGATTACCGAATGCATTCAAGCAGCAGCGATTACATCTCTACACTAATTGAAATCACTTTACACTAAATGAAATCAATCTTTGAAGGAACCTTTATGAAATTATATTTCGTATCCTGGACCTTTGTTTTTATCATAGTCTCGTAATTGTTATTTCTATTTAAGTTTGTATTGTTATTATTATTATTATTTGTTTGTTTCAGCAATGCCTCTTATTGAAGAACGTTTACAATCCGAATTCTACCCAAAATGGCTAATTTCTCCTGATCAAGACGGAGACGGATTATACGACTACAATACATTAGCAAGCTATCGCATTGAAGTTGGCTTCGGTAAATCAGTATACATACAACTGTACTACATAGCTATTGAGCCATCCACAGAATGCTCCAACGACAAGCTTCTGGTAAGCCTTCAACTTATACTTGAATATCAGATCACCGTTCAGTATACAGTGAAATGCTGCAATTATGACCACCTTAACTTAAGACTTATTTTAAAGGGTGCACTTAACCTTTCTTTGTGTATTCTGCCCACAATGTCCTCATGTTAGGAACCACCTTTGAGACTGTTCAAAAGTGGTCTTTAATACCACTTTTGAACAGCCCCAAAGGGGGTCTTAATATTGGAATTTTACTGTGTTTAACGAAATGCAAGTTTTTTAAGGGTTCACCCTATTTGCTGTGGAGAAGGGTCTGAAATTAAGGCGAAACTATACAAAATTTAGTGACACAGAGGCCTTTCTGATATGTAATCTTCATCAGTGTGTCTCAATCCCAAAGTTAGGAAACCGAAACGGATGATCGGCAAGACCCGGCAAACACAGCACATCCCCCTCCGAGCGCACACCAACCGACGTAGCTCATGAGACAGGTCAACTGGAGGCATCAGGCAAGAGACGCCAACCCGCGGACTTATAGGCGTCTCCCACCGAGCCAACATCAGCAAAAATGGCCCACGCTCCACCGAAGTCCCGGGCATCCGGAAGGAGATGTCCAAGTAGCGAGACTTGCAAAATGTAAAATATAACAAAACGGGGCAACCAAATCCGCTAAGATACATGTCTCACCTGACAAGTTAGTCTTAGTTTTAGAATAATTAGACTTTTATACTGCAAAAATTAAAGATATATTATAGCTATTTAAATCAGTACTTGAGTACTGAGCTTTGTTCTGTACATTGGCGAATAACCCAGTAGCGCAAAGGCGCAGCCTGATCAATTGCTCTTGTCTGTGCTAATGCGGTGAGCACGACTGATGGGTGTTGTTCTTAGCTATAGTAAGCATAAAATTGATTTCACCAGTGCTCAATTAGGGAGCGTAAATTTTGAATATTCTTGTTTTAAACACTGGGTGCTGGTAGTTTTTGCTCATTCAAGCGGAGTTCTGCTGCGAGGTTATTGTCGCATGCACGGATCAGCCTGTTTGTCTGGTCGGCGCATGCGCGATAACGGTTTATGCATGAACATGTTCAGAGTTCTCCGGGGCAGGGATTATAATGTAGTGTATACGTTTTGTGAACCTTATTGTAGTTGTTCGTTATTGTTTTTAGGCACTTTGTTGTAAGAGGTTGAGGGCCGCTGCTCACTGCTATACGTGAGCAGGTGTAGTACGAGCCATTGGATATAGCCCAACCATATCAAATTTAATGCCACAGATGCTTTTCGTATACTTAATTGCCATCAGTGTGGCTACACCTTAAAAGTTTAAAATCAAAATACATAGAGGATATTTGATTTTTTTCAGTGTAAGATCGAATTTTATTTCATCGAATGAACACCAAAACTGTTATTTTCACGAGTGGCGTGTTCATGAGTGAAATAAAATTCGATCTTGCACTGAAAAAATCAAATTTTCTGTTTCTTACATGCTTCAAAAGGCAATATTTAGCGTCTTTAATGGTGTCGCTCACATTCGGAGAAAATTATCTTTGTTCCTGTTCGTTTCGCGTCAATTTATTGGTGTCCATCGTGTTTAGTGGGCATACTATTGGGTGTAAACTGAAAGTTTGCACCTGAGAAATGGCCTGGGATGGTATTATTATGAATGATTAATGAAATAATTGAGACAGTAGTTTTCCAAAAAAGTTGCTGGCAAGTCTAACGTCGCGCGACAAAAGACGTGACGTCAGCGTCATAAATGACGTCAGTAACGTCCCCGTCACACATGAACGGGCTATGCGTCAATTAGAACACATTTCAGTATTGTTCAGTTATCTGACAAAGATAAAATTGAAATTAGAGTAAGATTTGAAGAAAAAAGTAGTCCCAAACATTGAAAAATAAAAAATCGTATTTTCACTGTTTGAAACAGTGAAAATATCGATTTATATTTCACTGATAAATCTCTATCATTCATTGAAAAGCATGTAAGAAAGTAAAAGTCTGCTTTTAAAAGGGTACAGGTATTCGTTCTTTGCATTTCCTGCACACAATGTCCTCTGCTTGGGGACCACCTTTCGGACTGTTCAAAAGTGGTCTTAAAGACGACTTTTAAACCGCCCCAAAGATGGTCTCCATTACGCTTACACACCCGTGCGACAACGTGCATTTCTCACATCTCCAAAAAAGGCTACTTTTCTGATGAAAATCCTTGAAATTTTTCCTATAAATGCCCAAAACATAGGTTGTGTGTACTCGTTAGAACCGCCTCAGCCTCAATGAGGCGGTTCTAACGAGTACCCACAACCTATGTCTAGGAGCAGAAATAAGAAAAATAATGACTACCCCCTTAAACCCCAGTTTTCTCTATATAAAGTGGGGTTTAGTGGGGTCTTCATTTCACGGACTTGTTCACGTGATGCAATATAAGAATTTTACTATAGGTGCTGACAATACCTGCATCCAAAGCACAGCCTCCTCCGAGCACAAATCTACCATTAGCGCAGACGACCCTCGTCCATCGGAATTGGAAAATAGATGGGCTGCATTATCTTCCACGCAGAGCTGAAACACACCACAAACGAGTACTGGTAAACCGCAAAGATGATCTAAGCCTGTCTAGGCAAATCAGTGCGAGTCGGACCGTCCATGCTTATAAAGCCTATTGGTTTCATTTGGGCGACAGGGTTTGAGATGTCATTTCATCTCAAAGTCGGGTAAAAGTCCCACAAAATTGGAAGCAACGTCTCCAAAATGGCCTTCACAGTGTTCACGGGGACGTTAAATCTCAAATCAAACAATCAAATCAAGAGCGCAGCTCAAGAGACAGGCTAAACACAGATATCAAGATAAGGACACCTAGCGCTCTGTTGGGGAAAGAAAACATATAGCCATTCAAAAACCGAGCCACCTCAGCCAACTTGGCCACTTGAAATGAGAAATACAACAGTTTAATAAAATGGTAGATGCATGGTTTTAGCTCACTATAGGGCTCCGGAGTAGCTTATAGTATAGGCAGTAGCCCGTCGTCCGCCGTCGTCTGCGTCTGTATCTGCGTCGTTGACATTTTTAAACTGTCTTTCTTCATATACTGAGTCTGTCATACTAGGCCATTACGACATCTTCTCTGAAACAACTTGGCCAATTGAAAACACTGAAATTACATGTGGAGCCTCTACGAAAAGGCAGAACGAAAGTTGATTCGTTAGGACTGCAGCAGATAACGAATTTGGCCGCCATGCCCATATATGGTAAAACCTTAAAAACTTTCTAAAAAAAAACACAAATGGCCGATGACCTTGAAACTTGGTATGCAGCATTATGCCCTGCTAAGTTTATATAAATGATGACATTTGGTTGACTTTGACTTGTTTTACGTCATTCCCCACCCCTCCACTTCATAAAAGGCCATATATCTCAGAAACAATTATGATCCCACACCTTAACCATATATATTCTTGTTCCTTGTGATAAGACGCATTCAGTGACACCAACCTGAGGGCCCCCTGGATGCACCGGGCTTTTGTCCTACTTCCTCCACTTCATAAAAGGCCCAATATATCGGAAACCTTTCCGCTCCCCACCCCTAAACCATATATGTTTTTGTTCTTTTTGATAAGACACATTCAGTGACACCAACCTGGTGCACCCCTGGGATGGGCCGGGGCCCTGCTCCACCCCTCCACTTCATAAAAGGCCACATATCTCAGAAACAATTAAGATCCCCAACCCTAAACCATATATATTCTTATTCCTTGTGATAAGACTCATTCAGTGACACCACACTGTGTCCCCGGGATGCGCCGGGGCATTGTCCCACCCATCCACTTCATAATAAGCCCCAATATCTCGGAAACCTTAGATCCCCACCCCTACAACATATATACTCTAGTTCCTTATGGTAAGACACATTCAGTGACACCAACATCAGGGTTGACAGGGTCGGGTCGTGTCCCTCCCCTCCACTGCAAAGAAGACCATATGTCTGAGAAACTGTTCAGAGCCCCACCCCTAAACTATATAAATTCATGTTCCTTATGATTAGGGACATTCAGTGACACCAACTTGGGGTCACTTGGGGGTAACTTGGGTCATGCCCCACCCCTCCACTTCATAGAAGTCCAAATATCTCGGAAACCTTACAGATTCCCTACACTAAACCAACATATTTTGTTTGGTTGTAATGGCAAATTAGAGTTTCCATTGAGGTCTAATGGGTAAAATTGGGAAATGGTACTTACCGCTTAGCCTTTGCAGATATTTTGACAAAACATTCATAGTAATATTCTTTAAGCTTTTATCTAACTGCCAAATGATTTTAGGCTACCTGCTAACATTTACTGGTTGCCATGGAAACCAAAATGCCCAAATAAAACAGAACAAAACACTTAAAAATCATCTCCTCAAAAACCATATAGTCTGTGAGGCTGAGACTTTATGGAAATATTCACCATATTCGCCTGAACAGGTATTATGTTTTTTTGTTTTATTTTTAAATTCCGTTCTTTTGTTTGGTTGCTATGACAACTTAGTTCCCATAGACTTATAATGCGGCAAATTAATATTTTGGCAAAACTTTCATAGAAATATTCTTTAAACAATCTTCTATCTGCCTTTAGATTCAAGGCCTACTGCTAATTTTTATTGGTTTCCAAATATAAATAAATAAAAAAAATACTTTAAACATCATCTCCTTATAAACCATATGCTCTTTGGCTGAGAATTTATGCAAATATTCACCACATTTGCCTTTACAGGTTTTGTGTTATTAGCTCACCTGTCACGTGAGCTTTTGGGATCACTTTTTGTCCGTCGTGCGTGCGTAAACAATTTATTCAAACGACATCTCCTCCTAAACCACTGATCGCATTTTGACCAAAGTAGAAGTAAAACAAAGATCAGGAATGATCCTTAGGTGATCCCCTTTCAAAAGTGTTCAAATGGTTTCGGTCCGCTGCACATCAAGGTCACAGGGGCCAAACATAGATTTTTTTAATGATAACTTAAAAATAAAATCTTCTTCTCTGAAACCACAAGGCCCATGTCTTTGATATTTGGTATGAAGCTTCATTTAGTGGACCCCTACCAAGATTGTTCACATTATAATGCTGGGGCCAAAGATGCCCCCGCCCCGGGTCCCTTTGGTTGTACATATGATTATATAGGGAAAATCTTTAAAAATCTTCTTCTCTGAAACCGCAAGGTCCAGGTCTTTGATATTTGGTATGAAGCTTCATCTAGTGGACCCCTACCAAGATTGTTCAAATTATAGTGCTGGGGCCAAAAATGTTCCCGCCCAAGGGCCCTTTGGTTTTTACATTGGCTTATATAGGGAAAATCTTTAAAAATCTTCTTCTCTGAAACCGCAAGGCCCAGGTCTTTGATATTTGGTATGAAGATTCATCTAGTGGACCCCTACATAGATTGTTCAAATTACAATGCTGGGGCCAAAAATGCCCCCGCCCCAGGGCCCTTTGGTTTTTACATGGGCTTATATAGGGAAAATCTTTAAAATCTTCTTCTCTGAAACCGCAAGGCCCAGGTCTTTGATATTTGGTTTGAAGCTTCATCCAGAGGACCCTACCAAGATTGTTCAAATTATAGTTAATATATTTAAAAATCTCCTTCTCTGAAACCGCAAGGCCCAGGTTTTTGAAATTTGGTATGACGCTTCATCTAGTGGACCCCTACCAAGATTGTCCAAATTATAGTGCTGGGGCCAAAAAATGCCCCCGCTCAGGGGCATTTTGGTATTACATAGACTTAGAAAGGAAAATCTTTAAAAATCATCTTCTCTGAAACCACAAGCCCTAGGTCTTTGATATTTGGTGTGAAGCTACATCTAGTGGACCTTTACCAAGATTGTTCAAATTATAGCCCTGAGACCAAATATGTCCCCGCCTCGGGGCCCCCTGGTTTAACATAGACTTATATAGGGAAACTCTTTAAAAATCTTCCTTCTCTAAAACTGCAAGGCCCATGTCTTTGATATTTGGTATGGAGCTTCATCTAGTGGACCTTTACCAAGATTGTTCAAATTATAGTCCTCGGGCCACAAATGCCCCCACCCGGGGGCCCTTTGGTTTTAGATAGACTTATATAATCTTTGAAAATCTTTTTCTCTCAAACAGCAAAGCCTAGGTCTTTGATATTTGATGAAGCCTCATCTAGTGGGCCTCTATCAAGATTGTCTAAGATATAGCCATGAGGTCAAAATGGCCCAGCCCGGGGGCCATTTGGTTTTACATAGGCTTATGTAGGGAATATCTTTAAAAACATCAACTTCTCTGAACCCGCAAAGCCAAGGTCTTTGATATTTGGTGTGTAGCTTCATCTAGTGGGCCTTTGCCAAGATTGTTAATTATAGCCTTTGTTGATATTTGGAATGAAGCTTCACCTTTTTAGACCTCCCTCAGTATTATGCACATTATAGCCCTGTGGTCAATAATGGCCCACCCCGGGGCCCATTTGTTACTCTATGGATCAGGTGAGCGATCCAGGGCCATCATGGCCCTCTTGTTAATGAAATCTGGCTCTTTAGTTTGGTTGCTATGACACCTTTCAAGATATTTTGTCAATTTATGGAAATATTCTTTAAACAATGGTCTATCTGCCATATAATGTTAGGCCTATTGGTTGGTTGCCACAGATGTACAGTTGTCAATGATTGTCTGTTGTCTTGTAACAACACATTCAAGCGACATCAGTCCTTTGAAGCCACTAAGGTGATAGGGTCCAAATCTCAACGGCTTCCATTGTTTATTAAATTACATGGCTGCCAGTGGGCAGTGCCGCCTGAGCATAGTGGCCCGTGGGCCGCTTGTTATGTTTTCGGAGATGTTGAACAGATGAGCTAGAAATTCTTCATGTGGTCGGAACAAATTATTTGCCTAAACTGCGACAGAACCTTGGGCGAGGATTGCGGCCACTTAAAATACATTTAAGCCCCCCCCCCCACACACACACACACGCCCAGTTAAATTAGAAGTGTATGCAATGAGCAGGACTCGATACAATTAACTCACAGCTCCCATCAGAGACAGCCAAGGGAAAGAAACACAAACATGAAATAACTAGACCCTAATTGAAACATCAATACAGGAAAGCCAAAAGGACAGTTACTTTCCCTCAAAATGGCGAATTGACTATCCAAAACAAAACCAACACAAGTGATACACACACTCAAAAAATAAACCACGAACCCAGAATGCACCCATACGACATAGTGCATACTTCTCATCTCCAAAATGGCTACTTTTCTGATGAAAATAGCTGTTATTTTTCTAATAAATACTACAAACATAGGTCATGGGTGCTCGTTAAAACCGCCTCATTGAGGCGGTTCTAACGAGTACCCACAACATATGTCTTGGAGTAAAAATAAGAAAAATAATGTATACCCCCATAAACCCCCGTTTTCTCTATATAAAGTGCTGTATAGGGGGGTCTTCATTTCACGGACTAGGTCACGTGATGGTTTGTCTTTGTCTTGGTGATATCTTGAGTCTTCGTTGGGCGCACATGTCTTATTGTAGGTTTTGCCATGCGCTGGCTCAATTTAAAATCTTATTTACCACCGACAGGCTGCAGTTTCTCTTCAATCTTCATTAATCCCCCCCTCTTCCCCCCCCCCCCCAACCCAGAAAAGATAACCTGATGCTTTGTGTATTATCGAAAATATTACATGGCGTTATTACACTCTCAGACGCGACGTCATATGATAAAAATGTATTAAAACCGTGTTCCCCTCTGGAGGTCACAGTTTTGCATCAATCATCATAAAACCTTCTCAGGATGTTTGTCATGGTCGGGTTCTAACATGGTTTATGTCACATTAAAAACTAGATCATACGGTCAAATTGCCTAACTGCCTTGTTTACCCGCTAGAAGCAAGGTTAGCTGTAGTTTTCACAAAAAAAATCCCAGAATGTGTATTTTTATGGTATTGCTATCAAATCTAAATATGGGTAATGCAGAATGAAAATCTAGGTTACTAGGTGAAAATGTTAGTCATTGGTCACCCTGTATACATCACGTGAACAAGTTCGTGAAGCGAAGACACCCCTTTACCCCACTTTATATAGAGAAAACTGGGGCTTACGGGGGTATACATTATTTTCCTTATTTTTGCTCCAATACATAGGTTGTGGGTACTCGTTAGAACCGCCTCAATGAGGCGGTTCTAACGAGCACCCACAACCTATGTTTGCCGTATTTATAAGAAAAATATCACGGATTTTCAGCGGAAAAATGGACATTTTTGAGATGTGAAAAAAATACACTATGTCGCACGGGTGTGTTATCGTAATGTAGAGGCCACAGAGTCTCATCAATCTTCCTGGAACATTACACGAATGTTTGTCTTTTATATCTATCCAAAATTGCCATATTTGCTCCGCTCAGTTAAACAAAATTGACAACATAGCTAACATAGCAATATTCATAGACGACATTTCCTAGGGCAATGACCCTATTTCAACATGACTTCACAGTAATATTCCTCTAATATTGCAAAAATGGTTCCACTCTAATGACAAAGATGACACCCAAATCAATAAATAGAAAAACGATATTTCTTCACATGTCCTTAAACCAGCTTCTCATATACTGCCATAAGCTATTAAAGATCTTGGACTCAGGTGAGCGATCCAAGGCTATCATGACCCGCTTGTTTTGATGTTGTGTTTATTCATGAGAATCGTGAGAATGAGGCAATTCTTATGACTACTCACAAAGTACCTTTATTTTATGGAAGATCGTAAAGCTATCCTGAAGTGATCCCCATTATTACCAGGAGGCATGCCACTATGAATAAACCTCACATCATGTGAATAAGTCCGTGAATTGAAGACCCCTCTATACCCCAGTTTATATGGAGAAAACTGGGGTTTACGGGGGTATACATTATTTTTCTTATTTTTGCTCCAAGACATAGGTTGTGGGTACTCATTAGAACCGCCTCAATGAGACGGTTCTAACGAGCACCCACAAACTATGTTTACAGTACAAATAAGAAAAACATCACAGATTTTCATCAGAAAAGTAGCCATTTTGGAGAAGTGAAAAATGCACTATGCCACACGGGAGTGTTATCGTAATGTTTTTTTAACTACAGTCGAACTTCAATGGCTCGAACAACTTTGGGACCTCGAAAATCTGTTCGAGACAGGGGTAGTTCGAGCCACTGAGGTTATTGTCAGGAGGCATAACGAGATACTTTTATACATATTTTCGGTATTCTATAATGAAAACGTATGCTGTGTGTACTCATTAGAATCGCCTCAACGAGGCGATTCTAATGAGTACACACAGCATACATTTGCAAGATAAAAGATTAAAATCTACTTAATTATCCCTTATTATTTCTTATGTAGAGGATTTCGATAGGGGCTCAAGAATGGGTTCGAATCATCCATGGTAAACGAGCCATCGATGTTCGAGCCATCGAAGTTCGACTGTATCTCTATCTCGAGCAACTTTCTATGGTCCCAGACGTGTTCCAGTTATTGACTGTACTAAGATAACACACCCAGTCCTCATGTGATGAAGTGCTTTTTTCATATCTACAAAACCCACATTTCCTTTATTTTTGGTTTTGGCTTTACGGTCCCTACAAACCGGCCCCGATAGCTCAGTTGGTAGAGTGTCCGCTCCGGGGAACGGGAGGTCTGGGGTTCGACCCCGGGCCGCGACATACCAAAGTCGTTAAAAATGGTACTAGCTGCTCCTCGCTCGGCACTCAGATTTACGGGGTAGAGCTAGGACTGGTCGATCCAGTGTCAGGATAATGTGACTGGGTGTGGTATCATGTAATGTGTCTGGGACATGATACTTCAGTGAGGCAGCACTATAAACGTGAGCATTGAGCTCCCTGTCGCAACCAGACACCGTCGTGATATGACTGAAAAATTGTTGAAAGCGACGTTAAACCCGAATTCACACACACACACACGGTCCCTACAAGATTATTTCACTCATATCGAGCCAATCGTTAATCAGAATTATGCGAAATCCGGCGTACCCGAAGAACAAACAGTCGACGTCCATTTGCTTCTGAAGGATTATGATATGATATGAATAATGAATAATGAAAGCTTCGTTTTACTTTCAGATTATTACTCTAGACAGATTTGCAGTTTACTGTGGAACGGGGTTAAGAAGGTTTTTGACGAGCATGGTCTCATTTTATTTGGTCCTCAACACCGACAACAGTGTCAATGATTTCGGTTTCAAACTTTCCTATACACAAATAGACAGTAAGTTATAAATATGTTCACAGAATCGGTGCATTAACACACACTCTCATCTGACAATCATCTGACAAAATGAAAAAAAATAAACCATTGTTTCACGTGTTTTCTTACTTAATATTTAGGGGCTCATTGTCTTCAATATAGTCATTTGCGGAGGTAATTCTGTGGCTTCACGTGGGGCGCCAGTTGTCACGGGATGTTTTTATCGGGTTGAGATGAATGGATTTAAGGTTGATGTGGCCACATGTTGGGCTGTTGATGTTGATACAACGTTAGAACTTCTCCCGCTTTCTCGAGGGGGTTCGGGGTTTAAGAAATGACAACTCTATTAGATGTTTCCATGTTTTTGAGAGTTATGTCAGGAACCTTCTCTCTCTCTCTCGACCTCGTTCATCTGAATAAATATTATAAATATCCTAAGTCATTAGGAAACTATATAAATGTGTCGGTCAGGTGGTCGTAAGACCTACCCTTGCCAGGGATAAAGAAAGACTGACTCGAGGTCGAGAGATCGAAATGGCAAGATATGAATATTCATGAAATAATGACAATTATGATAATTTACAAATGTTCATCATGATAATGAAATAAAGTAAACGCATACCTGAATAAATATTATAAATATCCTAAGTAATTAGGAAACTATATAAATGTATCCGTCAGGTGGTCGTAAGACCTACCCTTACCAGGGACAAAGAAAGACTGACAAAGGCTGAGGTAAGAATGTGCGCATGCGGTGTTAATCAGTGAGGTGAAAAGCGCGCGAGACTTACATAAGGACACCGGAAATGGATATACGCTACTCAGGAATGCTTAATGAAAGATGAAATATATGAGTATATGATGTATGAAAAACGACGATCAATAGGGGAAAATAACTGGAAACGACTAGAAAGTCCTAAGCGCAAGCGCTCCTCCAGTTTCCATAATTTCACTCTGTGACACAGTGTTGACGGGGACATTAAACCTCAAATCAAACAAGCAAAACTTTATCATATGAGAGAAGCCTCTGTGGGGTAGTGGTTATGTTACTCGCCTGATAAACCAGGGATTGTAGGGATTCTCGGACTTCTCCAGACATTCGGATGAGTCTTTAAACCGAGGCCCCGTCTCCGTATAACCGTAGCTGTTGGTGGGACGTAAAACTGAAACACACTCTTGATCCGTGTGGGATAGAGCCTTTGGCATGTGTGTTCCTTGTGACGGGGTTTTCCCAACCACTAAAAACATTTTGACCCGTCACCTTGACCTTTGACCTACTTTTTCATGGTTTTTGAAGCATTTGAGATACAGCCTTCATGTTTGGCATCTTGGTTTCTTGCGACAGGGGCTTCCTATTCATGCATGGGATGATCTGTGACCTTTGCGTTGGCCTTTGGCCTACTTTGCCGTGGCTTTTTGGCCATTTGTGATAGTGCCTTCATGTTTGGCATGTGTGTTCCTTGTGATAATGTCTTCCCACCCGTGCAGAATTGTTGACCTTGACCTTTGACCTGCTTTGTTGTGGTTTCTGGGGCATTTGAGATGGAGCCTTCGTGTTTGGCATGTAGTTTCCTTGTGACGGGGGCTTCCTATTCGTACGGGGATGACTTGTGATCTTGGCCCTGACATGTTACCTACTTTGTCGTGGCTTATGGGCTATTTGGGGTGTGGCCTTCTTGTTTGGCGTGTATGTTACTTGTGGCAAGTGGCCCAGAAATCATGTACATTCCATATTTTCCAGTCATGTGGTGTATTCCTTGCTTCCAAAGGATAACCGTTTCTAGAACATATAGTGTAAGGGAAAAAATCAAAGCTGTAGGTGTTTTAGCTGACCGGCGGTCAGCTGCACCTGTGCCGGCTGCAAAATCAACATCTTGAAATGACATCTCCTTAGAAACTGTCAGGCCAATTGAAACCAAATTACATGCTGAGCCTTCGCGGGGTCTTGGTCACTTGATTATGATGGCCGACATGTTCATGTATGGTGGACAGCTTTCAAAATCTTCTCCTCAGGAATCGAATGGCCGATAAACTTCAGACTTGGTATACAGCATAAGAAAATAGAAGTAGAGGAAATGATCAGGAATCGATACAGTTAACCAACAGCTCCCATCAGATACACCATAGGGCAAGAACCACAAACATGAAGCAACAGACCCACAAGGAAACACGAACAGCGGAAAGCCAAAAGAACAGTTACTTTCCCACGAAATTGCCAGAAGGCTATCAAAGATAAAATAATATAAGCGACACAAACACCCAAAGACAAACCGTAACAAAAATAAATCGCGACAGAAGAACCGCCTTGGAACGGTCAGTGGAAACGTAGTCCACTGTGGGGCTTAAATCGATTTTACGTGGCCAAAATCCTCGCCCTTACTTCCGTCGCGATAAAGACAAATAATTTTTTCCAGTCCGCATGAATGTCTCCTAACTCATCAATGCAACATCTCCGTGAACACAAAAATCAAACAACCAACCACAGAGATGAAACAACGGTGAGGACGCGACAGCAAGAAACAACAGAAATGCTGGAGCAAAAGAAAACCAATAGTTAGACTCCAGTGGGCCCAAACAGAGACAGGAGCATCAGGTACCAACCAACATAAGCCTTTACGTTGGAACCGTCATAGAATCTGAGGCCTGATCCACAGGCGTGCAATTAAAGAGGGAAGCAAAGTTGTCAACCGTGATTGGGTTACTAGAATTGAGACCTTTAATAGACCTTGACCTGTTTTACATCAACGTAAAATGTGTTCACTTAGTCATTTGTTTTAAAAATAGCAAAACAGTGGATATTTCTGATTCTTTTGTAGCCTGTGGAATCAGAATTGATATTTGAAATCGGCTGCATGGTTGTTACTCAATTCGAAAGGTCAAGGTCATTTGTTGACCTTTGCCCTGAAAGGCTGACTAACCCCAAAAGGATCCAAGCAAGGGACAAACCCAGGGAATTGGCTGAGACCAGAGTGACTTGACCACTAGCAGATATGTTACCAGTACTTTAAGTGCATTCTTAACATTTTAAATTCTTGAGTCTTCATAGTCTATCGAAAAAATTAATATGGCCGCCAGGGCGCAGGTCCTTCAGAGCAATTGAACCCTGGTTAGTGCAATGGCCCATGGGCCTCTTGTTTCACGGATTTTATCCAAATTTTGCATATACATTGATTTTGGGTATGTATGGTTTAGGATTGCTAATGTCGAAATCCGTTAACAGCTGTCGTTAGCAATAGCCAGTAAATGATTTTAGACACTTATTCCTATACTAAATGGACATATAAATGAAACTTCACTTTCACTTCACCACCGATGATAAATTGTTAACTGCTAAACTTCTAAATCAGGGTTATCGGTACCATAAACTACGCAAAACCTTTTCAAAATTTTATGGACGTCATTCCGATTAAATTTCAAAATTCAGTGTTGGACTTAAATCCCTTTTGGATTCCAACATTATTGTGACTTAGTATATAAATTCGGAAAATAAATATATATAATTGCAATGCCTTAAGCACCCGATTTCGTTAAATCATTCATCGTTATGAAAACATTGGGTACAACATATATGTTATACGAGAGACTGAATGCATGGTAGGTATCCCAATCACAGCTGACAACTTCGCTTCCCTCTTTTAACTGCATGCCGGTTAGCCAGGTCTCAGATTCTATGACGGTTCCAGCGAAAAGGCTTACCGAGGATTAGAAAGAATTAAACTTTATGTAATGTTGGTTGCTGTCTGATGCTCTGTCTCCTGCAGGGCCCATCAGGTCATATTTAGGGGATAACTGTACTGAAAATTGTCATTTGGGGAGGTAAATCGGAGGTTTTACGGTCGGAAATTTCGTTTTACGGCGACGCGTTAGCGGAGCCGTAAAACGTAATTTGCGACCGTAAAACCGACAATACAGTTATCCCCATTCTAATGCACTTATTCGATTGTTAAGTTAAAAATTGTACTATTTTGCACAAGCCGACAAGCGCGGTGAGCTGCGTAAAACCAAATGCCAGCCCATGAAAAGCGACGTTACGTGATGACGTCGGGTTTCCGACAGTATATCGCAGAATAAACTGTCGCAAATTTTTGACGTTATCCAATCAGACGTCGCGTTACATACGCAAGTGCATTAGAATGTTGGTTTACTTTCGCTCCAGCATTTCAGTGGTTTCTGGCTCTGTCTCTGGTCGGGCTCATCGGAGTCTAACTGTTGGTTTTCTTTTGCTCCAGCATTTCAGTGGTTTCTGGCCGTCGAGTCCTCATAGTTGTTTCATCTCTGTGGTTGTTTGATATTTGTGTTCTCGGAGATGTTGCACTGATGAGTAAGGAAGCCTCCGTACGAACTGAACAAACTATTTGTCTAAACCGCGACGGAAGTAAGGGCGAGGATTGCGGCCGCGTATAATCGATTTAAGCCCCTAGTGGAATTCGTATAACTGACCGATCCAAGGTTGTTTTTCTGTTGCGGTTTATTTTTGTCATGGTTTGTCTTTGAGTATGTGCATCGCTTATATTTTTGTTTTGGGTAGCAATTGGCCATTTTGTGGGAAAGTGACTGTCATTTTGGCTTCCCGCTATTGGTGTTTCCATTAGGTTCTAGTTATTTCATGTTTTTTTTTTGTCTCTCCCTTTACTGTCTCTGGTGGGATCCGTAGGTTAATTGATCCGATTCCTAACCATTACCTTCTATTTTACAGAGCTATAGACCGCAAAATGAAGCATATTGTGGTCAAGGACCACCCCTCTATTTATCATTGATATAGAGGATCTTACTTGAGTGTTCATGTATTATTGAATTTATTAAATGAGTTGAGGTAAAGGAATAAAATGCGAGGCTTTGCCGAGCATTTTATCCCTTTTCCTCAACGAGTTTAATAAATTCAATAATACATGAGCACGAATGCAAGATTCTATTTATCATATGATATTTAAAACGCATTTCATTCACGATTGTTTAACAAAAATGTCAATATTCCGCCATTAGTAAACGCGACTTCGTTACGGACGTCGTACATGTAACGTTACGGGGCGTATCTAACTAATTTGCACATTTAATCAACTAGTGGATTGTTGAATTTATTACATGGCGTTATTACACTCTCAGACGCGACGTCATATGATAAATTGAGTTCATCAACTGACCGAAGGTTCGTCGTCCGTCGTCCGTGCGTAAACTTTACTTTTGAACAAACAAGAGGCCACAGACTTCCCCAATCATCATCAAACTTGCTCAGCACGAACATCATGACCATTGCGGGGTCAAGTTCGAATGTCTGGTCAAAAGGAGGTCAGAAGGTCAAATCATAGAAAAAAACATTGTGAACACAAGAGGCCACAATCTTGGTCTGATCATCATCAAACTTGCTCAGAATTACGACCGATACAATTAACCCACAGCTCCCATCAGATACACCATAGGGTAAGAACCACAAACATGAAGCAACAGACCCCAACGGAAACACGAACAGCGAAAGCCAAAAGAACAGTTACTTTCCCACAAAATTGCCAAAAGGCTATCCAAGATAAAATAATATAAGCGACACAAACACCCAAAGACAAACCGTAACAAAAATAAATCGCGACAGAAGAACCGCCTTGGAACGGTCAGTGGAAACGTATTCCACTGTGGGGCTTAAATCGATTTTACGTGGCCAAAATACTCGCCCTTACTTCCGTCGCGATAAAGACAAATAATTTTTTCAGTCCGCATGAAGGTCTCCTAACCCATTAATGCAACATCTCCGTGAACACAAAAATCAAACAACCACTGAGATGAAACAACGGTGAGGACTCGACAGCAAGAAACAACAGAAATGCTGGAGCAAAAGAAAACCAGCATTAGACTCCAGTGGACCCAACCAGAGACAGGAGCATCAGGTACCAACCAACAAAAGCCTTTACGTTGGAACCGTCATAGAATCTGAGGCCTGACCCACAGGCGTGCAATTAAAGAGGGAAGCAAAGTTGTCAACCGTGATTGGGTTACTAGAATTGAGACCTTTAATAGACCTTGACCTGTTTTACATCAACGTAAAATGTGTTCACTTAGTCATTTGTTTTAAAAATAGCAAAACAGTGGATATTTCTGATTCTTTTGTAGCCTGTGGAATCAGAATTGATATTTGAAATCGGCTGCATGGTTGTTACTCAATTCGAAAGGTCAAGGTCATTTGTTGACCTTTGCCCTGAAAGGCTGACTAACCCCAAAAGGATCCAAGCAAGGGACAAACCCCAGGAATTGGCTGAGACCAGAGTGACTTGACCACTAGCAGATATGCTACCAGTACTTTAAGTGCATTCTTAACATTTTAAATTCTTGAGTCTTCATAGTCTATCGAAAAAATTAATATGGCCGCCAGGGCGCAGGTCCTTCAGAGCAATTGGACTCTGGTTAGTGCAATGGCCCATGGGCCTCTTGATTCACGGATTTTATCCACATTTTGCATATACATTGGTTTTGAGTATGTATGGTTTAGGATTGCTAATGTCGAAATCCGTTAACAACGGTCGTTAGCAATAGCCAGTAAATGATTTTAGACACTTATTCCTATACTAAATGGACATATAAATGATAAATGAAACTTCATTTTCACTTCACCAGCGATAATAAATTGTTAACTGCTAAACTTCTAAATCAGGGTTATCGGTACCATAAACTACGCAAAACCTTTTCAAAATTTTATGGACGTCATTCCGATTTAATTTCAAAATTCAGTGTTGGACTTAAATCCCTTCTGGAACCCAACTTTATTGTGACTTAGTATATAAATTCAGAAAAAATATATATATGATTGCAATGCCTTAAGCACCCGATTTCGTGAAATCATTCATCGATATGAAAACATTGGCAACAACATATATGTTATACGAGAGACTGAATGCATGGTAGAGATCCCAATCACAGCTGACAACTTCGCTTCCCTCTTTTAACTGCATGCCGGTGGGCCAGGTCTCAGATTCTTTGACGGTTCCAGCGTAAAGGCTTACTGAGGATTAGAAAGAATAAAATTTTATGTAATGTTGGTTGCTGTCTGATGCTCTCTCTCTCTCTTGCAGGGCCCATCAGATCATATTTAGGGGATAACTGTACTGAAAATTGTCATTTGGGGAGGTAAATCGGAGGTTTTACGGTCGGAAATTTCGTTTTACGGCGACGCGTTAGCGGAGCCGTAAAACGTAATTTGCGACCGTAAAACCGACGATTTACCTCCCCAAATGACAATTTTCAATACAGTTATCCCCATTCTAATGCACTTTTTCGTTTGTTAAGCTGAAAAGTGAAATATTTTGCACAAGGCGACAAGCGCAGTGAGCTGCGTAAAACCAAATGCCAGCCAATGAAAAGCGACGTTACGTGATGACGTCGGGTTTCCGACAGTATATGGCAGAATATACTGTCGCAATTTTTGACGTTATTCAATCAGACGTCGCGTTACATACGCAAGTGCATTAGAATGTTGGTTTACTTTCGCTCCAGCATTTCAGTGGTTTCTGGCTGTCGAGTCCTCACCGTTGTTCCATCTCTGTGGTTGTTTGATATTTGTGTTCTCGGAGATGTTGCACTGATGAGTACGGAAGCCTTCATACGAACTGAACAAACTATTTGTCAAAAGTAGAAGTAAAACAAAGATCAGGAATCGATACAATTAACTTACTCCACCCACCAAAGACACCAAAGGGAAAGAAACACAAACATTAAGCGACCAGACCATAATGGAAACCTAAACAAAGGAAGGCCATAAGGACAGTTACTTTCCCACAAAATGGCCATATGGCCATCCAAAATAAAAAGCCACAAGTGATACACATAGTAAGTAACAAACAACAACATAAATAAACCGCCACAGAAGAACCGCCTTGGAACGGTCAGTGGAAAGATTTCCACTGGGGGGCTTAAATCGATTTTACGTGGCCACAATCCTCGCCCTTACTTCCGTCGCGATTTAGACAAATAATTTGTTAAGTCCACATGAAGGCCTCCTAAACCGCAACGGAAGTAAGGGCGAGGATTGCGGCCGCGTATAATCGATGTAAGCCCCCTAGTGGAATTCGTATAACTGACCGATCCAAGGTTGTTTTTCTGTTGCGGTTTATTTTTGTCATGGTTTGTCTTTGAGTGTGTGTATCGCTTATATTTTTGTTTTGGGTAGACATTTTGCCATTTTGTGGGAAAGTGACTGTCATTTTGGCTTCCCGCTATTGGTGTTTCCATTAGGTTCTAGTTATTTCATTTTTTTTTTGTCTCTCCCTTTGCTGTCTCTGGTGGGATCCGTAGGTTAATTGATTCGATTCCTAACCATTACCTTCTATTTTACAGAGCTATAGACCACAAAATGAAACATATTGTGGTCAAGGACCACCCCTCTATTTATCATTGATATAGAGGATCTTACTTGAGTGTTCATGTATTATTGAATTTTATAAAATGAGTTGAGGGTAAGGAATAAAATGCGAGGCTTTGCCGAGCATTTTATCCCTTTTCCTCAACGAGTTTAATAAATTCAATAATACATGAGCACGAATGCAAGATTCTATTTATCATATGATATTTAAAACGCATTTCATTCACGATTGTTTAATAAAAATGTCAATATTCCGCCATTAGTAAACGCGACTTCGTTACGGACGTCGTACATGTAACGTTACGGGGCGTATCTAACTAATCTGCATATTTAATCAACTAGTGGATTGTTGAATTTATTACATGGCGTTATTACACTCTCAGACGCGACGTCATATGGTAAATTGAGTTATGTGCTCTTTTCAGTTCCTAATAATTGTTTTTGGGCGTTTCCGATCGATAATTTGAATATTTTTTCGAGGATAATCTTCAAAGTTGGCATATGTTTGGGTATTGGGAATGTCTGTTTTTAGCTCAACTGACCGAAGGTTCGTCGTCCGTCGTCCATGCGTAAACTTTACTTTTGAACAAACAAGAGGCCACAGACTTCCCCAATCATCATCAAACTTGCTCAGCACGAACATCATGACCATTGCGGGGTCAAGTTCGAATGTCGGGTCAAAAGGAGGTCAGAAGGTCAAATCATAGAAAAAACATTGTGAACACACAAGAGGCCACAATCTTGGTCTGATCATCATCAAACTTGCTCAGAATTACCATCCTGACAATATCTCGGTCAAGTTCGAATATGGGTCATGTCGGTCAGAAGGTAGGTCAAATCATATAAAAACCTTTTGAGCACAATAAAGGCCATAGTTTTGGTCCGATTATCATCAATCTTGCTCAGAGTGATCATCTTGACAATATCTCGTTTGGTTTCTAATATCGGTCAGGTCGGATCAAAAGGAGGTCAGTAGGTCATATTGTAGTAAAATTTTGTGAACACACTACAGGCAATAGTTTTGGTCCAATCATTATCAAACTTGCTCGGAGTGATCCTTTTGACAATATCTGGGTCAAGTTCAAATATGGCTCAAGTTGGGTGAGAGAGTAAATCAGACGGTCAAAGCATAGGAAAACATTGTGAACATACTTGAGGCCATAGTTTTAGTCCGCTCATTATCAGACTTGCGGACTGAACAAATTTTTTGTCTAAATCGCGACGGAAGTAAGGGCGAGGATTGTGGCCACGTAAAATCGATTTAAGCCCCCCAGTGGAAATCTTCCACTGACCGTTCCAAGGCGGCTCTTCTGTGGCGATTTATTTATGTTGTTGTTTGTTACTTACTGTGTGTATCACTTGACTGTGTCTTTTAATTTTGGATGGCCATATGGCCATTTTGTGGGAAAGTAACTGTCCATATGGCCTTCCTTTGTTTAGGTTTCCATTATGGTCTGGTCGCTTAATGTTTGTATTTCTTTCCCTTTGGTGTCTTTTATGGATGGAGTAAGTTAATTGTATCAATTCCTGATCTTTGTTTTACTTCTACTTTGCTCAGAATGATCATCTTGACATTATTTCGGTCAAGTTCGAATATTGATCATGTCAGGTCAAAAAGTAGGTCAGTAGGTCAAGTCATAGAAAAACATTGTGAACACACTAGAGGCCACAGTTTTGGTCCGATCATCATCAGTCTAACTCAGAATGATCATCTTGAGAATATTCGGTCAACTTCGAATATGGGTCCTGTCGGGTTAAAAAAGAAGGTCATTAGGTCATATCATAGAAAAACGTTGTGAACACAATGGAGGCCACAGTTTTGGTCCGATTATCATCTATCTAGCAAAGAAATGATAGTCTTGACAGTATCTAGGTAGAATTCGAATATGGGCCATGTCGGGTCAAAAAGAAGGTCAGTAGGTCAAATCATTGTGAAAAACCTTGTGAACACACTTAAGGCCACAGGTTTGGAACGATCATCTTCAGTCTTGTTCAGAAAGATCATCTTGACAATATTTCGGTCAAGTCTAATATTGGTCATGTCGAGTCAAACACTTGCTTGGAATGATCATCTTGACAATATCTGGGTAAAATTCGAATATGGTCATTTTGGGTCTAAAAGTAGGTCAGTAGGTCGAATCATAGAAAAACATTGTGAACAAACAAGAGGCCAGTTTTTGTCCGATCGTCATCAAACTTGCCCAGAATGATCATCTTGACAATATTTCGGTCAATTTTGAATATGGATCATGTCGGGTCAAATCATAGAAAGAAATTTGTGAACATACAAGAGGCCACAGTTTTAGTCCGATCAACACCAAACTTGCTCCGAATGTTCATCTTGACAATATTTCGGTCAAGTTCGAATATGAGTCTTGTCGGGTCAAAAAGTAGGTCAGTAGGTCAAATCATAGAAACACGTTTTGAACACACAAGGCCACAGTTTTGGTCCGATCATCATCCATCTAGCATACAATGATCGTCTTGACAATATCTAGGTAAAATTCGAATATGGGCCATGTCGGATCAAAAAGTAGGTCAGTAGGTCAAATCATTGAAAAACCTTGTAAACACACTTAAGGCCACAGGTTTGGACCGATCATCTTCAATCTTGCTCAGAAAGATCATCTTGACAATATTTCGGTCATGTTCGAATATGGGTCATGTCGGGTCAAAACCTCGGTCAGTAGGTCAAATCATAGAAAAAAACTTGTGAATACACTAGAGGTCACAGTTTTAGTCTGATCATCATCAATCTAGCTCAGAATGATCAGCTTGACAATATTTCGGTCAGATTCCAGAATGGGTCATGTCGGGTCAAAAAGTAGGCCAGTAGGTCAAATCATTGAAAAACCATGTGAACATACTAAAGGCCACAGTTTTGACCCGATCGTCTTCAAACCTGATCAGAATGATCATCTCGACAATATCTCGGTCAAGTTTGAATATGGGTCATGTTGGGTAAGAAAGTAGATCAGTAGGTGAAATCATGGAAAAAACCTTGTGAACACACTAGAGGCCACAGTTTTGGTCCGATACTGCAATAAAGATCAGTTAAGCGATCCAGGGCCACTATGGCCTTCTTGTTGGTATTGTTAATGAGAAAAATTCCGTTAATATCTGACAGAGTTATGGCATTTAACAGTGCCCATGAACTGATTCTTAGGACTCTTATTCCTTTCCTATATGGAATATACAGATGAAAATTCAAAGATATATAGACCTCTAAAGAAAGCATTTTGTTGCCTAGGACCACCATTCTAACAGTCCTTGATCTTGAGTTATCTGCCCTTAATAGTGTGATGAGTGTTTTTGTCCTGCTTCTCCTTTGCTTTATGCAACATCTTGATGAACGTCTATGGAAGTAAAAAACATTGAAGGAAGCATGTTATTGCCAAAGATTGTCACTCTGCCAATTCTGAACCTTGAGTTATCTGATATCTAATACAGTAGAACTTCGATGGCTCGAACACCGCTGGCTCGTTTACCATGGCTGAGTCGAACCCTTTATTGAGTCCCTATAGGGAATTTCGCTACATAAGAAATAGTAAGGGGGGAATTTAGGCTATTTTCGTTCCTTATATTGCAAATGTATGCCGTGTGTACCCATTAGAATCGCCTCAACGAGGCGATTCTAATGAGTACACGCAGCATACATTTATGATATAGAACACCGAAAAGAAGCCCCAAACTAGCCCCATTTACGCCTCCTGGCAGTAACCCTCAGTGGCTCGAACTACCCTTGTCTCGAACAGAATTTCGTGGTCCCAAAGGTGTTCGAGCCATCGAAGTTCTACTGTATGTGAAAAAATGGGTTTTGTGTCATATCTCCATTACTATAAGGAATACCTTGAATTTTACGGATATTTACAAAACGAAAGGAAAACGTATTGTGGCCAAGGAATCATACTCTGACCATTTTAGGTATTGAGTTACCTGCCCTTGTATATGTGGCTGCTTTAAGTATGAAATATGCCAATGAAACTTCGTAGACACTATTGCGCATTAAGCTACAATAAAATAGGCAAGAACGACTTATCTACTTCGAGATTTCTGCACTTCTCATTCGTCTAAGAAACATCTTTTTTGGCCCATATTTTTGTCGTTTATGGAACGGTTTGATGAAACTTTGATCGATTTTAGCGTGGGATCGATTTAAGCCCCCCCCCCCCCCCCCGCACACACACACACACACCACCACCACCAGTGAAATTCGTTTCACTGACCGTTCCAGTGCGGTTCTTCTGTCTTGGTTTATTTTTCTTATGGCTTGTCTCATATTATTTTGCTTTGGATAGCCAGTTGGCCATTTTGTGGGAAAGTAACTGTCCTTTTGGCTTTCCAATAGTGATGTTTCCGTTAGGGTCTAGTTTATTCGTGTTTGTTTTTCTTTCCCTTTGTGTCTCTGATGGGAGTTGTGGATTAATTGTATCGATTCCTGATCATTGCCATCACTTCTATTTTACAGATGTACAATACTAAAATACATCACTATGCTCAATATTCCAATATACTACCCCTCTCCCCGATCTTCAGCCTTTTGTATTGCATCAAGCAGACACATGACGTAATTGTGACGTCACATTACCATCGGTGCAACGTCATGACGTTTATGCAACGTCACACGACGTTAATCTGACGTTGCCATAACGACGTGTGCATGCTGGGATGGCGATAATTTTTACCATTGATTCAGAAACAGAATGGAAAACAATACAGATCCTGATCAGCTTGCTTCATAGGAGCCAGATGGTCTGGATCTATACTGTTGTCAACAAAGGATATACCCGGGTTATTTGACTTTGTTCCGTAGGTTCATGTTCCGTCTGATTTTGTGTGTGCCTCCTTTTCATTCACTTTCTGCGTTCTTTGATTTTGCCCTTTCCTGAATCACCTTTTCTTACTAGTTCAGCATGGCGATGTTTAACTTCTTGATTTTTTCTAGCTTTGATGAATCCGAAAAACATGGTTTGTTTTTGTCTGTTGTTTCTATACCAGGCATATAGAAACGAAAACCTGATGTCACAGATTGATCAAGGCTTTTGGATACTGTCTTTCCTATTTCTTTGGTGCCTGTTCTAGAAACAACAGACACATGCATGTTCTTGTCAAGCAGTGGGGGGTTATCATGCAGTGTTAGCGATGCCTCTTCATCACGTTAACAAGTCCGTGAAATTAAGACCCCCCTAAACCCCACTTTATATAGAGAAAACTGGGGTTTACAGGGGTAAACATAATTTTCCTTATTTCTGCTCCAAGACATAGGTTGTGGGTACTCGTTAGAACCGCCTCAATGAGGCGGTTCT
Organism: Lucinisca nassula; assembly: GCA_963580285.1. Taxonomy (NCBI): domain Eukaryota; kingdom Metazoa; phylum Mollusca; class Bivalvia; order Lucinida; family Lucinidae; genus Lucinisca; species Lucinisca nassula. The sequence goes on along the minus strand of OY757024.1, from coordinate 1,298,524 downwards.
AACGAGCACCCAAAACCTATGTTATGAGTATAATTAAGAAAAATATCACAAATTTTCATCAGAAAAATTACCTTTTTGAGTTATGAAAAATACACTATATCACACGGATGTGTTATCGTAATGTTATGCGAGATGCGTTTTCCATGAATTTTTGCTTTCCTCCTTTTGATTTCTTTATCGAAAAATAAAAGATTCCCAGTCATTTTGACAGAGGGAATATGGCCACAAAAAATCATATTTTATGGCCCCTATTAGGAGATGGGAGGTTTTTTTTGTTTGATTTGAGATTTAACGTCCCCGTTAACACTGTAACAACAGACCCTAATGGAAACATCAACAGCGGAAAGTCAAAAGGACAGTTACTTTCCAACAAAATGGCCAACTGGCCATCCAAAACAAAACAATATAAGCGATACAAACACTCAAGTAACTCAAAGACAAACCATAACAAAAATAAACCACGTCAGAAGAACCGCCTTGGAACGGTCAGTGAATAACCCTTCAAAAATTTTCTTGTCCGGAACCAGTGCCCCGATTGTCATGAACCTTGGTATGTAGTTTTGATGACCCAGGTACATCATTGTATGTTCTATTGATGACCCAAGGATGACCTTGACTTATTTTATGCTAAAGCAAATGTTTTGGTCGCATAGGTTTTTTATATGGCAAAAAGTCAAAACTAAGTATTTTTCAAAAAACATTGCAGCGTGTGATCAGCAAATGCGTATATGCAATAAGCAAAATGAGTAAATGAAAGTACATGCGTATTGAAAGTCAAGGTCATTGCGGTATCTTGGTCCAAGGTCATTCAGATATGAACATTTCAAATTGTTTTTTGTCACAAACTACTGGGCCATATGTAACCAAATTTCATAAGGAAGTTTCCAGCAACAAAAGAAATGAAAATTCAATAATACCAACTGGTTACATTACCAATATGGCTGCCATGCCCATATGAGGTAAAACCTCATCAAAAATCTTCTTCTCCTGAACATGTGGGCCGATTGTTGTGAAGCCTGTTGAAATGATGACCCCTGTATGACCTTGACCTATTTTACGCCAAGGTCAACTTTGGTCACATAGACCTTTGTATGAGAAAGTGTCAAAATTTAGTATTTTTTCTTAAGTTATCGCAGTCTGTGATCTGAAAATGGGTTTATCATTTGACGTCGCGTCTGAGAGTGTAATAACGCCATGTAATATTTTCGATAATCCACTAGTGGATTAAATATGCAAATTAGCTAGATACGTCCCGTAACGTTACATGTACGGCGTCCTTAACGACGTCGCGTTTACTAATGGCGGAATATTGACATTTTTGTAAACGATCGTGAATAAAATGCGTTTTTAGCTCGTCTGTTTTTTTGAAAAAAAACTTTCGAGCTATTGTCATCACTCCGGCGTCTGCGTTGTCGTCCTGCGTCGTCCTGCGTCGTTCCAAAAAAAACTTAACCTTGGCTATAACTTAAAAAGTATTAGACCTAGCCTCATGAAACTTCATACACACACTCATCATCACAAGAGCTACATTTTGACCAAGGACCATAACAACATTGTTGATTTTGGCTGAATTATCTCCCCTTTTCCAATTTTTTCTGAAACACATTTTTTGCTCTCATTTTCATACTATTCACAACAGAGCCTTCAAACTTCACATGAATGTTCCTTGGGACAAGACCTTTTTAGTGATACCACACTTTTTGATCTGTGACCTTGACCTTTGAACTTTGACCTATTTTTCGAAAATTTAACCGAAAACCTTAACCTTGACCATATTTCCAAAAGTATTTGGCCTACCTTCATGAAACTTCATACACATACTCACCATCACAAGAGCTACAATCCCTACAAGATTTATAACTCCATCGTGCAATTTGATTGAATTATCTCCCCTTTTCTCTCCGTTTTTTTTTAAATTGTTTTTGTCTCTTATTTCAATACTATTCACAACAGAGCCTTCCAACTTCACATGAATGTTCCTTGGGACAAGACCTTTTCAGTCATACCACGCTTTTTGACCTGTGACCTTGACCTTTGAACTTTGACCTATTTTTCGAAAAATTAACCAAAAAACTTAACCTTGACCATATTTCCAAAAGTATTTGGCCTACCTTCATGAAACTTCATACACATACTCACCATCACAAGAGCTACATTCCCTACAAGTTTTATAACTCCATCTTGCAATTTGATTTGACTTAGAACTTTTGTTTTCTAAAAGAAACTGCAGACGAGCGTTGGCACCCGCTTGCGGTGCTCTTGTTGACCTTGTTAATGTCATATGATAATAGAATCTTGCATTCGTGCTCATGTGTTATTGAATTTATTAAACTCGTTGAGGAAAAGGCATAAAATGCTCGGCAAGCCTCGCATTTTATCCCTTTTCCTCAACTCGTTTAATAAATTCAATAATACATGGACACTCATGGAAGATCCTCTATAAACACCGCTTGGACGCACTGAGGACTGACCGTAAATTGCAAATTTAAGAGTGTACAAGGGGATAAACTGATAAATAGAACCCCAGATTCGTGTCATTTGATATCAAGTTTATCAGGCTCGGCTTCGAGAACGCATGTAGAATCGCTCGGCAAGCCTCGCGATTCTACAAGCGTTCTCGAAGCCTTGCCTGATAAACTCGATATCAAAAGACACTCACCTGGTATTCTCTATATATTAGTAAACTAAATAAGTAAATGAAACTATCAGTATTGAAGGTCAAGGTCATTACTTAAGCCTTTGCCTAAGATCATTCAGAATATAGAGGATCTTACATGAGTGCTCATGTATTATTGAATTTATTAAACGAGTTGAGGAAAAGGGATAAAATGCGAGGCTTTGCCGAGCATTGTATCCCTTTTTCTCAACTCGTTTAATAAATTCAATAATACATGAGCACGAATGCAAGATTCTATTTATCATATGACATTTCATTCACGATTTGTTTACAAAAATGTCAATATTCCGCCATCAGTAAACGCGACGTCGTTAAGGACGTCGTACATGTAACCTTACGGGACGTATCTAGCTAATTTGCATATTTAATCCACTAGTGGTTATCGAATATATTACATGGCGTTATTACACTCTCAGACGCGACGTCATATGATAAATGAAACTTAAAACCTAATTGTCTGAGAAACAACTGGTCCGTATGTAGCAAAATTTCATAAGGAAGCTTTCAGGAACAAAGAAATGAAAATTCATTAATATCTGTTTGGTTACGTGACAAATATTGCTGCTATGCCCAAATAAGGTTAAACCCCCTTCAAAAATTTTCTTCTTTGGAAATGGTGAGTCTGTTGTCTTAAAACTTGCTATACAGCATTGGAGACTCTAGGCAATCATTTGTCGAAATGATGACCCCAGAATGACCTTGACTTATTTTACGCCAAGTTCAAATTTGGCCACATAGACTTTTGTAAGGGAAGAAGTCAAAGCTGCAGATGTTTTAGCTCACCAGTGGTCATCTCCGTCTGTGCCGTCTGCATCATCCACATTTTAAAATGACATCTCCTTAGAAATTGCCAGGCCAATTGAAACCAAATTACATGTGGAACCTTCATGGGTTGGGGGAAGGAATGTTCGTTCATGGGGTCACATGACCATGATTACCGCCATGTCCATATATCATAATGGCAATTAGCATATGACGTCGTCGATAATCAGTGGATAACGTCGTGTAATAAAAATCGTATGACCACACGTGTAATAACAGTTTGGTGGGATTAAGTAACGTCATGACGACGTCCATGTCAACCATGCATTTTTGTGGAAAAAAGTGTCAAATTTAAAGGCAATAAAATCCAATTTAAAGTGATTATATGATAAACAGAATCTTACACACGTGGTCACTTCATATGATATTTATGAAACTCGCCAAAGGCATATTTCATAAATTTCATATGAAATGACCACTCGTGTAAGATCCTCTATAAAGCTTTCAAAATCTTCTTCTCAGGGGCCAAATGGCTGATAACCTTCAGACTTAGTGTACAACATTTAGAACTGGTGACCTTTAATAGACATTGGCCTGTTTTATATCAAGGTCAAATTCGGTCACTTAGATATTTGCATTTAAAAGGGCAAAACAGTGGATATATCTGATTCTTTTAGTAGCCTGTGGAATCAGTATTGATATTTGCAGTCAGCTACCTGGAAGTTAATTAATTCTAAATGTCTAGGTTTTTTACTTGCCTTTGTCCCGAATGACTGACCTACCCCCCAAAATGGTCAAAGCAAGGGACCAGCGCAAGGAATGGGCTGACACCAAACCATTAGTAGATCTGCTACCGGTAAGTCCATTGCATTCTTAACATTTCAAGTTCTTGGGTCTTCAGGCAAACATTGAATAGTCTATCAAAAAATATATGGCAGTCAGGGCGCAGGCCCTTTAGCGCAATTGAACTCTGGTGAGTGTAATGGCCCATGGGCCTCTTGTTATAGTACAAATATTCACCGGAAATAGAAACTATACACACATTTTTAAATTGCCACTGGCAAAAAAATTTTAATGAAATTTGAATGCCAATTATATAAATTATCAACAGTGGCATGTCTGATTTATCGACTAAAATGTTTAATGATAGCTATGATTTAACGGATAAGGCCACAAATTCAAGCCAATTGTTATAGTTCGAACAAATTAACCTGAGACTGGTGAACTCTATTAACATAATTTCACACGGGACTGAATTCATATATTTATCTTCGTCGTTTTCCGAAATGGCGATATCGTTATACAATACAGAGAGGTCGGTAAGTTGGCGGCTATTCACGAGATACCGCAAGTTTACGAAAGCCGACGTATTAGGCGATAGCATTGACTAATTTATTCCTTGCATAAAGGTCAGTCTCTTGTCAAATTGTTCGAACTATACCCATCATCTAACGTTGGGAATATTGTTTACAAAATGAAAATTTTCACACTGGTTGAAATGTTATCGACCTTTAATTACTAGACCCAACCAGCGGAAGTGAGCGAAAGGCATGGCATTTTCGATTGCAGTTTTTGGTTTAATAAATACTTAAGACACAGCTGAAGATGCTTAAACGATTGAAGGCATTTTTGGGTCGATTTTTGGCTTGAAACATTATTTTGAAAATTTTGCTGAAAAAAAAAAAAAAACAGTTTTTTGAAATTTCAATTAAACCTTTCTTTCTCGAAAATTTTTCCTTGCTTTTAACTTATTATCTATACGCAAAAATGTTGAAGTCAAAATTCGGATACAAACATATTTTTACGACAAATGCACTTTTTTACATTTTACCCCACAAAACTTTTATATTTGAACACCAGATTTTCTTTAAATTGTTACAGGATTCTTATCTATAGTTAGTCAAATCCTTAATCAGTAATTTTTAACTGAATTACCCACTTGTTTTGTCAGGCGAGACAATTTAAAAGTGTATAGTTTCTATTTCTTGTAAACCTAAGTGTAAGAACCATCATTGTCGATGCCACATAGTTTATTTGGCCATACGCACGGCAATGTGGGACATAGTTTTCTTCTGAACTCGTAAGAAAAGGTCCCTCAGGAAAGACCACAATCCAAGAACGCTGCCGTTTCAAGTCACCAACAGAAAGTGACACGGAGATACACACAGAAACAGACTAAACATTAACCAACGGCACAAAGCCAAATAACAGTTTGGACACTGCAAAAGAACGACCGCCTTGGGACGGTCAGTAGTAAAACTACTACGTGTGTGTGTGTGTGTGGGGGGGGGGGGGGGGGGGTGGGGGGCGGGCTTCAACTCAGGAGTTTATGAAATTTCAACACTCGCCCTCAGTTCCAGTACAGTATCAAACAAAATAACAATTACAAATTGATCTGCATGGAGGCTTTCTAGCTCAACAGTGGGTCATGATAAAACACATGGTAAAATGGTTGTGTATAGATTAATATTATCACGAATCAGGGATGAGGACTCAACAACAATCCGACGTCAGAGCAGAAAAAAAAACCACCAGTTAGATCACGGAGGGTCGAACACAGGAAATATCCGGCTCCACCCTTCCCGTATTCAAAGGATTTAGGGTGGGACGGTCATCAAAGTGTCCGGAGTCCGGCCCACCGCCGTGCAACCAAAGGACGAAACAAAGTTATCCACTGTAAAAGGGTCGACAATCAAACACGCGGTCTGTCGCATAACATCCATGCTATAACCACTTTTCTTGTATTTAGCAACAGTTTTTCTGAACTGACCAGAACAATTATCACTATCTAGTAATCTTCTGAATTTATAAACTAAATCCCCATAAAACTCAGGTTCCCACAGTCCCTGTTGCAGAAGTGTCTTCAAAGAAATGTCATTTAGAAATAATGTCGTAATGCTGACGATAAAATTTTGAAAACGTTTTGCGCAGTTTATGATACCGACAGCCTTGTGATAGAAGTTTAGCTGTTAAAATTCTGTTGCGATCATTAAAGTCATCAACATGGCAGCAAGCTCTAGCAAACCAAATAAGCTGTGACATATAAACCTCATAAGACACAGCCTTAGGGACGTCACCACCCAGGAAAGGAAAATTTACAATTCAAAAATTAAAATCATTAAAATCATCTCCTTCATCATAAATTTTGGAAGAGGCAGTACCATTAGACACAGTCAAAAAGTAAATCCAAACATGGAGCTTCAGAATCATCAGAATTAGCCTTATTTAACTTAAATTCCTTCAACACAATTAGGGTCATTTTTGAGACGTTGCTCCCATTTTGTGGACTTTTATCCGACATTGAGGTGGGTTTTGCACCTCAGCCCTTGACTCCCAGTGGGGTCGATGGGGTTTATAAGCATGAACGATCTGACTCGTGCTGCTTTGCCTGGACAGGCTCAAATCCTCTAAACATTTATCAGTACTCGTGCACGATTGGATTTTAATTCTGCGCGAACACCAAGCGGTCCATCTGTTTCTTCACGCACCGAATGACAGAGACTGAATATAATGTACATAAATTACACGGTATGTAAAAAAGATAGGGTCGGATAGGGGAGGAGGCGCCAACCAAAAAAAAAAAAAAAACAAAAAAACGTTAATTCATTTGGATAAATTCTATCAACCATTTGATCAAAATAAACACTATCAATATTTAAAAGATCATCCAAATATCGAGAGGTAATGTTAAACGCCTCAATAACGTCGGTTTGTTTACTTTTTAGAAAGGGACAACATGAATTCTGTTTCATAACAAAACAGAAACAAATCTGCAACATGGGGAGCACAGTATGTACCCATCGGAATACCAACTACCTGTCAAAATAATTGCGATCAAAACCTTGCAAATATATACTTAGTCAAAAAAAGTAACTATACCAACTTTCGGGTGAAACTCACAAGATATCTGGCAGCTATTTAGCTTAATTTGGCTGTAGACATTTAAATCGGACGTTTAGCTAGAGAATGCTCAAACATGCATTTGTCCATACCTTTCTGTCTTCCAATATGTGCCTAGAAAGAATTTGGTAGAAAATGGACCTTGCGCATGCGCAGAAAGTTTTTTTGTCTAAGATGGAAGACAATATTCTCTGTACATCGGATAACACTTTACTTTTACAATATCTCATGATCTCGCTTTATAAGCGAGGTTTTAATTTGTGAAATTCTAAAATTATCTCCCTTGCAATTAAAAATATAGCAATTTTCGAACTGCTGTAAGTTTTATTCCTGTCAATAATTTTTTGCTATTTTTAAATAAAATGCCTTTTTTCCACCATAGCTGTTCATCGAGTTTGTAAATAATGCAGAAAATTCATGTAGCATGTAACACTACCGATTACGATTTTTATGGAGTTCCCATTGAAAGCAGCATTTGCACACAATTTCTAAGAATTGGAGGTCAATATGTGATAGCCTGTTTCTCGTAGCTGATGCAACTTAAGTTACAAATCTTTTGTGAATAGACGCAAATGGTATCTAAAGAAAGGTCACATGTATCAAATTTTAGAAATGTAGGGTACAGGGAAATTTTGTGATGTTAAATCATGGCATGTTTTAATGATTTTCTCTGCGAAAATGATACAGTGACCCCTTATGTGTTTAAAGCAATAGTCTACCATGATGTGTTTACGAAAACAAAAACGAATGGTGCTTTTGCACGGAAAAATAAGTCTTCTTATCAAAACATAACACACCTTGTGTAGTTTTCATCTGTAGTAGCTATAGTAACAGAAACAATTTTAGGTATAGGAACTTTTTTGACTGAGTATATTATCCAATAATAAGGGAAAACAAAAACGAACCGCGACAGAAGAACCGACTTGGAACGGTCGGCGGAAACGAATTCCACTGGGGGGAGGGGGAGGGGCTTAAATGGATTCTACGTGGCCACAATCCTCGCCCTTACTTCCGTCGCGATTAAGACAAATAATTTGTTCAGTCCACATGAAGGCCTCCTCATCAGTGCAACATATCCGTGAACACAAAAATCAACAACCACAGAGATGAAGTAACGGTGAGGACTCGACAGCAAGAAACCACTGATATGTTGGAGCAAAAGAAAACCAACAGATAGCCGCCGATTGGCCCGATCAGAGAAAGAGCATCTGGTACCTACCAACATAAGCCTTTACGCCGGAACCGTCATAGAATCTGAAGCCTGACCCAATGGCGTGCAATTAAAGAGGGAAGCAAAGTTGTCAAACGTGATTGGGTTAACTACCATGCATGCAGTCTGTCGTATCACATTTATGTTGTTCCCAATCTTTTTTATATCGAAGAATGATTTTACGAAATGAGGTGCTGAAATAATTGCGGTTATATATTTTTCTGAATTTATATACTAAGTCACCATAAATTCGGGTTCCGATAGACCTTGCTGCAGAAGAGATTTAAGTCCAATATTGAATTTTGAAATTAAATCAGAATGACGTCTATACAATTTTGAAAAGGCTTTGCGAAGTTTATGGTACCGATAACCCTGATTAAGAAGTTTAGCCGTTAACAATTTATTACGAGTGTCGAAGTCAGTTACATGACTACACACTCTGGCAAATCGAATTAATTGCGAAATATAAACGCGATAGGATGGCGCACGAGAAACATCACCATCCAAAAAAGGAAAATTTACAATCTCAAAATCTAAGCCTGCCAAAGCAAAGCGGTGCCAGTCGGACCATCCTTACATTGGGCGACAGGGCTTGAGATGTTATTTCATCTGAATGTCGGGTAAAAGTCCACCAAAACTGGAAGCAACGTCTCCAAAATTACCTATACAGTTTTGACGAGGACGTTAAACCACAAATCAAACAAATAAATATTCAGATTATAAGGTAAAATTGTGTAAAAAGTAAAAAAAACGAACGCCGACAAACTAGATCCATGAAAACCTCTTTCTTTCAATTTATTCAAAACTTCACTTGATTTTTTTAGACGAAAAAAAGTTAATGACAGAATTTTCGTAAGCCTTTTCACAGTACAGTCGAACTTCGATGGCTCGAACCCCTTCGGGACCATAGAAATTTGTTCGAAACAGCGGTAGTTCGAGCCACTGTTGCATACTTCCAGAAAACATAACGGGGGTATTTTTGGACTTCTTTTCGGTGTTCTGTAACATAAATGTATGTTGTGTGTACTCATTAGAATCGCCTCATCGAGGCGATTCTAATGAGTACACACAGCATACATTTGCAAGATATGAGTAGAAAACTCCTTATTTATCCCACACTTTTTCTTATGCAGAGCAATTCCCTAGGGACTCAAAAACGGGTTCGACTCAGCCATGGTAAACGAGCCATCGGTGTTCGAGCCATCGAAGTTCGACTGTATCTAGAAACATGATTTTAATAGCTGTTAAACATGACGTAAGTAATGTAGAACGTTCGATTGTCGCACAAGAACTAGAATTCGCTATTAAACGAGCTTTATAAGGATTTTTTGAAGCTTCGGTAACCAGTATTTCTTGGTTTTCCGTTACACTAACACTGAAACTTGGTATGCGTTGAAGATGTTCTTTGACGATAGTAGTTTCATCTTCAGGAACCTGAACGTAGGTCTTAGTACTACCAAGTTCTTGTCTGAGAGTATAAACGTAGTGCAGCCGACAAACAAAAATATCTTGTTTATTTTTAGAGGTAATCAACGAGTGTGGAAAAAATCTCACAGGGCCATCAGGTTATATAGCCGCGCCAGATAAAACTTACACTTTCTCTCAATGCCTATGGACGATTACACTGCAGGACGAACATGTTTGTGTGCTGATAATAAAAGAAATTCATTTCCCCTGCGAAGGTAGCAGTGTTATGGTATGATTTTGTTTGTTTGTTTGTTTGTTTGATTTGATGCATAACGTCCCTGTCAACACTGTAAAGGTCATTTTGGAGACGTCGCTTTCAATTTTGTGGGACTTTTACCCGACATTGAGATGAAATGACATCTCTAGCCCTGTCGCCCAATGAAACCAATAGGGTTTATAAGCATGGACGGTCCGACTCGCAGCACTTTGCCTGGGCAGGCTTAGATACTCTAAGCGGTTTACCAGTACCCGTGTGTTGGTCGGTTTCAGCTCTGTGTTGAAGAATCATGCAGCCCATCTATTTCTTCAAACCCCGATGGGCGGGGCCGTTTGAGGTATGATAAACTCTTATCCCGCTGCATATATTAATTAGCCACACCCATTTCGGAGTGTCAACCAATGAAATTACTTCATATGATACATTTGTTCTATTCACAAACTGCATGACAAACTGTATAGATCCATATCAGATGGCCTGTGGATCTACTCTGTTTGCAAAGATAGGGCTTGTCGTGACCAGCAGGATAAGGGTTAGGAAAAACAGATCAGGCCTACCGCACTACTCTGGCCTAAATACTCTGACCTATTACTCAACAAATTACACACTAGAGCGTGTCTGTTTTGGTTCCAACTGTAGAATCGACAACTATTTTGTTGGTTTCTTAAAATTTCCCCAATTATTCAAACCTATTACTCAACAAATCACACACTTGAGCGTGTCTGTTTCTGTTCCAACTATGGAATCGACAATTATTTTTGTTGGTTTCTTCAAATTTCCCCTCTAACTCTGACCTATTACTCTGACCTATTACTCAACAAATCACACACAAGAGCGTGTCTGTTTCGGTTCCAACTGTAGAATAGACAAATATTTTGTTGATATCTTCAAATTTCCCCCAATTACTTTGACCTATTACTCAACAGATCCCACACTAGAGACTTTCTGTTTCGGTTCTAACTGTAGAATCCACAAATATTTTGTTGGTTTCTTCAAATTTCCACTATTACTTTGACCTATTACTTTGACCTATTACTCAACAAATCACACACTAGAGCTTGTCTGTTTCGGTTCCAATTAAGGCGTAACTATAGCAAATTTAGTGTCACAGAGGCCTTTCTGATATTTAATCTTCATCAGTGTGTCTCAACCCCTAAGTTTTGAAACCGAAACGGATGAGGGACAAGGCCCGGCAAACACAGAACACCCCCTCCGATTACACACCGACCGACGTAGCTCATGAGGCAGGTCAACTGGAGGCATCAGGCAAGAGACGCCCACCCGCGGACTTACAGGCGTCCCCCACCGTGCCAACATCAGCAAACGTGGCCCACACTCCACGAAAGCCCCGGGCATCAGGAAGGAGATTTCCAAAGACGCGAGACTTGCAAAATTTAAAATAGTACAAAAAGTGGCAACAAAATCCGCTAAGATACATGTCTCACCTGACAAGTCAGTCTAAGTTTTAGAAAAATTAAAAATTTATACTGTAGATTCGACAAATATTGTATTGGCTTCTTCAAATTTCCCCTATTACTCAACAAATCACGAACTAGAGCTTGTCTGTTTCGGTTCCAATTGTAGAATCGACAAATATATATATATATTTTTTTTTTCAAATTTCCCCTATTACTCTGACCTATTACTAAACAAATCACACACTAGCGCGTGTCTATTTCGGACCCAACTGTATAAACGACAAATATTTTGTTGGTTTCTTCAAATTTCCCTATTACTCTGACCTATTACTCAACAAATCACACACTAGAGCGTGTCTGTTTCGGTTCCAACTGTGGAATCGACAAATATTTTTTCTTTCAAATTTCCCCTATTACTCTGACCTATTACTCTGACATATTACTCAACAAATCACACACTAGAGCTTGTCTGTTTCGGTTCCAACTGTAGAATCGACAAATATTTTGTTGGTTTCTTCAAATTTACCCTATTAATCAACAAATCACACACTAGAGCTTGTCTGTTTCGGTTCTAACTGTAGAATCGACACCTATTTTGTTGGTTTCTTCAAATTTTCCCTGTTAATCTGACCTATACCCTGACCTATCACTCAACAAATTACGCACTAGAGCGTGTCTCTTTCGGTTCCATCTGTGGAATCGACAAATATTTTGTTTATTTCCCCAAATTTCCCCTATTACTCTGACTTATTACTCTGACCTATTACTCAACAAATCACACACTACAGCTTGTCTTTTAGGTTCCAACTGTAAAATCGACAAATATTTTGTTGGTTTCTTCAAATTTACCCTGTTACTCTGGGCTAATACATCACACATTAGAGCGTGTCTGTTTCGGTTCCAACTGTAGAATCTACAAATATTTTGTTGGTTTCTTCAAATTTACCCTATTAATCAACAAATCACACACTAGAGCTTGTTAATTTCCCCAAATTTCCCCTATTAGTCTAACCTAATACTCTTACCTATTACTCGACAAATCACACACTACAGCTTGTCTGTTTCGGTTCCAACTGTAGAATCGACGAATATTTTGTTGGTTTCTTCAAATTTCCCCTATAACTCTGGCCTATTACTCAACCCATTACACATTAGAGCGTGTCTGTTTCGGTTCCAACTGTAGACTCGACAAATATTTTGTTGGTTTATTCACATTTAACCTATTACTCAACAAATCACACACTAGAGCTTGTCTGTTTCGGTTCCACTTGTAGAATCGACAAATATTATGCTGGTTTCTTTACATGGCCCCGATTACTATGACCTATTTCTCTGACCTATTATTCAATAAATCGCACACTAGAGGGTGTTTGTTTCGGTTCCAACTGTAGAAAAGACATATATTTTGTTCGTTTCTTCAAATTTCCTCTAATACTCTGACCTCTAACGCTGACCTATTACTCAACAAATCACATACTAGGTATTGTCTGTTTCGGTTCCAACTTTAGAATCGACAATATTATATTGGTTTCTTTAAATTTCCCTTATTATTCTGACCTATTACTCTGGCCTATTACTCAACAAATCGAACACTCAAGCTTGCCTGTTTCGGTTCCAACTGTAGCATCGACAAATATTTTGTTGGTTTCTTCAAATTTCCCCTATTACCCAACAAATCACACACAAGAGCTTGTCTGTTTCTGTTCCAACTGTAGAATCGACAAATATTTTGTTGGTTTCTTTTAATTTCCCTTTTTACTCTTACCTATTTCTCTGACCTTTTACTCAACAAAACACACACAAGAGCGTGTTTGTTTCTGTTCCAATTGTAGAATCGACAAATATTTTGTTGGTTTCTTCAAATTTCCTCTAATACTCTGACCTATTACTCTTACCTATTACTCAACAAATCACACACTAGAGATTGTCTGTTTCGGTTCCAACTTTAGAATCGACAATGTTATATTGGTTTCTTAAAATTTCCCTTATTATTCTGACCTATTACTCTGGCCTTTTACTCAACAAATCGCACACTCAAGCTTGTCTGTTTCGGTTTCAGCTGTAGAATCGACAAATATTCCGTTGGTTTCTTCAAATTTCCCCTATTACCCAACAAATCACACACAAGAGCTTGTCTGTTTCTGTTCCAACTGTAGAATCGACAAATATTTTGTCGGTTTCTTTTTATTTCCCTTATTACTCTTACCTATTTTTCTGACCTATTACTCAACAAATCACACACTAGAGCGTGTTTGTGCCTGTTCCATTTTATCCCTTTTCCTCAACTCGTTTAATAAATTCAATCATTCGTGAGCACTCATGTAAGATCCTCTATATCAACAATTTATTAAACTCGTTGAGGAAAAGGGATAAAATGCTCGGCCAAGCCTCGCATTTTATCCCTTTTCCTAAACGCGTTTAATAAATTCAATCATTCATGATCACTCATGTAAGATCCGCTATATCAACAATTTATTAAACTCGTTGAGGAAAAGGGATAAAATGCTCTACTAAGCCGCATTTTATCTCTTGTCCTCAACTCGTTTAATAAATTCAATCATTCGCGAGCACTCATGTAAGATCCTCTATATCAACAATTTATTGAACTCGTTGAGGAAAAGGGATAAAATGCTCGGCCAAGCCTCGCATTTTATCCCTTTTCCTCAACTCGTTTAATAAATTCAATAATTCATGAGCACTCATGTAAGATCCTCTATATCAACAATTTATTAAACTCGTTGAGGAAAAGGGATAAAATGCTCGGCCAAGCCTCGCATTTTATCTCTTTTCTTCAACTCGTTTAATAAATTCAATAATTCATGAGCACTCATGTAAGATCCTCTATATCAACAATTTATTAAACTCATTGAGGAAAAGGGATAAAATGCTCGGCCAAGCCTCGCATTTTATCCCTTTTCCTCAACTCGTTTAATAAATTCAATAATTCATGACCACTCATGTAAGATCCTCTATATCAACAATTTATTAAACTAGCCAAGCCTCGCATTTTATCCATTTTCCTCATTTCGTTTAATAAATTCAATAATTCATGAGCACTCATGTAAGATCCTCTATATAAACAATTTATTAAACTCGTTGAGGAAAGGGATAAAATGATCGGCCAAGCCTCGCATTTTATCCTTTTTCCTCAACTCGTTTAATAAATTCAATAATTCATGAGCACTCATGTAAGATCCTCTATATCAACAATTTATTAAACTCGTTGAGGAAAAGGGATCAAATGCTCGGCCAAGCCTCGCATTTTATCCTTTTTCCTCAACTCGTTTATTAAATTCAATAATACTTGAGCACTCATGTAAGATCCTCTATATCAACAATTTATTAAACCCTTTGAGGAAAAGGGATAACATGTTCGGCCAAGCCTCGCATTTTATCCCTTTTCCTCAACTCGTTTAATAAATTCAATAATTCATGAGCACTCATGTAAGATCCTTTATATCAACAATTAATCAAACTCGTTGAAGAAAAGGGATAAAATGCTCGGCCAAGCCTCGCATTTTATCCCTTTTCCTCAACTCGTTTAATAAATTCAATAATTCATGAGCACTCATGTAAGATCCTCTATATCAACAATTTATTAAACTCAACGAGGAAAAGGGATAAAATGCTCGGCCAAGCCTCGATTTTTATCCCTTTTCCACAACTCGTTTAATAAATTCAATAATTCATGAGTACTCATGTAAGATCCTCTATATCAACAATTTATTAAACTCGTTGAGGAAAAGGGATAAAATGCTCGGCCAAGCCTCGCATTTTATCCATTTTCCTCAACTCGTTTAATAAATTCAATAATTCATGAGTACTCATGTAAGATCATCTATATCAACAATTTATTAAACTCGTTGAAGAAAAGGGATAAAATGCTCGGCCAAGCCTCGCATTTTATCCCTTTTCCTCAAGTCGTTTAATAAATTCAATAATTCTTGAGCACTCATGTAAGATCCTCTATACAAACAATTTATTAAACTAGTTGAGGAAAAGGGATAAAATGCTCGGCACAGCCTCGCATTTTATTCCTTTTCCTCAACTCGTTTAATAAATTCAATAATTCATGAGCACTCATGTACGATCCTCTATATCAACAATTTATTAAACTCGTTGAGGAAAAAGGATAAAATGCTCGGCCAAGCCTCGCATTTTATCCCTTTCCCTCAACTCGTTTAATAAATTCAATCATTCATGAGCACTCATGTAAGATCCTCTATATTTAATACGTGACTTTGGCGATGTACTGTAACCGAATTGCCCGATTAATGCATGACGAAAGCAAAGTAATACTTTATGATAATACATCCGTGTGATATAATGCATTTTTCAAACCTCAAAAAAAGGTAATTTTTCTGGAGATAATTCGTGATATCTTTCTTATTTATACTCCAAACATAGGTTTTGGGTGCTCGTTAGAACCGCCTCATTGAGGCGGTTCTAACGAGTACCCACAACCTATGTCTTGGAGCAGAAATAAGGAAAATAATGTTTACCCCCGTAAACCCCAGTTTTCTCTATATAAAGTGGGGTTTAGGAGGTCTTTTTTCAGGGACTTGTTCACGTGATGAGTTCCAAGGTAATGGTTATCAAGCAAGAAATATCCTGGTACTGGAATGTTAACAAACCAAAAAAGTAGTACAGGCTGCTACTGTGAAAATAACATGGTCATGTTATTTTTCACAATCATGTGAAATATCATATCATTTTACAATGCGAAAATATCATTTTATTCTTTTTTCACGGACTTGGTCACGTGATGAGTTCCAAGGTAATGGTTATCAACCAAGAAATATCCTGGTACTGGAATGTTAACAAACCAAAAAAGTAGTACAGGCTGCTACTGTGAAAATAACATGGTCATGTTATTTTTCACAATCATGTGAAAATATCATATCTTTTTACAATGCGAAAATATCATTTTATTTGTTTCAGATATGCATTGATTTCACTGCTAAGTATAAATAAAACACATTCTAATGCACTTGCATATGTAACGCAACGTCTGATTGGATAACGCCAAAAATTGCGACAGTATATTCTGCGATATACTGTCGGAAACCCGACGTCATCACTTAACGTCGCTTTTCATTGGCTGACGTTCGGTTTTACGCAGCTCACCGTGCTTGCAGCCTTGTGCAAAATAGTACTATTTTAACTTAACAACAGATAAAATGCATTAGAATAGGGATAACTGTATTGAAAAGTGTCATTTGCGGGAGGTAAATCGTCGGTTATACGGTCGCAAATTACGTTTTACGGCTACGCTAACGCCTCAGCGTAATTTCCGACCGTGAAACCTCCGATTTACCACCCCAAATGACAATTTTCAGTACAGTTATCCCCTAATTATCATACAGTCTTGCTGAAGATTATGTAATTCTTTTCGAACTAGATTAGGGAAATCGAGAACGAACAGGCTAGGGCCATAGGGAAGTATTGCGGTATGGTCCCACCGCCATCTTTAACGACAGAGACAGACTATTTAGAAGTGTTATATACGCCCAATCCTTTCAGTCTGCTAGTAGAAAATTTTACAGTTATTTACATGGAAGTTCCAGGTAATCTGACTAATCATACATATATATCTATTACTGTGATCATTACAAAAAAAACCTTCTATACAAATGCATTGTAAACTTTAACACCTAAAATTTTTTCTTATTTTTTCTCAAAATATAGGTTGTAGGTACTCGTGAGAAACGCCTCATCGAGGCGGTTCTAACGGGTACCCACAATCTATATTTAAGAGCAACAATAAGAAAAATAAGGTTTACCCCTGTAAACCCCACTTTTACTGTATGAAAGCGGGATTCAATGGGGTCAAAATTATATAGGCGTGTTTTCGTGATGTACTCGCTTTTTGCTTTTGATAGCACAAGACTGGCCTTGCTTTGTTTACGTTTCGTTGAGCGACGTTTCTACGCTGTCTATATATATAGCACGAGACTGGCCTTGCTTTGTTTACGTTTCGTTGAGCGACGTTTCTACGCTGTCTATATATATAGACATATAGACAGCGTAGAAACGTCGCTCAACGAAACGTAAACAAAGCAAGGCCAGTCTTGTACATATATATATAGACAGCGTAGAAACGTCGCTCAACGAAACGTAAACAAAGCAAGGCCAGTCTTGTGCTATCAAAAGCTCAAAATCCATGCACGTGAATTTCATGATTTGAACATGGTTTTTGCTGTTTGAGCACGGTTTTCGGTCCATTTGACAATGGCTTCAAACAGCCATTCGCATAGATATTTATGCAAGAATATTTAATCATCATCAGTTTGACAAAACCTTTGAAACCAAGGCAGGTCATCACGAAAACACGCTTATATAATTTTGACCACCTTGAACCCCACTTTTATACAGTAAAACTGGGGTTTCCGGGGGTATACCTTATTTTTCTTATTTCTGCTCGAAAATATAGATTGTGCGTACTCGTTCAAACGAGTGCCCACAATCTATATTTTGAGCAGAAATAAGAAAAATATCACAATTTTTCATCTTAAAGTTTTCAGTTTTTTCGGCGATAAAGGTGGCAATGTAATTGTATAGGCGTGATTACGTAATGTGATGGGCACCATCCCGAAAACATACTTATATAATTTTTACCTCTTTCAACCGCACTTTTATGTAGTAAAACCGGAGTTTACATAGGTAAACCTTTTTTCTTATTTTGCTCTAAAATATAGATTGTGGGTACTAGTTCAAACGGTCTCGATGAGGCGGTTCTAAGGAGTACCAACAATCTCTATTTTGAGCAGAAATAAGAAAAATATCACAATTTTTCATCTTAAAAATGTCTTTTTTCGGCGGGAAAATTGACGATGTATTTATATGGGCGTGTTTTCGACACATAATCGACCTTATTTATTTATAGAGGGTAACACATATAGTACTCGTACAAATCTTCCATGTGGCCCTCTTTTTCTGGGTAGCAACCAGTATTAAGCAATGTGGATAGAGTCTCTTGCACAAGGAATCAACACTTTGCGCTTGCGGGGATCGAACCGGCTACCTCTCGATCTCAAACCCGATGCTTTACAACTGCGCCATCGGGCTACACAAACCGGCCTGCTCAGTTACACAGACTGCCAAAAGTCTCACCATTTTTATTTAGAAATATAAGTAGTATTTTAATTTAACTATCCGAAAGGCGAACCGAAAAGTTCTGACCAGGTGGTCAATTTGCTTTATGAAGAATTGGGTGTCGTGTATGTAAACCTGTATTTTCAGTTGTATTCTGAAGGGCAAAAACTGTGCATCTTTTGTTGCAGATCTAGTTAATGGAAAGGACTTTACGTTCTTCTTTTCCAAAGATACCCTGTGGAGCGTGATAGCTCATTGGTTAGTGTACTTGCATCTGATGCTAGAGGTCCCGAGTTCGATCCCCGGCAGCGGCGATAAAATTTCGGTGTCCGAACACGCTCCATTGGCATCATTTGCAGGGATGAATGTCATAAACTGCACCGTCCTTCGGATAGGGACATTAACTGGAGGCCGCCTGTGCAGGGAGAACCATCCCCTGTGCAGGTTAAAGATCCCTACCGTAATTACATGATTACTGTGTAGGCCTTCAACCTGCAAACCTGGAGTGTATGTAATATACACCTGCGGTAATGGTCAGATGTGACCGACACAATAACAGTAGATAGATAGATAGATAGATAGATAGATAGATAGATAGATAGATAGATAGATAGATAGATAGATAGAGCCTATAGAATTGAGATTTTCCACTCTACTTCTCAATGTCTGGATGAGCTTTTAAATGCATAAATTGTTCCCATTACTTTTAGTAATATTTGGGTATTAGCTTATAATTACGATAACACACCCTCGTTTATCATCTCCAAAATGGCTACTTTTCTGATAAAAATTCCTGATATTTTTCTTATTTATACCGCAAACATAGGTCGTGGATGCTCGGTAGAACCGCCTCATTGAGGCGGTTATAACGAGTACCCACAACTTATCATTGAGGCGGTTCTAACGAGTACCCACAACTTATGCTTTGGAGCAGAAATACAAAATATATGATGTATTCTTGTTGACCCCAGTTTTCTATATATAAAAGGCTTTATTTTTTTATTTTTATTTAGAAGATTTCATTTATTTATTTCATTTTTTATTTTTATTTAGAAGAGGTTGTGCTATTTACACGGACTTCTTCACGCTATGTGCTATCCATACTTCTTTAGATACATTGACTCACGCGATGTCACATGACCATATAAACCATGGTCCTCTCACATATGATTAAACGTGTCATAACGTCTACCACACTGTTTTGCTGTTAAAGAGAACTGTGCGCAATGGTTTACTTGTTTCAGTTTTAACCTTTGCGACAGACAGGCAGACATAGAGATTAATAATCTTTAGTTTTAAATACGGGAAATGTTTTCCCAAGAGACTTGAAAATCAAGTAAACAAACGAGTGCGAATGCACGAGTTTGTTTATAAGATTTGCAAGTTTCTAGGGAAATATTTCCTGTATTCAAAACTGAAGCTGAATAATGATTATATTACATTTGTTAAATCGCCGTTTTTGGCCTTTTTAACGTCTAGTTTCGAGGAAATATTTCCTGTATTCAAAACTAAAGATGTATTAATGTTTATATTACATTTATTAAATGGGCCGTTTTGGGCCTTTTTAACGTCTAAAATTGACGTATTTAGCGCTGTGAAGTGGCGTAATTTGTCCCGATTTTTGCGCGTCATAGTGCATGATGACTTTTGAAAGGAAATATTTCCCCACCTGAAAGGAATATTTTCCCTGCAGGAAAATATCATTTTTATTTCCCCCCAAAATGTAATATAAAACTTTATTCTCTTCAGTCTTTTACATGGCATATAAGGAATGACGGATTAATACTTATATATCGTAAGTACGGTGGTGCTAAATTACAAACTATTATTAATTGACTATCCTGTATTGATCGGAGGTCATCCGTATTAACACCAGGTCACTCAATATTAACTGAGGTCAAGTGAGATAAAAAAATCAATAATCATGATTCTTAAATTGTGTCAATTAATAAAATTGGCATTGATCAAGAAATTTCGTATTGACCAAGATACAGGTCCTCGGTCAGCTGCATTAGCACTCGGCCTTCGGCCTCGGGCCAATGCAGCAGACCTCGGACCTGTACCTGGGCCAATACGAATTACTTGATTAATAACACTATAGTATAGTAGTCTCCCGTTGAGAAATGGTGGAAAATATGTCATGTGTTCCCTTCCCCTTAAATATTAAAAATGGACATCTGGAGCTATAAGGAAAATCCTTAAGGGGCTCAAATTGGCGAAGGCAAACTAGATATCAGTGTTCGAGTTGTATCTCTAAGTAATCACCATTATGCTTTCCTAACCCTAAATGCTTTCGAGCGACTCAAGTTTGAATTAAGAAATAATCTCCACGTACCGTGTGTTATCGTGATTAACACACGGTGTTGGAGGGCAGATTGCGAAATATTAATTCACGACGGCGAAGCCGGAGTGAATTAATATTCGCATCTGCCCGACAACACCGTGTGTTAATCACGATAACACACCGGGTGCGTGGAAATTATTTCGATTCTAACATGATGCTAAACTGAAATACAGTAGTAACAAAGCGTTATCTTGGGGACTATTTTGCAGCGGATGTCGACAGAAGGAAATGTTTACATGCAACGTCACGATGACGCCAAATTGCACGCACCACGTTGACGACGTGAATTATCGCATATTTGCAAACGCTGACGTTTCCACTGGGTTCAATGGGAAAAACGTTAACGTCATGTTAGAATGGGTTTTCTTTTTCAGATGAAACCAACTGTTCGGCCGTTTACAGATGTCTTCTGTCCGAAATAACGATAGATAGACGCTATCTGTGTGACGACTACAGAGACTGTCCGCATGGTGACGATGAGAGATTCTGTGACTTCCGGTAAAAGCTAATATCTCGAAACCCATCACGCGAACGCGTCCCATGAAATGAACACCCGCTAAACCCCATTTTATATCAAGAAAAATGGGGTTTGCGGGGGTATTAATTTTTTTTTTATCATTTCTGCTCCAAGTCATAGGTTGAAGGTACTCGTCAGAACCGCGTCTAAGGAGCAGCCACAACCTATGTTTGCAGTATAAATGAGAAAATAGCACAGATTTTCCTAAAAAATACGTCATTTTGGAGATGCAAAAAATGCACTATGTCGCACGGATGTATTAGTCTTATTTATCATATGACGTCGCGTCTGAGAATGTAATAACGGCATGTAATAAATTCGATAATCCACTAGTGGATTAAATGCAAATTAGCTACAAACGCCCAGTTACATGTACGATGTCCTTAACGACGTCGCGTTTACTAATGGCGGAATATTGACATGTTTGTAAAACAGCCGTGAATAAAATGCGTTTTAAATGTCATATGATAAATAGAAGCTTGCTTTCTTGCTCATGTATTATTGAATTTATTAAACTCGTGGATGAAAAGGAATAAAATGCTCGGCATAGCTTCCATTCTAGCCCTTTACCTCAATTCGTTTAACAAATTCAATAATACATGAACACTGATGCGAGATCCTTTATGTTTAAGAGGACATGTGCGGCTTGAACGCTTTTCGTCGCTGTGTGTATATATGCTTAGGCACTTGTCCGCCTCACAAGCATCATTTGTTTCCTGCATCTGTGTGCCATTCTCTCTTCATCACGTTAAAAATGCTCTATAAAAGGGTTATCCTTTGAAAAAAGAGACTACACCACAGTACTTAAAGGTTGAATTGTACTGTTTTCTGGGCCAGACTAGCTAGTTTCGGCCTCATCATTTACCCTCATATATTTTCAATATAGAAGTGGAGGCAATGATCTGGAATCGGTACAATTAACCCACAGCTCCAATCAGAGACACCAAAGGGAAAGAAACACAAACACGAAACAACAGACCCTAATAGAAACACCAACAGCGGATAGCCAAAAGGACATGTACTTTCCCACAAAACGACCAATAGGCTATCAAAAATAAAATAATATAAGCGACTAAAACACCCAAAGACAATTAATAACAAAAATAAACCGCGACAGAAGACCCGCATTGGAACGATCAGCGAAAACGAATTCCACTTGGGGGGCTTAAATCGATTTTACGTGGCCACAATGTTTGTGTTTGTTTGATTTTTTTGGTGTTCACGGAGATATTGCACTGATGAGTTAGGATGCCTTCAAGCGGACGGAACAAATTATTTGTCTAAATCGTGACGGAAGTAAGGGCGAGGATTGTGGACACGTAAAATCGATTTAAGCCCCACAGTGGAGTTCGTTTCACTGACCGTTCCAAGGCGGTTCTTCTGTCGCGGTTTAATTTTGTTATGGTTTGTCTTTAAGTGTTTGTATCGCTTATATTATTTTGTTTTGGAAAGCCTATTGGCCATTGTGTGTGAAAGTAACTGTCCTTTTGGATTTCCGCTATTGATGTTTCCATTAGGGTATGTTGTTTCATGTTTGTATTTCTTTCCCTTTGGTGACTCTGATGGGAGCTGTGGGTTAACTGTATCGATTCCTGATCATTGCTTTCACTTCTATTTATCAAAATACAGAATCGTCGGCTCAACGGTCTGTGACTTTTGTAATATGGAGACAGAAACAGTTTCACATCTGTTTTGGGAATGCGTTTTTGTGCAACAGTTTTGAACATCGGTGTCAAATCTTCTGCGCCAATAGGACAATAATATAAATGTGAATAATAAATTAGTTGCATGTACGTTTGGAAATTGCCTTCAAAATCCTTAAAGCAGCAATCTGGTGCAAACTTTATCATTTACTTGGCAAAATATTTTTTTTTATTTCAAAATAAGCTTAAGAAACAAGTTCCAAATATACGTCATTTTAAAACATTTTTGTTGAAAAGAATTTAACTGGAAATAGCTTTGCTAAACGATAGATTAACCCCGTTGAATACAAAGGGGGGATTTTATTGATACATTAAAAGGGCACTAGATACTTTTTAAGGGCAAGAGGTCGGCGGTTCATGACACATCATATCTTTTTTTTTTCACTTCCTCAATTTTTACTTTTTAGTTTTTTTATCTATTCATATATATCCTTTTCTTAGATATTCATGCACTGTTTTAAAAAAAGATTGATATCTATCATATTCATATTCAGATACAATAGTTATTTGATGGTTGTTTGGCAAGTAGTCGAAACTATTACCCCGAGGTGTTGTAGACGACCTTATGCACTATAATTCGAGGCCGAAGGCCGAGGGAAATAGTGCGTCATGTCGTCCACAGTGCCGAGGCGGTTTTAACGACTAACCACAATCTATGTTTTTAGCAGAAATAAGAAAAATAATGTATACCCCTGTAAATCTATGTTTTTAGCAGAAATAAGAAAAATAATGTATATCCCTGTAAACCCCAGCTTTACCATATTAAAGTGGGATGTTAGGCTGTTAAATATATTGGCTTGTTATCCTGATGACACCGCGTTTGGATAACATCGTCGTTTGGATAAATAGATTGGGCTACATGGCGCTTCTACGCAGAGCTGAAACCGACCGCACATGAATACTTGTTAACCGCTTAGAAGGTCTAAGCCTGCCCAGGCAATGTCGTGCAAGTCTGATCGCCCATGCATACAGACCCTATTGGTTTCATTTGACGGCAGGGCTTGAGATATTATTACATCTCAGTGTCGTGTAAACGTCCCACAAAGCTAGAAGCAACGTCTCCAAAATAACATAAATAGTGTTGACGGGGGCGTTAAACCTCAATTCAAACAAAATCGAAAACACCGATCATTCGGTATTTGCGACCAGGTGCTTTTAATACACAATACAACCTGTTCATTCACATAATAAAGTACTAAAATATTAGATATATAAACCAGAACTGGCTAATCAGAGCTGAAAATATAATCGATTTTCAGTCTTGTTATTATGATCGATAATCGATTATTTATCAATGAAGCTCTCAGTCTTGAGCATGACTCTTACCATATGTTATAATTTACCATATGTATTCGGACAGACAGACCCTGATCAAACAGTGCAGACCCAGATGAGACTCCACAAAACGCGGTGTCTCGTCAGAGTCTGCCTTGTTTGTAAAATATAGATACAATATTGTGTGGTGACTTATACTTATTAAGAAATCGATTATTAGGAAATGAATAAGGATAATCATTTTTGTTGAATCTATCGATTATACGATTTACGAGTTTCCTGCCAGCCTCAATATAAACTGGGCATATTGTAGTTTTCACGCATGCGCAGTTTCTCAGGCTGATCGGCTAATTTGTCTCACGCAAAAATGACACAAAACAGTCGTTTCAAGAAGTGGCTTATTTTGCATTTGTTTGATTCCAGATGCCCGCAAGAATGTGAATGCTTTGCTCTCAAGATTGACTGCACAACAGGACGGAATTGTTACAAGGAAGTCCCATCGAAGATGTCTAATTATTCAATATCTCTGTCACCTTCAACGAGGTCTCTTCATATCGGCGGGAACCATCATATGTTCTTAAAGTTAAATATGTCATCACATAATCTTCCTTCACTTATCTTCTTGAACCTGTCAGCTTGCGAAATAGGTCATTTGTCATCTAGCTTCTTTGTTTCCATGGTACATTTGAAAGTTCTTGACCTCAGTTACAATAAGCTGAGCATATTGGCTTCTGAAATGTTTTCCTCCCAGACAAACTTAGAACTTTTATATTTTAAAGGAAACGAGGTGCCACTTGTAATAGATGCAAATGCTTTTCATGGACTAACTTCAATGAAGAACTTGCATTTGGATGAATTGCACATTCAGTTAATTTCAAAGTACGCGTTCGCTTCGATGGATTTAAAAGAACTTCGAATTACCAACAGTATAATTGAAGAGGTGGAGGTACATTTTCTAGGAGAGTTACAAGCTGAAATTATTGACTTTAAGACCAGCAAAATTCAGATGTTTTTCGATGAAATGTTTGATGGTGTTTCTGGTGTCCAACGTCTGTTGACAGACGAGTATAAATTTTGTTGCGTACGGCCGACGACTGTATCGGAAGCAAACTGCTACCCAGGCCAAGATGAATTTTCTACCTGTGATGATATGATAGGCAATGAATTTCTTCGACCAGTAATTTGGTCACTAGGGATGTTTTGCCTTCTAGCTAATGGAGGTTCTATCATATACCGCCTTTTGAACCGTAAAGAACACTTAAAACAAACCTACGGAATGTTGGTAGCCCATCTGTCTATATCCGACATCTTAATGAGTATATACTTGCTTTTTATAGCAGGTGCTGACGCGTTTTACCGTGGAAAATACATATTTTTCGATGAGCATTGGCGCCAAAGCTTTTTGTGCAAGACAGCTGGCATTTTATCTACTGTGTCAT